>JAJSOF020000001.1:182709079-182989079 GCA_025594305.2 Periplaneta americana | reverse complement strand
CATAACAGGCAGCAGCTTTCGCTACAAATGATTGGGCAACATTTTGAGCGTGGTATTTACATGACTTTGCTATAGGCCAACTTCCTTTCATATAAAGTTCAATACAAAACCGAATCCTCAGGGTTACTGAAGCAATTATCTGAAGTCTTTGAACGGAATACGCCGTGGAGCAGCGATAACTTCTCCGACATGCTTGTACAACGGGTCAACCGAAACACGAAGCCGCAGGCGTACAGCGGACACTAGTATTATTATTAATTGTAGCACTATATTATTGACTAACGTAATGAGCACCTGCTATGCAGTTACCTACTCCGCAAGTTTGCTAACGTTGTACGTCATTAGTTCGTAAACCATAGCAAGTGAACCACGAGTGCTGATATTGGGGAAATACAGAAGTTTTCAAAATGTTTTAGACGCGTTATTTTTTTGCCTCCGCTGACCATTTTGATTATTGCGATTCCTTGCTAACTAATGTAAGGTCACTCTTAGCTGAGAGACTACAACGTGTTCATAATGTGTGCATACGATTCATCTGCAATACTCGTAAATTCGATCATATAACGCCTTCCCTCCAGTTACTTTCATGGGTGCGTCTGAAGGAACGAAGAACAATACATTCACTGTCTCTTCTGTTTAGAATCATGCATACTTCTTCTCCGAATTATCTGTTATCGCGCTTTCAATGTCTTACAACTCTTCGAAACCGACATCAAGCACTTCTTTCTATCCCTCATCATAGAACGTCTTTATACTCATCTTCCTATACTGTAGAAATACCTCGCCTCTGGAATTCGTTACCTAATGACGTCAGGGACTGCCGGACTTTATCACAATTCAAAATTAAATTGGAAAATTTTGTCTTAGTTAATGTTTTTTTAGGTATTGCTAGAAGTATTGATTTGTGTTTTGTTTTCTTTTTCTTTTTTAATCTAGATTAAAATTGCAAGTTTCTTGTTTATGTTAGTTAATTAGTTAGGATACAATTAATTATGATAATCACTCATTTAAAGCTTGTGTGACTGCAACCTGTGTATATTTTTTGTGTGGCTTTACTTTGTTTATAGTGTTTCTCTCTCTCTCTTTCTCTCTCTCTCTCTCATTATTTCTTGTGTAGCTTTACTTTGTATATAGTGTATTTTTTCTGTTTATTTCTATTATTGCATTTGTATTCCTGGTGTTGTGGAATAGAAGGCCTGATGGCCTTAACTACACCAGAATAAATAAATAAATAAATAAATAAATAAATAAATAAATAAATAAATAAATAAAAAACAAAAACTATCAGTTTTCCCATAAATTCCGCGAAGGAATATATTGTTGACATGTGTATAGGCCTACCAGAGAAAAAAAAAACTTTGTTTTACATTCATCTTAGAGTTTTCAAGTCAGTTTCATAGTCTTAAAAAGAAATATTTGTAGTTCTTCAGTGTTGTCAAACTTACAGCTATTTTGAAATGTCAATTTTTTATCGTCGTCACGATCAGCATCAGCACATGAAACAAGCTTTAGGTCTGTTGGCTTCTTCCGATCTCAAAATGTATCAAGATCTCTCTCATTATCTTATTGTTGTATCAAACTTTATTCCTGTGTGTCTGTATGTAAGCCAGCTGTTGAATTAATTTCTGTTCGCGTGCATTCTACACTTTATCTGCTATTTTATTTTATATATAAATTTGACAGTGTGCTGTAACATCGTGCTGACTCCAAGTTGCACCTTTGGTGGTATTCGTCTTATAAGTATCTTCGTAAAGGTTCATTATGGAATGTTAGTCCATTCTAGGTATTGCTTCTCATCCAAAGAACGTAATTATTATCCTCTTGGTCTTTTTCTTGTTGTTTTCTCTCCCTTTTTTTCTGTACTCCATCTGCTCTTTGATATTTTTCTCCATTTATTCCTTAGTGTTTCTCATCTCCTCTTTCTTGTTCACCTCCCTCTCCTGTTATTGAATTTTTCTTGAGCTCTCTCTCCTCTTGTTGACAATGCTCTCCTCTTTGTTGCTGATCTCTCTCTCCTCTTTCTTGTTGACCCCCTCTCCTCTTTCTTGTTAACCCCCACTCATTTTTCTTGTTGACGTTCCTCTGCTGATCCTCTTTGTTGACACCCTCTCCTCTTCTTGTTGTTCACCCCTCCTTTCTGATCTCCTCTTCTTGTTGACCACTCTCCTCTTTCTTGTTGACCACCCTCTCCTCTTTCTTGTTGACCACCCTCTCTTTCTTGTTGTTCACCCCTCTTTCTTGTTGACACTCTCCTCTTTCTTGTTGACCACTCTCTCCTCTTTCTTGTTGATCAGCCTCTCCTCTTTCTTGTTGACCACTCTCTCCTCTTGTTGACCACCCTCTCCTCTTTCTTGTTGACCACCCTCTCCTCCTTGTTGACCACCCTCTCCTTCTTGTTGACCACCCTCTCCTCTTTCTTGTTGACCACCCTCTCCCTTTTTGTTGACCACCCCTCTCTTTCTTGTTGACCACCCTCTCCTCTTTCTTGTTGACCACCCTCCTCTTTCTTGTTGTTCACCCTCCTCTTTCTTGTTGACCACCCTCTCCTCGTTATTGTTGTTCACCCTTCCTCTTTCTTGTTGTTCACCCCTCCTCTTTCTTGTTGACCACCCTCTCCTCTTTTTTGTTGACCACCCTCTCCACTTTCCTGTTGTTCACCACTCCTCTTTCTTGTTGACCACCCTCTCCTCTTTCTTGTTGACCACCCTCTCCTCTTTCTTGTTGACCACCCTCTCTCTTCTTGTTGACCACCCTCTCCTCTTTCTTGTTGACCACCCTCTCCTCTTTCTTGTTGTTCACCCCTCCTCTTTCTTGTTGACCACCCTCTCCTCTTTCTTGTTGACCACCCCTCCTTTTCTTGTTGACCAACCTCTCTTTCTTGTTGACCACCCTCTCCTCTTTCTTGTTGACCATCCTCTTCTTTCTTGTTGAACCACCCTCTCCTCTTTCTTGTTGACCACCCTCTTTCTTGTTGACCACCCTCTCCTCTTTCTTGTTGACCACCCTCTCCTCTTTCTTGTTGACCACCCTCTCCTCTTTCTTGTTGACCACCCTCTCCTCTTTCTTGTTGACCACCCTCTCCTCTTTCTTGTTGACCACCCTCTCCTCTTTCTTGTTGACCACTCTCCTCTTTCTTTGTTACCCCTCCTCTTTCTTGTTGACCACTCTCTCCTCTTTCTTGTTGACCACCCCTCCTCTTTCTTGTTGACCACTCTCGCCTCTTTCTTGTTGACCACCCTCTCCTCTTTCTTGTTGACCACCCTCTCCTCTTTCTTGTTGACCACCCTCTCCTCTTTCTTGTTGTTCACCCCTCCTCTTTCTTGTTGACCAGCCTCTCCTCTTTCTTGTTGACCACCCTCTCCTCTTTCTTGTTGACCACCCTCTCCTCTTTCTTGTTGACCACCTTCTCCTCTTTCTTGTTGACCACTCTCTCCTCTTGTTGACCACTCTCTCCTCTTGTTGACCACTCTCTCCTCTTGTTGACCACTCTCCCTCTCCCTCGTCCTTTTGTTAGGTCCCGTTTCTCTTTCTTGCTGATCTCCCATTCATCTTTCTTATTGACGTCCCTCTCCTCTTGTTGACCTTCTTCTCCTCTTTCTTGCTGACCTCCCTTTCCTCTTTCTTGTTTACCTTCCTACCCTCTTATTGAATTCTTCTTGAGCTCTTCCTCCTCTTGTTCACCTTCCTCTCATCTTTATTGTTGGCATCCCTCTCGTGTTTTTTGTTAGCTCTCTCTCGTCTTTCTTTATTGTTGACATCCCTCTCTTTTTTGTTAGCTCTCTTTCCTCTTCTTGCTGACTTCCCTCTCCTCTTTCTTGCTGAGATTTCTCCGCAATTTCCTCTTGAACTCCCTCTCCTCTTAAATCGCCTCTCTTCATTGTTTTTGTCTTCCTGGTTTCCTTTTTGGCCCCTCTCTTTTATCTTTTCGTCTAGTTTCTCTTTACTGTTGTCTTTTCCTTTAGTTGACATTTTTTCTTAATCTCGCTGTCCCTTTTCTGTTTTTTATTCTTATTCTCTCTCCCTATCTTTCCTTCAATTTTCTATTTCTTGTTCTCTTACCCCTGTTTTTGTGTTCCTCCTCACCCTGTATTTTCTCCATTTTCTATTTACTCTTTCGCAGCGTTGTCGCAGGATTCTTACATACTTAATAAGAAACGAACACACTTAAAATATTAGTATACTTGCAAGTTTTACCTTTTGATATAACCATATCGAATTTAAACTTCGATTTTGGTAAAGAAAGAAGTGAAATATATATTTTAAAAGCAATTACAGTTTGTCAATAGCTCTGCCTTATGTGAATTGTAACAAAAGGAATAATAGTACATTATGCAACGAGCCTATAATGGTAGTAATTAAGACGCGAGTATGTTTATGAAACGAGCGCAAGTGAGTTTCATAATTTTCATACGAGCGTCTTAATTACCATTATAGGCAAGTTTCATACGACTTTTTATGCTCGACCATATTTTTAACTTGAAATTATTCATAAGTATTCATGTTATTCTTATCTGACTGGGGAGCGGAACTGACCTTGTGCAATATCTCGTAAATTGTGAGATGTTCGCAAACGCGAAAGTATTGATTTTTTTCCGAGAAACAAATGTCATTGACCTTGATATAATCTAGAGAGTAAAATGAACATTAATCTTGATATAACCTTGACATTGATTTAGACATTGAAAAACGAGATGACAAATTGAATTAATTTGAACATTATTTACAATTAACGCTAATTACTATAGTAACAGAACATAACCTTCTGCGACAGTATTGGATTTCCAGCCACCGTGACGTTTCTCTAGTTGTCTTTCGCTTGTATATCCGTGAATAATCGATACTTGCGCTTTCATATTGCTACAATGGTGTTTTCTGATTGGTGGAACACCTGAACTTTAATGAATAGGTGTACTTTAATGAGGTCCATTAAAGGGCTGCTACCAGGTGTATAATTACTACATTTCGGCATGGTCGAGCATAATAGTACATTATGCAACGAGCCTATAATGATAGTAATTAAGACGCGAGTATGTTTGTTTATGATGCGAGCGCAAGCGAGTTTCATAATTTTAATACGAGCGTCTTAATTAACATTATAGGCAAGTTTCGTACGACTTTTTATGCTCGACCATATTTCTAACTTGAAATTATTGAGAAGTATTCATTTTATTTGTATCTGACTGAAGATCGGAAGTTACCTTGTGCATAGCTCGTGTGAGATGTGCGCAGACGCGAAAGTATTGATTTTTTTCAGAGGAACAATAATGTCATTGACCTTGATGTAATGTACGGTAGAGAATAACATGAACTAATTTTTATATAACCTGGAAATTGATTTAGAATTGAAAAACGAGATGAATTTATTTGAATATTATTTACAATTAACGCTAATTATTATAGTAACAGAACATAACCTTCTGCGACAGTATTGGATTTCCAGCCTGCGTGACGTTTCCCCGTTGTCTTTCGATTGCATATCCGAGAATAATCGAAAACCTGAACTTTAATGAATAGGTATACTTTAATGACATGCATTAAAGGACTGCTACCAGGTGTATAATTACTACATTTCAAGTTGGTCGAGCATAATAGTACATTATGCAACGAGACTATAATGGTAATAATTAAGACGCGAGTATGTTTATGAAACGAGCGCAAGCGACTTTTTATGCTCGACCATATTGATTTTTTCCGGCAATTAGTGAAATGAATTTGCGGGAATGTGCTTTGTGAAAGGCTGGAAGATGACGGTGAATTGATGTTAATTTGTGTGTTGTTTTTTCGCCTGAGTTTAATATTGTCTAATCTCGCGCTAGTTGTCTTTCGATTGCATATCCGAGAATAATCGATACTTGCGCTTTCATATTGCTACAATGGTATTTTCTGATTGGTGGAACACCTGAACTTTAATGAATAGGTGTACTTTAATGAGGCCCATTAAAGGGCTGCTACCAGGTGTATAATTACTACATTTCGGCATGGTCGAGCATAAAATTATTTAAAGAATTCTTAAAGTGAGGTTTGTTTTTGGATTATGAAATTGCTTCTTGCGCGCACTGCGAAAAAAAAAAAGTGTTGTCTTTTTATTTTCGTACACAGAAATGTTGTCTTTTCCATGTTAGTTCAAGAAAACGTGTTGTGAACGGGAACGTCACTGGAAAGAAGTGAATTACAGCGACCGCGTAAAACTTGTGTTGGAAAGGCACGGGTAATCTTGACGACCTGGATTGTTTTTCTTAAGTTGATGGCAGTCCAGTGTTGACCAGTGAGCTGTCTGTGCCTCTCTGAGACACGGCTGCAGCAAGACGCAATTAACGTTCCAGCCCGCAAGGAACTGTAACAGCCCCCACCTCCACCCAATTTAATGACATTTGAGACAGATATTACCGGGCTGGGTGATATAATGGCAGCTACGAAGTACGGCAATCAGTGCTCTTAATCTAATTCCAACCGATTCTAATTACACGTAATCCTAATTGAATCCTACGATTGCTCATAGTTAGCCCCGCTTTGTGCACGGCGGGCTGCAGGTCTAGGTTTTACATCCCTCCTGAATCATAAACGTAATGCACTCGTATCATGGCTCTATCAGCAATGTGGCCGTGCTCACGAGCTGGTACTCTAATCAGTAGGACTACTGCTTTCCAGAATTAACGATAATGCTTCAGCTTCACCTCTCAAAACATCAGAAATAATTTCCCCTTCATTTATCCCACATCGTCATTGTCCTACACCATCGAAAATCGAAAGAGGAGAAATGGGAGGACAAATTTAAAAGGTACGCAAAACGCGTCCTTGCAAGGGGTTCGGGGCTGCAAGAAACTAAATATGTGAGCTCCAAGCCTGTTGGCCACTAGTCTCACTCCGGGTTACGCTGCTCCACTGAAGGAGTTGTAGAAAATTTTGGAGGGGAAAAGCCGAAAATGGACGTAACCTCTTTGGTACCACATACGCGAGGGGACGGAATGTGATCAAGTGATCACGGGACGGGACGAGGAGGAAATGGCTGTAGTAAATCTGCACATTGAAATGAACTGTGTCATATCGCAGTGCAGGAAGAGTCGAGAAGACTCGTTTGTTTGCCGTCACGGAGGCTGGAAATCCAATATTGTCGCAGAAGGTTATGTTCTATTACTATAGTAATTAGCGTTAATTGTAAATAATGTTCAAATTAATTCAAATCTGAAAACACCATTGTAGCAATATGAAAGCGCAAGTGTCGATTATTCACGGATATGCAAACGAAAGACAACTAGAGAAACGTCACATTATTTACAATTAACGCTAATTATTATAGTAACAGAACATAACCTTCTGCGACAGTATTCGATTTCCAGCCTCCGTGACGTTTCTCTAGTTGTCTTTCGATTGCATATCCGTTAATAATCGATACTTGCGCTTTCATATTGCTACAATGGTGTTTTCAGATTGGTGGAACACCTGAACTATAATGAATAGGTACTTTAATGAGGTCCATTAAAGGGCTGCTACCAGGTGTATAATTACTACATTTCGGCATGGTCGAGCATAATAGTACATTATGCAACGAGCCTATAATGATAGTAATTAAGACGCGAGTATGTTTGTTTATGATACGAGCGCAAGCGAGTTTCATAATTTTCATACGAGCGTCTTAATTAACATTATGGGCAAGTTTCATACGACTTTTTATGCTCGACCATATTTCTAACTTGAAATTATTGAGAAGTATTCATTTTATTTGTATCTGACTGAAGATCGGAAGTGACCTTGTGCATAGCTCGTGCGAGATGTGCACAGACGCGAAACTATTGATTTTTTCCGAGAAACAAATGTCATTGACTTTGATATAATCTAGAGAGTAAAATAAGCATTAATCTTGATATAACCTTGAAATTGATTTCTACATTGAAAAACGAGATGACAAATTGCACATTGAAAGGGGCTTAGCCGTTTCGCAGTGCACATGGAGTCGTGAAGACGCTGTCATCTGTTGTTCGATGACAACGCAGGTGAAGGCCGTCAGAAGAAGCGCCGTGAAATCTAAATCTGCAATTTGAGAGGTTGCCTGTCCTTTCAAATTGCGATTAAATGAGTGACCTCGCACATTTAATAGGCAATTTATAAGTTCTGAACTAGGGCATTACGTCGTTTGCTAGAAAAGTGGAATATATGGTGAAGGGCATATAGGTCCGTGGCCCATTTCTTATAGGGCTCATCCCCAGTGTTCCGCAACCTTTATATACTCACGGCACACTTTAGATGGGCCTAGACTCAACGCGGCACACCAAAATATTAATCCCCTCGGAAACACATGATGTAACTCTCTTAACCCAGATAAGCCCAAAAATTTTTTTGTGATAAAAATACAGTAGCATATTAGTTACTCTCAAAAATAGGTTAAATGATGTTGAAATAAACTGAAACAAGGAACGTATATTTTCTAAAGCTAACAAATACTACCAACATTATCGCACAACTTATAAAATGTCCCTAACGCCAACAATGACATAATATCCGAAGGCACTGCAACTGTCCTTAAAAAAGGACGGTGGGAAAATCTGGGTTAATATAATTACGTAATGTAATTAAATTTATTATTATTATTATTATTATTATTATTATTATTGTTATTATTATTATTACTATTATTACTATTACTATTATTACTATTAATTTATTATTATTATTATTATCATCATTATTAGAATTATTATTATTATTGTTGTTATTATAAAAAAGAAATCGACTCTAGCATTTATTAAGAATTTATGAACTTTAATTCACTGTAGAAAATACACATTTTTATTACTAATATTAAAGTAAATAACTTTTATGCTCGACCATGCCAAAATGCAGTAATTATACACCTGGTAGCAGTCCTTTAATGCATGTCATTAAAGTACACCTATTCATTAAAGTTCAGGTTTTCGATTATTCTCGGATATGCAATTGAAAGACAACGAGGGAAACGTCACGGAGGCTGGAAATCCAATACTTTCGCAGAAGGTTATGTTCTGTTACTATAATAATTAGTGTTAATTGTAAATAATATTCAAATAAATTGAATTTGTCATCTCGTTTTTCAATTCTAAATCAATTTCCAGGTTATATCAAAATTAGTTCATGTTATTCTCTAGATTACATCAAGGTCAATGACATTATTGTTCCTCGGAAAAAATCAATACTTTCGCGTCTGCGCACATCTCACAATTTACGAGCTGTGCACAAGGTCACTTCCGATCTTCAGTCAGATACGAATAAAATTAATACTTCTTAGTAATTGCAAGTTAGAAATATGGTCGAGCATAAAAAGTCGTATGAAACTTGCCTATAATGCTAATTAAGACGTTCGTATGAAAATTATGAAACTCGCTTGCGCTCGTTTCATAAACAAACGAACTCGCGTCTTAATTACTATCATTATAGGCTCGTTGCATAATGTACTATTCTCACACCTTCAATGTGATACTTGGGCCTGTTTAGCTGCACACAGGTGGCTGATCCGTGGCGGAATCGTTGACAGTGTAAGCCTCATTTCTTTATCGATGGATTTGAGTCTCTCCCTCTTTGACGTTTTAATTTCGGTTAACGTCGAGAAGCCCAGTTCACACAATATTATGTAGTTGAAAATGGCAATAACATATTAACTGCCATCTCGGAGATAGCCGGGTATTCATTCCTTATTGACAACCAAAATGTTTCCAAAGGCACTTCGAGAAGTTTTAATTTCAATATTCTATCTGCTTTTAAGTCTGCTAGTTCTCTTGTACGAGTATATTATTCGGAAGATGTTTTGACTTCACAATGAATCCATCACAAACCCAGTAAAAATCTTGAACACTCTCTCCAAAATAATTCTTGAACTTCTGCTGGAAGATTACTAAAATGTTCTTTAATTAAATCTATCAACACTTCATTACCGTCAGCAAGGGGCCATACAGTTAGGAACATCGGAAACGACCCATTTTCATGCATTAACATCGTTTCAGCTATTGTGTGTGTGTGTTTTTTTTTTTGCGATAAGTTCGACTATCTTATAGCTAGCTTCTTGTACTTTTGTGAAACCTGTACCGACATCGTCATGAGCGTCACTTGTCTTTTTCTTGTTCCAACAATCGACGATAATAATATACATCTTCGTTTGACAGAAAGGAATGTTTTGTTACCAAATGTCGTTTCAATTTACTTGGAACCATAGCATTACTGAGATTTTCAGCATACACAACACACTCGGGGATTGGGCATGTTTTGTCAACACACCATTTTAATTTAAATTAATTTTCGCGTCACACCTTTCATCTTGTGAACGCACCCCGGTTGCGGAACACTATCCTACACTATTAAATCAGCAAATGTTGTACAGGGACATCAATTTATTTTTACTTCAATTTTTATTGTACCTGAGTTTTTGAATGTACTTCACTCCCATCCCTTCTACTAAGGAAGTTCCAACTCCACACAGAACCAAGACCGCAGATAGTAAGCAGTACTGAGTTACTGAGTATAGTACGTTCCAGAAATATCTTCCGTTTTCCAGTGACGAAAGAGCTTTCAATATTGAATCATATTTTCGCACAGGTACTGTCCGTTTGCCTACGTCGCATCCCGATTTCCCCCACCTGCTTCTGCTCGCCCCTCTGTAATAGCTGGGCTGTCTTAGCTCTTTTCTGAAAACATTAATTTCTCTTAGGAATTGGAAGTTTACGTAATATTATACAGCTGTTTAATTTAACTTAAATAAAAGGGCCTCGTTAAGTAATTAACTGTCACGTGATTTCCTCCCTTTCTACAATCCTGCGGCATAACCACTTGGACGGACAGTAGATAGCATGTCTGAGTAATTTTATATTTTCGGGTCGGGCAGAAGTGAAGATTGAATTTACAGTACGTAGAGTAGGTACAGAATTATCTCAACATGAGTTACTAGAACGAAGGACGAAACTGGCAATTGGAATTAGATGCAATAGTCTATAGTGCGATAATATGCACAAAAGAACTGAAGCCTGTATCGAAATGAACGGCCACCATTTTCAAAATTGTGTTTAAATATTCATATTATGATTATTTTTCAATTTAACTTCTTTCTCTATATTGTACGCTAATGTGCTGTAGACAGTATAATATACACTGCATAATGAATACGTTCGCATGGATAACTCACTTCGTGAGTAAAAACACTTATTCTTAATACAGTACTGTACTTTGATTAAAGAAAAACCTAATGAAAATTATCAAACTCAAAATCGCGATATTTCCTAGTTTACGTAAATGGATGAACTACTTCCTATACCTAGTTTTTTCCTTCCTCCAGTCTTGGAGGGGGAAGCAAGCGGTGTTTCCGGTTCTCTAAAGGTATAGACAGGTTAATATTAAAAATGTTAGTAAAAATAAAATGATGTCCCTGTATATTTGTATACTGTACACTGAGAGGCAAAAGAAACGCTCGCTTTGAATTTCATAGATTGTTTATGTAAATACAGTTGTGAGATATGAAGGGTTTTTTCTTATAATTTATGGCAGTTCTTTCTTATCTGCACTTCCTTTCAAAATTAAAGGGGGCGACTGTGAAATTTTGTTCATTTTCAGTCAAAATCGCATTTTGTTTTCTTGTAAAGAAAGAAGTGGATCATCATACATATCTTCTTCACATTTTCAACGATTTATAACTGCACAGTAACATATCTTATAAATGCAGACTTCATGACATTTATTATGTAAAAAAAAATTATAGGATACCTTTTCATACTTGAAAGGAAGCGTAAGGCTGTATATTCTGCAAAGTAATTTTCACATTAGACCTACTTTTAATCTTAATATTTTAACAGTTTTAAATCTGTATATACATTAATGTTTTCATGATATCCTTTGCATGATTTTACACAATTTTATACTTTTAACATAATATGGTTTAATGTAACCCATTGTATTTCTGTGTAACTGTTCAATTCAAGAGGTAACAATGATCTGAAGATGGTTTTTTTTTATAAAACCGAAAACGTTAATCAAGAAATGAAATAAAAATAAAACATTGTGCTATTAAATCATATAAATTTTGACGGTCTTTTATGAAAAAAAAACGTTGATTTCGATATGTTGATGTAGATCTTTAAAACATTTCTGTAAAAGAATCATGCAGATGTTTAATTAAATGTAGTACGTAAATACTTTACCAATTTAAAAAAAATTCAAATTTGATATTATTTTTACAGGTAATTATTAGCTATTTTAATATTCTGAATATTGCTTTATAAAGTGTAAAGTGTAATGTCAAGCTTTTCCAATTCACTGCGGGCTAAAGCAGGGAGATGCACTATCACCTTTACTTTTTAACTTCGCTCTAGAATATGCCATTAGGAAAGTTCAGTATTACACAGGGTGTTAGGAATTGAACGGGTTACATCAGCTTCTTGTCTATGCGGATGACGTTAATATGTTAGGAGAAAATCCAGAATAAATATGGGAAACAAACGATTAGTCTTCTGTCAAAAATCTGGGAAAACACCGGTTGTTCGGAAATTTTACTTGAAGCAAGTGAGAAAAGCTTAGGATAGGTTTGGAAGTAAATACACCCGAAAAGACAAAGTATATGATTATGTCTCGTGACGAGAATATTGTACGTAGATGGGAGGAAATGGAAATATAAAAATTGGAAATTTATCTTTTGAAGAAGTGGAGAAATTCAAATATCTGGGAGCAACAGTAACAAATATAAATGACACTCGGGAAGAAATTAAACACAGAATAAATATGGGAAATGCCTGTTATTATTCGGTTGAGAAACTTTTATCATCCAGTCTGCTGTCAAAAAATCTGAAAGTTAGAATTTATAAAACAGTTATATTACCGGTTGTTCTGTATAGTTGTGAAACTTGGACTCTCACTTTGAGAGAGGAACAGAGATTAAGGGTGTTTGAGAATAAGTTTCTTAGGAAAATATTTGGGGCTAAGAGGGATGAAGTTACAGGAGAATGGAGAAAGTTACACAACGCAGAGCTGCACGCATTGTATACTTCACCTGACATAATTAGGAACATTAAATCCAGACGTTTGAGATGGGCAGGGCATGTAGCACGTATGGACGAATCTAGAAATGCATATAGTGTTAGTTGGGAGGCCGGAGGGGAAAAAGACCTTTAGGGAGGCCGAGACGTAGATTGGAGGATAATATTAATATGGATATGAGGGAGGTGGGATATGTGATAGAGACTGGATTAATCTTGCTCAGGATAGGGAACAATGGCGGGCTTATGTGAGGGCGGCAATGAACCTCCGGGTTGCTTAAAAGCCAGTAAGTAAGTAAGTAATATAGTACGGTAATGTAGTTGATAAAGTAGAAAAATTAGTGAATACTAGTCAGAGATAAAGAGGTTTTAAGATAAACAGAAAATTATAGATTGAGGGTAATGATGTACCTACCCCCTTAAGCCCGAATTAAGCTGTCATTGAATCTACGAGATTCTGGAGAAAAAAACAGCGACGCTATATTGCCTAGTCTGGCCACGAATCTTGTACCCGAGATAGCGAAGATAACTCTCTACCCCGTATCTCATAGCTGGAGCTCTTCTCGCAGCATCCTTCTACACTGGCCACGAAGACTTAACGAGCTTGCTGGCCCGGGTCGAGGAGGGCGGAGGGGGGGCCGACCTGACGAGCTTGTTACACTGCATCAGTACGATTCGTTAACCTTACTGAAAACGACGCCATTCACCGACACTTTTGCATCCAATTTAGATGGCGGAGCTCCTAGCAGACAAGCGGGCCTTGCCCTTAATTTTCAGTTTTCTAACTTGTAAACCGTCGCAGACTGCCCTGATGGACGGACAGTCAGTGCGTCACGTCCGAACGCCCTCTTCACAAGTGACTGAACCACATCGCTTGTGGCTTCTTAACTTTATTCAATCCAGACAACTGGCGTATCTCCTGGGAGCCGACTCCCACCCCCGCAATCACCTTAATTCTTTCAGCGTACGGGAACTCAACTCCAGCCATAGTGGCCCAGTTGGTTAAGATTTTCTTGTTCTTTCTTAAGTTTACTTCGTTCCAGATTAGAAAAATCGATGTCGTAGGGACAACACGTAGGTCTATTTCTTCGTTACTCGTTTTACGACGTCTTGGTGACTCACTGCTAGCGCGAGATCGTCATACAAGCGATCCCGGCTTCAGTGCTCGATTCCGGCAAACATGACATTCGTGGTGAATGAAGCCAGAGTTGAGAGGGTTTCTCTTTCGGTTTTCCTTCATCACTGCATTAACATTGGCAAAAATGCCACCTTTTCACCGCCGCCGGTTAAAAATACGGCATTTTCTTATTGTTGCTTTGTGTATTTATTTATTTGTTTATTTGTTTGTTTGGTTGTTTGTTTATTTATTTATTTATTTGTTTACTTGCTTATTTATTTATATGCGAATGACGTGAATATGTTAGGAGAAAATCCACAAACGATTAGGGAAAACACGGGAATTTTACTGGAAGCAAGTAAAGAGATAGGTTTGGAAGTAAATCCCGAAAAGACAAAGTATATGATTAAGTCTCGTGACGAGAATATTGTACGAAATGGAAATATAAAAATTGGAAATTTATCTTTTAAAGAGGTGGAGAAGTTCAAATATCTTGCAGCAACAGTAACAAATACAAATGATACTCGGGAGAAAATTAAACACAGAATAAATATGGGAAATACCTGTTATTATTCTGTTGAGAAGTTTTTATCATCCAGTCTGCTGTCAAAAAATCTGAAAGTTAGAATTTATAAAACAGTTATATTACCGGTTGTTCTGTATGGTTGTGAAACTTGGACTCTCACTTTGAGAGAGGAGCATAGGCTAAGGGTGTTTGAGAATAAAGTGCTTAGGAAAATATTTGGAGCTAAGAGGGATGAAGTTACAGGAGAATGGAGAAAGTTACACAACACAGAACTGCACGCATTGTATTCTTCACCTGACATAATTAGGAACATTAAATCCAGACGTTTGAGATGGGCAGGGCATGTAGCACGTATGGGCGAATTCAGAAATAAATATAGAGTATTAGTTGGGAGGCCGGAGGGAAAAAGACCTTTAGGGAGACCGAGACGTAGATGGGAAGATAATATTAAAATGGATTTGAGGGAGGTGGGATATGATGATAGAGAATGGATTAATCTTGCTCAGGGTAGGGACCAATGACGGGCTTATGTGAGGGCGGCAATGAACCTCAAGGTTCCTTAAAAGCCAGTAAGTAAGTAATTTATTTTATTGCTAGTAAGTTTGAAATTAATACAAGGTAATACAATGTAAGATAAACTAGCCCACTCCTGAATGAGTAAGACTCGTGCTCAGGAGGGGATTCCAATACAGACAAAAATAAAATTAAAATTGAGAGTGAATACAGATTAAAAAGTCTTTAATATAGTTAAAGGGAAGCATTTTCCATAGCATTACATATTTCTCGCTGTAGCGTGTTAGGTTCCTAATGAATTCATACTCATCGATTTACGGGGAAACAGTTGGCGACAGTGACTAAACAAAAGAACAGCTATGCGATAAATTGATTATGATTAAACGAGTTGCAAAAATTATCGCGTTGTACCACTGTGATTGGTTGAAATTCAAAATTTCATTACACTTCATTGGTCGAAAATGGAATGACGTCATATAAACAAAATAGTCAAAAATAAATATAATATTATACAATAACTAACAATGATGTCACCACGGTAATTATATGTCGGCTATATAAAAAAAATAGGTTGCAGCCGCCAAATTACTCTTCAAGGAACGACCACTCATATAAATTGAGGGAAAGAAGACAGAGGACGGACACTGGAAAGTTTTCTTTTCTCAATCGTACTATCAGGGACTGGAATGCTTTACCTGCAGACTTACTAAAGGCTTTACCAATAACCAAAAATGTATTTAAAAATAGGCTTAAGGACTTTACTAATAGACGGTAGTATATTATACACACTACATAAAGGGTGTAATTGATATCTTGTTATTTGAAGTGTTCTATCAGTGAGGAAGTGTGTTGTGTCAGTGAAGTGTGTAGTGTCAGTGAAGTCTATTGTGTAAATGAAGTGTGTTGGTGTCAGTGAAGTGGCTGTGCAAAGTATTTGAACAGTGAAATGGTTAGAAGTGTTAGTGAAATCAGGTAGAATCAGTGCAGTGAGTGAGTTGACAGCGAAATAAGTGTAGTGCCAAAAGGTACTTGTGCAGATATGAACCTGTCGGACTCGTGGGTCTTAGTTCGAGCTTAGGGTTGAGATACAAATTAGATTTACTTTAAATGTTAAGTGACCATGCTTCATTTTAATTTAGGATGCTCCTTGTTATTATTATTAATTATTATTATTATCATTAGTATTAATCATTATTATTAATTATTGTTTTTATTAGTTGTGTTTATTATTAATTGTCATTATTGAGTGTAATTAGTTACCACTGCCACCGGGTATATACCCATTTGCAGTGTGAATAAATACATCAATGTGTATTGAGAAATTTTACTATACATGGTACAAGTTGGAATATTCACTACCAGTGATACAGATACTTTTGAGTGTTGTATAATTTGGCTTTGTTATATTTTTACATCATTAGCTGCGATCCGAAATGGAATCATCAAAATTGGTGAACCCCAAAGCGCATTCTCTCTCCTTGTCAGCCAATCGCTGCGTGGATGCAGTCTGGTGAAAGTGGTGTTAATGCATTATTTAGAAAATAAAAAAAGGAGTAGCAACGTCTGCAGGGATTCACCGTTCGAACTAGTTGTTTGTTAATCAGAGGAATTAACTATTAATTCATCAGTGTTTTAATCAATGGGTATAAAGAATTCGTTTGAAAATTGGCCCGCTACGCTTGCCTCCAGTGAGCTGCATTGAACCTTCAATGCAGGCACAATTCTCGTGGGTCGATTAGCCAATGTTACGGTTGGCTTGATACCAGTGCATTGTACATATTGAGGGAAATGTAATAATATGTCTGTAGGGACCCTACATGCGCAATCTATGGAGAAATAAACGGCAAACGCGAGAGTGTATGTAATGCTGAGGGGTGGAAGAGGGGGTTGATGAGGGTAGGAGGAGTAAATACCCTTCCAACGATTGGGTGTGTGTGTATGTGTGTGTGGGAGTTTTGTAGGCACACGTCACGTATAGTTGGATATTTGCCCCCATCCCGCATTTCCTCTATCCCATATCAACCACCCCTCTCCGACCGCTACCCCCCCATCTCCTCCCCCCTTTACTCAAATCAGCGCAATTATAAAGCGTATAGTTCTAGGCTGTGTCATAGATGGTATAATGAATTGAACCAACGCTTTCGTATACAGAGTCATGGTTAATGTTCAGAACTAAAGTGGATCAACGGACACACTATGTGCATAGCTTTTATTGCAGCACCTCGCTTCAGCTGCATTTAGGCTGAGAACCGTGTTGTGATTTTCACGCAAGATTTTTCATTGTTAAACAATATAGAACGCTCCTAATACCTAGATATAACACTTCACTACCACCACATTATCACAATCACCAACAAAGCCACAAACACCAACACCATCACCATCAGAACCATCATCAGTACCATCTTCAGGACCACCATCAACACCATCTTCAGAACCACCATCACCTAATAGAACTGCCACCTTCTAGCAGAACGACCATCGTCTTCAAAACTATCATCGTCTTCTGCAGATCCATAATCTTCTTTTTCTTCTTCAAAACCATTATAATCTACTATTTTCTCTACTTCAGAACGACAAACTTCTTCAGAACTATTATTTATCTGCTTCAGAACTATAATATTTTTCAGAATCATCATTACCTTCTTCAGAACCATCACTATCTTCTTCGGAGCTATCATTATATTTTTGGAATTATCAATGTCTTCTTCCGTACTATTCTTATCTGCTGTAGTGTCTTCTCTGGAAATGTCATCGTCTTAAGAATTGTCGTCGTCTACAGAAATGTCAACGAATTCGGAAATGTCGTACTCTTCGGAACTGTCGCCGTACTCCTCGGAACTGTCGCCATACTTTTCGGAACTGTCGCCGTTCTCTTCGGAACTGTCGCCGCACTTTTCGGAACTATCGTCATACTCTTAGGAACTGTCGCCGTACCTACTGTTCGGAACTGTCACTGTACATACTGTTCGGAACTGTCGCCGTACTCTTCGGAATTGTCGCCGTACCTAATCTTCGGAATATATTTACAGATTGACATGAATTTTACTGCATTTTATATTTTTAATAAGCAGTTAAAATTTTATAGAATTTAATAATTTATAGGATTATACAGGGAGGTTTCGAAGTGGTGTCGCCGTACTCTTCGGAATTGTCGCCGTACCTACTCTTCGAAACTTTTGTACTCTTCGGAACTGTCGCCGTACTGTTCGGAATTGTCGCCGTACTTACTCTTCGAAACTTTTGTACTCTTCGGAACTGTCGCCGTACTCTTCGGAATTGTCGCCGTACCTACTCTTTGAAACTTTTGTACCTAATCTTCGGAATTGTCGCTGTACCTACTCTTCGAAACTTTTGTACTCTTCGGAACTGTCGCCGTACTCTTCGAAATTGTCGCCGTACCTACTCTTCGAAACTTTTGTACTCTTCGGAACTGTCGCCGTACTCTTCGGAATTGTCGCTGTACCTACTCTTCGAAACTTTTGTACTCTTCGGAACTGTCGCCGTACTCTTCGGAATTGTCGCCGTACCTACTCTTCGAAACTTTTGTACTCTTCGGAACTGTCGCCGTACTCTTCGGAATTGTCGCCGTACCTACTCTTCGAAACTTTTGTACTCTTCGGAACTGTCGCCGTACTCTTCGGAATTGTCGCTGTACCTACTCTTCGAAACTTTTGTACTCTTCGGAACTGTCGCCGTACTCTTCGGAACTGTCGCCGTACTCTTCGGAATTGTCGCCGTACCTACTCTTCGAAACTTTTGTACTCTTCGGAACTGTCATCTCCATAATCACAGGCACCACCTCTGGCATCTCTCCAACACCACAGCCACCGCCGCAATCATCATCCTGACGCAACACTCGAAGTAAGTTCTTGGTTCGAGTCTTAATAGTACAAGGAAACTTCTCATAAAATTTTGACCGTTGTACGGGACCAATGCCCGCCCTGCATCGTGAGTGAGTAGTGAAATCAGTTTTTCAAGCCAGCCATAATGACTGGGGAATCACTGTGCTAACTAGACATAACAACGATGCAACTTACCCCGGTACTGGTTAGATGATCGTTCACTTCTGCTAAGATATGTGGACGTGATGCCAGCAGTCGTCTTGTAGGTCTTAACTGTTTTCCAATGCATTTGTTTTTTTATATATCATATATAACAAAATACGATGTGAGCATGCGTAATACAATCGGTGATGACTGCCAGATCTCTTCTTTAAACGAAAGTTTGGGCCGATGCATAAAATAAATTGCGTATGCATATGTATACAGCTTGCGAAAGCATCGTTTTAGGACAGACTGTGGCACCGAATTTTAAATTAAAATTATTGTTAATTACAACAATAACTGAATTCTGTTTTAAATTCACATCACACTTTGTAACATTCTATTGACACGATAAAAATCCATATTTTTGCTTTTATTATATACGCGATTGAATTATCAAATATTCCGCAGTAAATATCACTGGAAATCGCTCACTATTCAAATTAGCAAGTTGTCCCAGAATTCATTTTAGGAGAGACAATGTTGCGTCCCAATTCCAAAGCATTCTCTTATTTTTGAACAACTCAAATAGTTTCGACGTTCTTTTGCTACAGTAACTGAACGTCCTCTTGTGGATTGGTTCCAGCCAAACAGAGAAGTCAAAGTATAGCTAGAGGAAGAGTAGGCCAATATATACTATGTGTGTATATATAAATCTATAAATTATTAAATTCCATAAAATTGTAACTGCTTATTAAAAATATAAAATGCAGTAAAATTAATGTCAATATTCCCTCAAGAGCGTCTTGGACTGTTTATAGAACACCATATAATAAAATGAACGAATTGTATACATAATCATCTCATTTTTCCTCTTTATGGATTAGGCCAGTCCTGGTTTTGCCATAGAACTTAACTTTGTTTCCCTTCACTTCATTTGTTACCATGTTTTCATCTAATTGTGCCACACATTTGTTATAATCTGTTTAATTTGGTTTCTATTATCTCTATTGATTACTTATTATACAGGGTGATTCAAAACCTCTGCGACAAACTCTGAGGGGTGATAGATCTAACAAGGAACCCTTTTTGTTAAACAACCTATGTCTTTTGACGCTTCGTTTGGAAGTTATCGTTGAAAATCTTTTTGAAAAGTTGTAAGAGACGAGAAGGGTTTTTGTAATCATCAATTGAGAATGGATGTCTACGCGATCTTTCACCAATGCGCCGGGGACGAAGAGACCCATCGTCTTGAAGGCGCTGATAAAGTCGAGGAAACATTGTGTGGTGAGGGTGATTTCTGTTTTGAAGCTGTTGTTGGTACATGTGGAGAGCTCTTCTTCCGTTTCCGCGAGCCTTCCCATAACACATTACGGCTAACTCGGGAAAAGTGTACACATCCATTCTCAATTGATGATTAGACTGAACTGAAAGGAAAAGGTATTGAGCATTAAACGTAAACGAACAACAACAAAAACCCTTCTCGTCTCTTACAGACATCTCAAAAGGGTTCCTCATTGTTAGATCTATCACCCCTCAGAGTTTGTTGCAGAGGTTTTGAATCACCCTGTATACTAGTAATGGTGGTTGTAGTACACTGCCCCGTCGATATACGAAAAAGCCAATATTTATCTACTTAGATATAACACGCGGAGCAAGTCCTCTGCAACCGACAAGCATAATACAGTATTTAGGCAGATGTGAAAGTCAAGGAATATTATAGACAATAGAAAACCGATCATACGGGAATGGGTATTTAACTGTTGTTAATCAATTACAAAAAGTGAATCTGATATAACGTTAATAGAAATTAATTTTATTTCCTAGACTATATCTATAAAATACAATAATAAATAAATAAATAAATAAGTACACAGCCCGTCATTCCGTTTCTGTGCTTACGTGTCAGGTGAAATATTGGAGAGACTTCCTATTGATTGCATCTTGCATTACTAAATGTATAATTGTCGCATTATACACTATTATTTATGTATACCTGTAGTCCGTACACCCTGTATTACAGAAATGATAACGGAAATTTTTCCTGAATAGGTGCCCACTTAAGTGTCATCATCATCATCAACATCAGGATTCAGGCCAAAAGGCCTGTTACGGCCTCAAAGCAGATCGAACTGATTTGTTCGTCTTTTAGATGGTCGTTTCTGTTTTCTCTTACCTGTAGGTTTGTGGTTTTGTATTCTTTTAGGAATTTGTATATGTCCAAAATATGATTGTTGGTATTCTCTAATTTTTTTAGTTTAAAAAATGTAGATATTTAGTTCTTTTCTTGTGTCTTCATTTTTATTCTTGTATATTCTTTGGTATCCTGCCACCACTCGTAACAGTCGACCTGGTTGGCAAGTTGGTATAGCGCTGGCCTTCTATGCCCAAGGTTGCGGGTTCGATCCCGGGCCAGGTCGATGGCATTTAAGTGTGCTTAAATGCGACAGGCTCATGTCAGTAGATTTACTGGCATGTAAGAGAACTTCTGCGGGACAAAATTCCGGCACATCCGGCGACGCTGATATAACCTCTGCAGTTGCGAGCGTCGTTAAATAAAACATAACATTTTTTTAACCACTCGTAACATCTTCTGCTGATTCTATTATGTTTTTTTTTTCTGTTTTTGTTACGGTCCAGCATTCTCAGCCAACAAGCAGAGATAGCATTGTCAGTGTTTTATAAAATTTTAAGGATTGTATCGTTTCGAGCTTTATTTAGTAAGGTGCATTTAATTGTCGCACATCGTTCTATAATATGGTCACCTCAGTTCCAGTCCCATCAGATGCAAATAGAAAGAAAACAGAAAATATTTTACGTTACCTATATTTTAAAAGACATCACATGATATCTTCTTGTTCTTGAATACCAGTACGAGTCATATTTGAAACTGCTGTGCATCAACTGGCGTGGTTTGTAATTTTCTGTTTTTTGACGTCCAGACCAATGCAGTTTGAAATGTTGGCAAACAAAAAAACAAATGCTAGATTAGTGACAAAAACAAGCAAATGCTAGGGAAGCGATAAAATTCAACAAATGCTAGGGACGCAATAAAATTGTGCGATGAGCAGCCATGATTGGTTGAAAGACGTCCTTTCGTACCATTTTATTGGTCAGAAGTAGTATGACGTAGTAAAAGTGTAATAGTCGATTTAAAAATTTCATATAGGCCCTACCTTATTAGCATTTCACTCCAGTCTTACTGATTTAAACTATCACTGACTACATTGTTACTTCATTCTTTAGACATCATCCTGATAGTGCTGCATTTTCAAAATTGTCTCATAATAATCTCTTTCTATTATCTAATATTATTTGAAATATATTAACATTCTATGTCTTTTAGCTTAATTCTGCTACACAGTTTATTTCAGTGTTCAATTAATAGTTCATAGTATTGTGATTTTTATTAGTAACAACAATGTAATTTATTCGTCACAACAATAATTCCTTTCTACAATCCACCTTAAACGCTCTCGTCAACAATTGGATCTTCACTCAACACAGTATTCGTTATAGCACTCCACCGACGACAATGACAATTTACTTGGACTATTACGCACAACAATGAACTGTTAATCTTAACTAATATTTACAAAGCACTATTTACAAATCAGAACTACCCGTTCTCAGTTCACAGTTCTTCTATCTCAGTCACTCGAGTTCACAGTATCTCGAACCACAGACCTTCAGAGACAGTTCACTGTACTCGAACTCGGGTCCCTCCAACTGCGGTCCACTGCACTCGAACTCAGGTCCCTCCAACTGCGGTCCACTGCACTCGAACTCAAGCCTTCGGATGCTGACGCAGATGCGGACGCACACTCGAGTCGAACTCCGGCACACAAGTCTGGCTTGCTTGCTCTGGCTTACTCACTGACTGAATAACTGAAAACTCTGCTGTCGTTCCTTCGCGACCGTAATTTATAACCACAGCGAAGTAGCCTCGAAAATTCGCGAGTCTTCCACTTCGACGGATTTCTGGAATAGTGGAAGGTCGTTCCACATTCACTGCGTTAAGTAGCAGCTGCGCGCAGCCTCGTCGCGTTGACGTAATACACCCTCTCTCTTCTCTCCACCGCGCGACGTCACTCAATGTTCCGTGGAGCCTGTGCGATCTGCTTTCTTGCGGGACGCTGGTCGTGAGTTCGATTCTCACGTCGCTGTCACAGTATTTTTTGTTTAATTCGTATATAACTCTTGTATACATGTAACTCTCACTTAATCAAATTGTTGAATTCTTTGTAAGTTCATGCATATGTATATACCTTTTGCTGGTTGAGTGGAAGAGAAGGCCTTACGGTCTTAACTCTGCCAGCTAAAATAAATCATTATTATTATTATTATTATTATTATTATTATTATTATTATTATTAATTTAAAAACACATTTCCTTAGATATTTAAATTATGAATAAGTGTATTGTAATGTTTTTCCCGTAATTTTTAAATGATTCTGCATTATTATATTGACATTTGGCACTAATATTAACTGCAATATTATATTGTAGCATATATTATGTTTCCTTCGTTCTTTCGTTTGTGTTGTTTTGTTTTTTCACTATTATGTATTCTGTATATAAATTGTATCAATGTAAGACAACTATAATTGAAACCTTGCTTCTGTTGGGGGTTTAGCTCAGATAAAATAAAATAAAATACGAATAAGCCACAAAAATTTAATATGGTTAATATTTTCATGAAAATTTTCGAATGTAACATATTCATTACTAGTTTCAATACTTTTTTCGAAATGCATTAACACGGAAACCAGCTTCAGGTTGGAGATGTGGGCTGTTTGCCTTTATTTCATACCTGAGAAGGTCTTTATGATCCGTGAGATGCTGAGGGGTTAACGGACTGTAACTTTGCACTGCAGTTGCTTGTGGCTGTCATGCATGTAGATGATGACGCACGTTGGCGATGCTGATAGCGGGCCGGGTGGTAGCGAATATAAGAGGGGTGAGGAGGGGTGAGGTGGTGCGGAGAGCAAATAGCAGTTGAGCTGAAACACTCGACATTGCGACACAACGCCTAATTAGGGGGGCCCCTGCTGTACCAGACCAGTGATTAATGGAACAGTACACACAGGATGCCCGCTGGAAACTATGGCGACCCATTGTGTTCAACAATACGTATGTCGCTAGCGAAATTATTAATACTGGAAAACTGAGGCCAAGATATAGTCAGGTGCCAGCCGGGATAAAATATGCAGCTTGATTAAAGTTGTATTTACTGTTAAACTGTGCTAGGGGTGAGTTAGTACTCCCATATTGAAGAAGTACAGTAATTCAAAACCAAATAAAACTATTATTACAAAAAAATACTTTATTGTGCTGAAAAAATCGTAGATTTTCGCACAAATTATAGACCCAGAAGCATCCAACGCAGTGCTGCTCATCGGAGTGACTACTACCGCGGAGGAATCGGAGATTACGAATAAAGCTCTCCACCGGTAATCTCCGATACTACCGTAGGTGGAACAGGGGACATACGGAGGGATGCGGCGGTTCGGAGCGAAGCGACAGTTACAGTCCATGAGGAATTACTTGTCTAGTCCCTTTTAGAAAGAGAGAGAATACTTACCATCTCTCTCTACCCTCATTTATGATGGTCGACACTCCTTCAAACGACCACGAGTTACCAGTGGCGGCAATCTCTTCCTCTTCAAATTCTGACTCCACTCCGCCAGAAAGTTCGTCCGTGTCGTCCAAATTAATTACGAACGAATAATAAATTTCCATCTACAAGTCCATCCTTCGCCCAATAAAATTTTTCAACATTTTCTATGCGTTCACACGCCTTCCTCCAATTTTCTTTCGTCACCTTTGCAAGTGCGCTCATTTTTAACCTGTTACGTTTTTTAAGAGTTCTGTTCGGGCGTTTCTTTCCTGGAGTTCGCAGCACACTTCCGCTTCCGCTTTCTAGCGCTTCCTTTTGGTTTTTTGTTTGTTTTTTTTCTATTTTAATCCTATTAACACCACGAGATGATATATCTGTCACTGCAGCACTACTTTCGATAAAGCTCGGCACAGATATTGTTTGTTTTCCGCATTTCAGTGCCTCATATTCTCCAGTAAAGAATTTATGTGCATTAATAACCATGTTCATACCGTCCGACTTCAAGGCTTTCCCGCGTATTCCCATATTGCCTACCATTATTATTAAATACAAGAGCACAACACTCATTACAATATTTAAGGTAACAGTGAAACCATGTATCTCCGAAAACATTTTAATTTTTGAATTATATTATACTAAATTGGTACAACAAGATACAAACTCGTCCACACCTGTGGAGTAACGGTCAGCGCGTCTGGCTGCGAAACCAGGTGGCCCGGGTTCGAATCGCGGTCGGAGCAAGTTACCTGGTTGAGGTTTTTCGAGGTTTTCCCTCAACCCAATACGAGCAAATGCTGGGTAACTTTCGGTGGTGGAGCCCGGACTCATTTCACCGCCACTGTCACTTTCATTTCATTCAGACGCTAAATAACCTGAGATGTTGATACAGCATCGTAAAATAACCCAATAAAAAAAGATACAAACTCACTTCACTATTCACAAAATACTACTAACTAATGAACTAGAACAACCCCGAGACGCCACTGAGAGATGTACTAATTGGGTTTGCAAAAGTGTGAAGGAGAAGGGAGGAGAAAGGGCATTCCAAGAATTGTACAAAAGGAAACCTCTTGCCCGTCACATCTGGTGGCAGTCGGTAGACAAGGACCTCAGACAAGGACAGTAGAAATCACGCCAACTTAATCCTCATGCACTGTAGCTCAAGGACGACCGACGCGTACGGACTGACGGTAGTTGTGAGGGGAATAAAATGGCACCAATTCAGATATGCGTCGCATGGAAATTCTTTAATTTAGTTGAAGGTAATAATAAAGTCGCACACTGTAAACTTCGTGGGCGAATTTACTCTAAGGGCGGTAGAACTTCGAATTTGTTAGACCATTTGAAGCGATCGCACAATCGCGAACTTGATGAAAACAATTACGCAAAACATTTGATACAATTTCTTTTTAAATTGTTTTAGTGCTATTGTTCCCAAAGGCTCACAGTCTATGAAAAAGTCTTGAAATTTCTCTAAAACGTAACTTCCGAGGCGATAAAAAAACATATGAAATATTTACAAGACGACTTGAGTTATATTTTGCTGTTTAGATAACTTGAGTTATATTTTACTCTTTGGATTAAAATCTTTCTGAATGAAACTAAAGAAACATGTGGTAATCATATAATTACAATTATCCTTAAGTTGATATCTACTTATATTTTTATTACAGAGCAGGAGTGGCGCGTTTTAGAAGAGGCAGTTCAAATACTGACACCCTTTAACACAATAATCACAATCCTGTCCGGTGAAGAATCTGAATAAATTATGTAGGACAGTAAACTTTATCCCATTGATAGCCCACGTTTCTTTTGTTTCATTCTGAAGCTCCCTTAATATATTTTACGTTAACTAAACCGATTAGAATAATAATTGACAAACCCTGTTTGCGATTAAACGAGAGTTTCTAGAAGAACTAAAGTATAAATGTTTACATTAGCTACTGAAAAGCTTTACTTCTGCGTTAGTTTTGCAGTTAGATTGAATGTTGTTAATTTGATCAATGGCATAAAACTAATACGGCTTTCCACATACACTATGAATTTCAAAACTAGAAAAAAATCTGTCAGCTAACTTGCCATTTTAAGCAACACAAAAAAGAGCCGAAGAAAGAGAGAGAGATTAACATAAAAGAGAGATTAAACAACAACAAATTACAACTTATTTTAAAAGACACGCGGACGTCAGCGGACTCGAATCACTACCTGATCCGATTAAAGGAATGCTCAGCGGAAAATGTGTGTCTGCGCCACAGCACATATACAACCTGCGCGGCATCAATCGGAGGTAACCGGAGGTCTCCGATTGAAAGCGCGCAAACAACCGCTCCGGAGAAAACCTAATCATAAGCAGCACTAATCCAACGTTTCGGAGCTGTATATACGCTACATTGTCAGAGAAAGGTAGAAGAGGAAAATCTCTATGTTGCAGTATTCTTCAGTACAGTATTCTTCGTCTTTGTCTTCCTGATAAGGTTTATTATTCGTACACCGTGCTATTCGCTCTGAAAATCTGCAGGGTTATACACCATAAGTATTTCAAACTATAGTCATGGATGAATATATAATAGGATGCGAGACTTACTGAGTTTCCCGTAAGGGTACGTACACGTTGGAGCGACGATAAACGATAAAAGAAGCAGCGATGCTATATCAGAGAGAATTGAAGCAAGCATTGTTATTGAGGTGTGCATATTGGAATAACGATAAAAGCGAAGATACACGATAAAAGCGACGAAAAAGCAAAGTTCCATTTTCTTCGCTCTTGTCGTTCATATGATCTCTGATTAAGATAATATTAATCTGTATAATTACCGGTGGTTGTGAATATATCCGAATATTAATCGATGTATTATTTCGGCTTATTAAATTAATTATTGTAGATACTGACAAATTGATCAGTTGTGTATTTATTCGTCCCATGTTATGTGATCACAAGAACCAATCACAACACAACGATTTTATACTATCTTTGGGATGAGAAACGGGTTTAATTTTGTACGTATTTAAGTTATATTAACCTTGAACTTGGCAGCTGATACTTTCTATATATCTTCTCTCATTAAGTGGATGCATAGAATATCTTCTACTGATAAATCAAAATGTTCGCTTCCCGCGTTCTCGTTGCTCCGATATGAACACTTGATGCTTTGATAATACCAAAGCGTCGCTAGATCATTTCTCTTATCGTCTATCATTGCTCCAACGTGTACGTACCCTAACACATACTAGAGGCGCTGTTGTAGAAATTGATCTTGCTGCCACCTGTTGGGGGGAGGGGCGTTATTACATCTAGCAGCGCACCAAGTAGCGAAAAGAGTAATTACTCCATGCATTTAGCAGCGCACCTGGTGACGAAAATAATAAACTGTGCAGAAAGTATTCCCTCCCACCCTCATCGATATTCAAAACTAACCCAATTTAAAATAAAACATTTACATTTTTATTCCTCACAGCATCTTCTACTGAAAATTCTTACCGGAGCCAACAGGAAGATAAAAGAGACGATCTATTTTACACTACCAATTAAAATAAAACCAGACAGAGACAAAAAAATAAAGCAAAAGGTTAGATGATTGGGATTGTATTCTTTGGATATTTATTGTACAGCGCAATTGAAAAGTCTGCAAGAACTATTTATATAGTTCAATTTATTATATTACTATTACTTTACAATACATTCAACAACACTATTTTTACAACGTCAATAACATCACTGTTTAACATACACTGCTTATACACACACGTAATATCGCTTTATGTTCACTTATTAGCAAGCTTCTGTCTGCCATCTCGCTCCTCGAGCAATATCTCGAACGGATAAATAGAGAACTCTGGGTAATGTACCCAACAAGTAGTTCTAATGTTCACCACCTATGACGTTGGGCGCTGATCATCTTATTTCAGACCCCCGCCGCCAGATGGTACTGACCGCAGTTTCGCATCCTATTTTATCCATGCTATAGTATACTGGGCTGCAAAAGAATTGCCGAGTCGAAGTCGCTATCGATTTGAAATATTATCGTTTTACGAGGACTTCGATTAGGAAACATCAGAAATAGAGATGCACAGAAGGCATTGCATATAAACTCTATTATTGCTCTGTTATCATTACATCATTCAGCTTGTTCATGTATGTCTTCAATAAACTATAATTAAATAAACTAAACACTTTAAATTTATATTTATAATAAAATTGATACAATTTTTTGTTAATACAATATGAAACGTAACTGGCCGTATATTATATCGATTGTAACAATGACAGCATCCATGGATAATAAGGAAGGCTGTGGAATGCTATATAAACTGCAGTTTCACTTTTTCATGTAGAATTCTTATTAATGTTATGAAGTAAAAGTAATTTCCTGCGCACTATAGTTCTGAAATACACATGGTATATGCTATATACAGGGTGAACAGTAAGTAATGTCAATAATTCAGGGGGTTATTCTTTGACATATTTCAAACAAAAAAGTTTAACACAATTTTGCGCGTTTTTGCTTCCTTTTCGAGATAAAAATTGTTTTATGTGAAACATTTCACAGCGTGTTTTGAAAAAGCCATTGATTTAATTCCCAATATGCTCAGTCAGTTTAAGAGAGCAGTGTATTGTGAGAATAAATTATTGAAAGAATTTTAGTTTTGTCCTTTAGATGTGCAGAAATTTGATCCGAACGAATGTAACATTTTCAAAATTACTTTTCAGAACGAAAAGTTTCATTTGTTCAGATCCGATTTGTGCATATTTGAAGGACAAAATTAAAATTTTTTGAAACATTTATTATCACAACATACTTCTCTCTAAAACTGACTGAGTATATTGAGAATTAAATCGATGGCTTTCTCAAAATACGCTATGAAATGTTTCAAATAAAACAGTTTTTTTCTCGAAAAGGAAGCAAAAACGAGCAACATTATATTAAAATGTTTTGTTTGAAATATCTCAAAGAATAACCTCATGAAATTGTATTTACTTATTTATTTATTTACTTATTTATTTATTTATTTCGGCTATTTACTTACTTATTTACTTATTTAATTATTTATTTACTTATTCTACTTATTTTACTTATTTATTGACTTACTTATTTACTTACTAATTTACGTATTTATTTATTTACTTATTTATTTATTTACTTATTTATTTATTTATTTATTTACTCATTTATTTATTTATTTATTTACTTATCTATTTACTTACTTTACTTATTTATTTACTTATTTATGCTATTTACTTATACACTTATTTATTTATTTACTTATTTATTTATTTACTTATTTAGTTATTTACTTATTTATTTATTTACTTACTTGTTTACTTATTTATTTATTTACTTATTTATTTTATTTTTACTTATTTACTTACTTATTTATTTACTTATTTATTCACTTACTTATTTACTTATTTATTTATTTACTTATTTATTTACTTATTATACTTATTTATGTATTTATTTATTTACTTATTTTATGTATTTATTTACTTACTTATTTATTTACTTACTTATTTATTCACTTACTTATTTACTTACTTATTTATTTATTTATTTACTTGTGTATTTATTTACTTATGTATTATTTATTTATTTACTTATTTATTTATTTACTTATTATATTTATTATTTATTATTTATTTATTTATTTAGTTGTTTATTTATTTATTTATTTATTTATTTATTTATTTATTTATTTATTTATTTATTGAATTAATTAATTAGTTATTTAACAGGGCAAAGTCCCAATTACAATAGACGGTACAGATATTTGTTTAAAACATAGAATTGCAGATAACATGAAAAAAGAGATAAAACAGATATAAATGCAAAATACAAGTGAAATTAATAACGTTACTTACGGCTCACTCTGTACTCTGTAGTAAGCAGATACGCGAACGTGAAGTCGGTCAGATTACGGATAGAAGGTTTCTTCTGGGGAAAGGTCGTTAGAGAACAGCACCCCCGCGGCGAATCGAACCCCAGGCCGTAGTCATTCACTTCCCCGCTGCCAAGCTGAAGCTCGCAAGTTGGATCCTAACAGCAAACCAGAACAGAGGCAAAGATTTTAATGAGGATCGCTATAACAAGGGGTAGCCCAACCTCACATACACATCCATTAAAACAAATTGACACCTGGTGAGGGAATACCGGGCCCCCCTGTTTACTCGCATCTTGCAGTAAACGAGGCGTTCCTCCCACGACCGACAGCCGTCCAGATAACGAGAGAGCCTGTTACACTTGTTAATATAACGAACTGGTTCGCTTGCCAACCGCTTTAAGCTGATTTCTTTTTGTGCTGCTCACCCTTCGTGCCTTTTGGCTGCAGTTATCCAGAGAGAAAACTTGATGCCCATTGACAGTATACGTTTTAAAGTATTCCACCTTTTAAACTTGAATTAGGAAAGTGGGTTGGTTGGATGCTAACGCCTACAGAGATGGTCATTTACACCGTCCTGAACTGGGATAAAGTTTCGATGTCAAATATCCTTTAGGCTGTATTAATAAAAAGGAGAAGCTGTCGTCTTTATGATTGGTATCAGAGATGTTCTTACTTATCCTGCAAGAGAAATTTCTAAATTCGTCAGGTGAAAATTTCTCTTCAATGGTCATACACTGTAAAAGAACTGTTGAATACAAAGAAGTAAGCCTAATCTTGCACTCGAAACTTCTGAGCAACTGTTTTATTGTTGGAAGACAACATATCTCCAATGGAATTACACGTACTGACAACTTTCCAGTCGCGGCAACCTTACAGTCGCAAAAATTGTACGGTTACGGGATGTTTAGTCACGATACGTTTACAATCACTTTGCAGCCACGGCAACTTCATAATCACGACAAATTTACAGTCACGGAAACTATGCATTCGCGGCAAATTTACAGTAAAGGCAACTTTAGTCACGGAAACTTTGCAGTCACGATAAATTTAGCCACGGAAACTTTGCAGTCACGCCAACTGTATAGCCACGGCACGCCTACAGTCATGGCAACTTTACAATCACGACAAATTTAGACACGGCAACTTTACAATCATGACAGATTTAGTCACGGCAACTTTACAATCATGACAGATTTAGTCACGGCAACTTTACAATCACGACAGATTTAGTCACGGTAACTTTACAATCACGACAGATTTAGTCACGGCAACTTTACAATCATGACAGATTTAGTCACGGCAACTTTACAATCACGACAGATTTAGTCACGGCAACTTTACAATCACGACAGATTTAGTCACGGCAACTTTACAATCACGACAGATTTAGTCACGGCAACTTTACAATCATGACAGATTTAGTCACGGCAACTTTACAATCATGACAGATTTAGTCACGGCAACTTTACAATCATGACAGATTTATTCACGGCAACTTTACAATCACGACAGATTTAGTCACGGTAACTTTACAATCACGACAGATTTAGTCACGGTAACTTTACAATCACGACAGATTTAGTCACGGTAACTTTACAATCATGACAGATTTAGTCACGGTAACTTTACAATCACGACAGATTTAGTCACGGTAACTTTACAATCACGACAGATTTAGTCACGGCAACTTTACAATCACGACAGATTTAGTCACGGCAACTTTACAGTCACGACAGATTTAGTCACGGCAACTTTACAATCACGACAGATTTAGTAAGAGCAACTTTACAATCACGACAGATTTAGTGACGGAAACTTTACAATCACGACAGATTTAGTGACGGCAACTTTACAATCACGACAGATTTAGTCACAACTTTACAATCATGACAGATTTAGTCACGGCAACTTTACAATCACGACAGATTTAGTCACGGCAACTTTACAATCATGACAGATTTAGTCACGGCAACTTTACAATCATGACAGATTTAGTCACGGCAACTTTACAATCACGACAGATTTAGTCACGGCAACTTTACAATCACGACACTTTGTCATGGGACGTTAAGTCATGGAAATTTGCAGTCACTGGAAATTCAGAGTCACGACAGCTTTAGAAAGTCACTGCACTTTGAATTTAATTTTTAAGTTAAAAAGCTTAAATTTATTTATTTGATGAGAAGACCCTATGGAGTTATATATACAGGGCTTTCATTTCAAAACTTCCCAATCTAAATAGCGAATTATTTAAATTGAATTCAATTCAAACAAAAAAACACGCCAATTTAGATATTGAGAGGGAATTCTGAAACCAGGCTTAATTTTATCTTAGATTTCACCCCCCACACCCAGCCTCCCTCACTTTTAAATTTCAATGGAAACCCTATATTTTTATACTTAAATATGAAAGAGCATTCAATTGTTTATACACCTCATTCGTTTTCGCGTCAATTATTTTCTATCGCCGCTGGAAGAATTAATTAATTCTTTTTAGTGGGTAAGCATTAGACACAATTATTATACATTTATTTATGGATAGTTGAACCATTTTTGTTATAAGAAAATTAAATTAAAGTATGATTTTTATTTAACGACGCTCGCAACTGCAGAGGTCATATCAGCGTCGCCCGTGTGCCGGAATTTTTTCCAGCAGGAGTTCTTTTACATGCCAGTAAATCTACTGATATGAGCCTGTCGAATTTAAGCACACTTAAATACCATCGACCTGGGCCGGGATCAAACCCGCAACCACGAGCACAGAATTCCAGCGCTATACCGACTACGCTCCCGAGGCCGATTTGTTTATAAGAATAAATTACTTTAGGGACAACAGCGTAATCGTTTTTGAGTGCTCATCGATAAATAGGTTTGCGACCTCGATGTTGGATTAAACTTTAGTTACGGCAGCCGTAGAGTCGTAGCAACTTTATAACCACTGTAACCTTAGAGTTACGACAATGTTTTTTAGCTAATGGCAGATATGTGACGCGTCATTCACCCAAGCGTCCCCATCTATTGGGCAACGCACCGAAGGTGGTAGTTCTTTCAGCCGCCACAAAGGTGTCATCCTTGATGCACATTGGAGACAAACTACGTAACACACTATGATGGTGAACGATTTATGAAGCAATTGTAGAATGTCGGTAGGAGAAACGAGAGTACCTCGCGGAAAACTACCACCACACACCGTCTTTGTATAACAAAATTTCAGTTGGACACATCGGGATTCAAACTCAGGGTACAAGCGTGAAAAGTCGACGCTGTAGCTATTCGGCTAACAGTTCACCGTCGCGAGAATGGTAGTTACTGCAAACTTACAGTCGAGGCAAATCGTGAAGAGAAGCGACTAGAAGCTTTTTAAATGTGGATGTGGAGAAGAATTGAGCATGAAGAAAAAATGATGCTGGAACTGATTAGGAAGACATAAAGGAATTGGTTGAGTCCCTGGCTAAGAAGAAACTGCCTACTGAAGGATGCACTAGAAGGAATGGTGAACGGGAGAACAGTTCGGGGCAGAAGAAGATATCAGATGATAGACGACATTAGGATGTATGTGTCATATAAAGAAACAAAGAGAAAGGCAGAAAATAGGAAAGACTGGATAATGCTGGGTTTGCAGTGAAATATCTGCCCTTAGGACACTATGAATGAATGAATGATTTATTGTATATATAATTTTATGCTCGACCATGCCATGTCGAAATGTAATAATTATACACCTGGTAGTAGCCCTTTAATGCACCTCATTAAAGTACATCTATTCATTATAGTTCAGTTGTTCAGCCAATGAGAAATCACCATTGTACCATTATAAAACCGCAAGTATCGATTATTCTCGGATATGCAATCGAAAGACAATTAGCGAAACGTCACGAAGGCTGGAAATCCAATACTGCTGCAGAAGGTTATGTTCTGTTACTATAATAATTAGCGTTAATTGTAAATAATATTCAAATAAATTCAATTTGTCATCTCGTTTTTCAATTCTAAATTAATTTCCAGGTTATATCAATATTAATATTCATGTTATTCTTTAGATTATATCAAGGTCAATGACATTCGTCCCTCGGAAAAAATCAATACTTTCGCGTCTGCGCACATCTCAATTTAGAAGGTCAGTTCCGCTCTTCACTTAGATAACCATAACATGAATACTTATGAATAATTTCAAGTTAGAAATATGGTCGTTTCATAAACAAACATACTCGCGTCTTAATTACTACCATTATAGGCCCGTTGCATAATGTACTATTCTTGAGACCTCTATCATTATACGAGTATTTTAAGCTTCTTTTCTTTCAAAACAACGCCAATCCTTGTCTAAAAGTTTGTGTTATTGTGCATATCACTTGAAAACTTGCTCAGTCCGTAGAGCAGTGGATAAAAAAACCTAGTCCATCCTTTCATAAAAGTGGACTGAACGCGTTTTCGGGATCACAGTCTTCAATTCGATAAATCAGAGAGGCGTGTAGCTACTGCGAAGCTGTAGCCAAAATAACCATGCAGCCGTTATCACTTGGTGTTCGCTTCACAGCCACGAGATAAGGCCAGTTTGTAATGCTCTCCAATTATGAAAGGATCCGTGCTTATTGCATGTGACATCTACCACCAAAAGATTGTTAGTGCCATTATTAGTACAGGCAATAAGTTAAGACTGCAAAATTACGTAATAAAATTATAAAATAAAACGTATATGGTATCGTTAAATGGTTTGGGTAAATTCCTGATCAATACGAATCCTAAACAGATTCTTATTTCATCTACTCAACATCATAATCAATGGATGATCCTCTACTGCAGGCCTGCACAAGGTTTGCGCTCTCCGAGCCGGCTCACAGCTCATGAGCGGAATGCAGATATTAGCTGCGCTCTGTATAAGGGTGGACTGGAAGAATGGGTGATCTCGTACAAAATATGCACAAAAGGAAGTACTGTTACGAGTGTTTATGAAATGAATTCCCATTCAATGTTTGCTAAACTATCTTGGACTATTATTAATTAATAAAGAAATATTTATTTTACAGAAGTAATAGAAATTCTATAGCTACTTAAATGTACAATATCATTTTCTTATATTTTTATTTATCAGTACCGGTACATCAAAACGAGGTTTTATGCTGTTGGCAGCTGAAAGGAACAGTAGCCTACTGATAGTAATGAAACATCAGTTACAGATGTTCGATGTCTGCCTTTATTAAAGTTGATTATAGAAAACAGTTGCTCACAAATATAAATGTTGAGCCAAACATAGCAATCATTTTCACAGCCAGCCTGTGTAGTCGTGGATATTATTGCTAATGTTTAGTCTTGTAAAACTCAACCAGGCTAGTAGTATTATTCGAACGATCTTTAGCCCTTAGGTCACATTGAAGATCAATAATTTCGAGCAGCGATTTTTCACCGGTGATTAAGAAATCACTTGAGTGATCTGTTCGTTAAGCAGTGAAACAGTGATCAAGCGGTGATTTACTCATTGCACCAGAAACAACTGTAACGAATCACTATTTCCTCAGTGATTTTAACATATAGCTCAATGTCTTACATTGCAGTCTTCTGCCACCTGTTGAGCAATTTTTGAACTGCTTGACATTACATGGATTTTTGTTCTTCGTAAGCTTGTAATGATTTGTGATGAAAGAAAATACTGCAATTTCAGTGCTGAGTTGAACAACTTAGTGATGTGGCACAACTTTCTTTGGTACATTTTTAAGAACTAGGTTACTTTCAACATAAAAATAGTTCTATAGTTAGCTATATATTCTAATGCACTGTTATAGCCTTTCTGTCCCCTACTTGTTTCAAATATAACACTCTAGAGATCCATGACGCAATTCTAGAGAAATGACCATTTCTCTATTAATTCGTCCTGGACCTCTCTCATCATGTTTTCTTGGTAATTAGCGGGGCTTTAAAAATGTCATGGTGGCTCACCAGTGAGGCAAAAATTTCATTAATCAACTTGGTGAAATTACAGAAGCACAATTAAAAAATCGGATTTTTTCATTCAAGAAAAAATTAATCAGCCCTAGTAACAATAAAATGGTCACCGGCGTAGCTCAGGCAGTAGCGCGTTTCCTTGCTGGTCCGGAGTTGTGCTCGGGTGTGGGTTGGATTCCCGCTTGGACTGATTCCCACATTTTTTCAACCGTAAGGCGAATGTCAGGTAAGTTATGGCATATCCTCGACCTCATCTCGCCAAATACCATCTCATTATCAATTCCATCGACACTAAATAATCAAGTAGTTGATACGGCGTCGTTAAATAACCAAAAGAAGGGGGACTACAACAGTGTATTAGAATATACTGACAAGCATAAAACGAAAGTATTTGTACCTGCAAACTGAAGCCACTTGTTTATCATTATATAGGCCTATATCACGGAAGCCAGTTAAGCTAAATAACATTTTGCCTTCGTAGATTCCTGGAGAATTACCACTAATATTTTCCGCATATTGTAGTAGTTTAACCACACTATAACTGTGGAATGTGTCAATAAAAAGAAGGGAGAGGCTAGAATTATTAAGGTTGATGTAACAATGCAGGCCTACAAATATCACTTTGTTCAACCACACTTACCAGTTTATCACCTTCATTATACATGCAGCCAAATGAAAATTACATAGGCCTAATGCCGGTATTTAAGTTAAATATTCTTATTTTTAAAATCCGCAAATAATCTCAACTATGTGTCCGATTTCATCATAATATATTTCTTCTGCGTTAGTTCTGTTTTTTCTCTGCACTGTCAATGCACCCATAATATCTTATTCCTTTCATTATTTTAACACTAATGCATCTACGATCATAATCACAATCACCAATAATTCAAAACAGTTGATTGCTCGCACTTCGTAGAGAGAAATCACTCTCATTCGCCCCCACTCACTAGATCACTGCTCTACTAGTGATCAGCTGATCCGGTCTCTCGTCGTCATCACTGGCAACTGGAAATCACCTCTAATCACTGGATCACTGATTAAAATCACCGTGATCGAAAATGAGCTGTCACTGCTTCACCGGTGAGTGAAAAATCACTTTTACCCCATCTCTAAGATAACTGAGTGGTCGTTTCCCTCTCCTCTACCTATAGCAAGTCTATGTCATTCTGACGTATCTTCCTCTCCGTTTCGGCGAGCGGTTAACACGGTTTTCCCGCTCCGAAGGAGCGCGCGCGTTCATTGAGCGCTGTTTGTGCAGGTATGATCTATTGTATCCAAAATAATTTGAATTCTTGTTTTATTAAATGTCTTTACTATGTAGGCTTAATAAAACGATTTTTTTTTTTTTTTTTATTTATACTCGCTTTACCTCCTAAGAGATCACATCGCAACAGTCAATTGGGAATGGTTCCCTGTTCATACATTGAATTTCTGTTTTCTGTCCCATCGAACAGCCGGTATGACGTAGTAAAGTGTAATAGTCAATGAAAAATCCAAGATCTGATCGGGAATCGAACCCGGGTCGCCTCCGTGACAGGCCGGGGGTCTGACCACCCAAGGGGTATTATTACTGTTTGCTTCTATTAGTGTTGGTGCCGCTATTGCTGCTAGTGAAGTGAGCAATCAAAAATAAACGTTATAAATAACACCTGCAGTCTCTTGTTTTATCAACTGATTTGTGCCATGTGTTATTGTAATCGGCTCTCGTTGTTTGCACATTTTAAATTATGTATATGCGAAATAAAATTAGAGGAATGGCGATCACATTTCTCCTTTGAGAGGATCCCCGTCTAAGAGGTTTCCATTTTTAAGATTCCATCAGCTTGACGTCTTGGTAAGTAGAGCTTCATGAGTGAAGCTCGGAGCAAAAAGGAATCCATCTGCATTGATTATGTACACTTCAAACTTGGCAGCGAATTAAAACATCAACTTGGCTTACAACTTTCTAATCCCTTTTAAGTACACGACAAGAAACTACAGAAGCTGCACCTTCAGTGCATAGGTGCTGCTTAAATCATACGAATGAATTATTTTCATATATTCAGGTCTCGAATCCGTCGCCAAATCAAGCTCCTCTCCAATCGACCTAAAATTTGAATCTCGCCCGGTTATCATTAGAGGTATAGTGATTATACAGGGACATCATTTTATTTTTACTTCAATTTTTATTGTACCTGAGTTTTTAATGTACTTCACTCCCACCCCTTCTACTAGTAAACTTCCAACCGTTCACGACACAGAGCCGAGGCCGCGTAAGCAGTACTGAGTTAGTGAGTATAGTACGTTTCAGAAATATGTTCGCGTTTTCCAGTGACGAAAGAGCTTTCAATATTGAATCATATTTTCGTACGGGTACTGTCGTCCGTTTCCTATGTCGCATCCCGGTTTCCCCACCTGCTTCTGTTCGCCCCTCTGTTAAGTCTAGTAGCTGGGCTATCTTAGCTCTTTTCTGAAAACATTATTTTCTGTTAGGAATTGGACGTCTACGTAATATTATACAAGTGTTTAAAATAACTTAAATAAAAGGGCCTCGTTAAGTAATTAACTGTCACGTGATTCCCCCCTTTCTACAAACTTGCGACAAAATCACTTGAACGGACAGTAGATAGCATTTCTGAGTGATTTTATCTTTTCGGATTAGGCAGAAGTGAAGATTGAATTTACAGTACGTAAGATACTCTTTTATAGAGTAGGTACAGAATTATTTCAACATGAGTTACTCGTACGAAGGACGAAACTGGTAATTGGAATTAGGTACAATAGTCTATAGTGCGATAATATGTAAAAAGAACTGAAGCCTGTGTCGAAATGAACGGCCACAATTTTCTAAAATGTGTTTAAATATCCATATTATGATTATTTTTCAATTGAACTTCATTATTCTCTATATTGTACGCTAATGTGTTGTAGACAGTATAATATACACTGCATAATGAATACGTCCACATGGAAAGCTCAGTTCGTGAGTAAAACACTCATTGTTAATACTGTACTGTATTTTGATTAAACAAAAACCTAATGAAAATTATCAAACTCAAAAGCGTGTTATTTCCTAGTTTACGTAAGTGGATGAACTAATTTTCTTCCCTCCTATACCTAGTAAAGTGATCTGTATTTTACGCCGGTATCATCGAACTCCAGTCGTGGAAGGGATAGCAAACGGTGTTTCCTGTTTCAATCGTTAATAGAAAGGTATAGCCAGGTTAATATTAAAAATGTTAGTAAAAATAAAATGATGTCCCTGTACATCTTGATTACACAACTTTTAACACTATATCACTTTGGAAAACTGGTTGTAAACACACTATGATATTTACTATATTATAGATCACAGACAAAGTACATACAAGTAATCAATTGAATTCTTACATTACACACTTCATAATAATTTTTACACAAAGATATAGTATTATTTAAATACAATTTACATATTTAATAAACAAAATTTTTTGTTTTATCTTGCACTTGCTTTTAGTTTTGTGCAAGACTCAACTCATTCTAGTATGTAGTTACAATCAGTATTTGTTCCCCTTCCTAAGTTGTAATTCACGTTTCAATCTGCAATATGCAGCTAGCATATCTAAATCTTCTCTTATGCTAGTATTTTCCATCCCTCTTTCATTACAGTTCATACAAGGTCTCTCTCGTTGGTAAGCCTTCATTTCTTAATTTTATTTCATAGTATTCTTTTGTCGTACCATCAAAACTATTAAATTTATAAATAAAAAAAGTAGCTAAATAGTTTCTAACCAGCCAAATATGTTGTTATCGGTGAGTCTAGAAAATGCATACTTGCCAAAATTGAATTTATTTGTCAGCTCAGTAACTTTACTTTCCTTTCATAATTCCTTCCTTTTATTTTTTTTATTTAAGCAATCTTCTCCGGTATTTTATTTTCAGTGTATTTGTTCATTATTAAGAGATGCTGGCTTTCCTAGTATTTCTCCATACAGAAACCCTTGCTACTTTCTTCTATGCATAATATTACAGCTATAACACAAGGAAAAAAAACAGAATAAAATAAAATAACATAAAAATCAAATAAAATAAAATAAGCGATAAACACACTAGAACAATACGAAATAAACAAACACACAAAAACACATCCAAATGAAATTCTTAACAAACAACTCAATTTCAGAACACACACACTCCTTGACAAAAGGCACCAAGACCAACAACAACCAGTTCTGATGATGGCCGACAGCAGGCCGAAACATGTTAACAAGGTAACAAAAATTTAACACGTGAAAGACACATTATACGTTTTCCAAAGTATAGTGATTCTTGTCATTTCTTTGCAGACTACTTTGGTCTACCTTGTTCTCTATTGCTCCATTATTATAGTGTCATCTTGTCTCTAAATTATTTAAGAACGGTATTCAAATGGATCGTTAAATGTTATCACCAGGGAACGGATTTATATGGACTAAAAATATATGAAATATGTAAATATATATGTAGTTATTTTTACCAAAATATGGAATAAAATATGGATTTTTACCAAAATATGGAATTAAATATGGACTTAAAATTATAAAAAAATGACTATGTACGTTAAATATTGGTACATTTTAATCAAACTAAACAAAAATATAATGGACGTACCTTATCTTCCAATGTAGTTTCAACAAAACACAATTTTTATTGTCTGTTACCATAACAATAGGTTACAAACATTTCTTTCAAGTGCTGAAAAGTGAATCTTCTTCTATTGTCTCTGAGGATAGATTTATACTGACTAAAAGAGCGTTCGACGTCACAAGAAGTAACTGGTACATAATTCAATTTCACAATGTCTGCTGGGGATAAGTCCAAGTTAATCTTCACTGTTGATTCACCACTCATCACAGCAACAACCTTTTGTAGTTCTTCATATCCAGGGTTTTTGAAAGTACAGTGTCCACCTTAGCTCTTACTGCATCTGCAACTTTACCTCTACCACGATTCAGTTGTTCCACAGTACTATTTATAATTTCAAAACTTTCAGATAGTGAAAGGTGCCTATTTTGGAGACTTTTGAGCGTTTTTATGATGCATGAAAATGTATGCTGAATGTGAGCTAAGTCATTCTTCACACTTATGTCACAGGTAACTGTTTTCGCAGTATCAATTGAGACTGCATCTTCAGAGTCCAATGCAAGGAGAACATTGTTAATAGAGTCTATATGTTCGGCATAATATTCAACTGCTTCTAGCCATGTACCCCATCTAGTTAAAATTGGCTTTGGTGGCAATGGAATTTCAGGGTACATTTCTTTCAACACGTTAACTCTACTGGGAGCTTTGAGAAATACTTTTTTCACTGATGAAATCAACAAATCTACTTTAGGGAAATTGTCTCTGACCACTTCTGCCACACGATGAAATGCATGCGCCACACAAGTAAAATGAGTCAATTTAGGATATACAACAGATAATGCTTGTCCAGCTTTGACCATATAAGGGGCAGCATCGCTAATAAAGAATAACACATTATCGTACATAATACCCTTTGGCCACAGGATACCCATAGCTTCGTTGAACAGTTTAACCATAGTTTTGTTATTGCACTTTTCTAGAACATCACAATGTAAAAGAATTCGTTCAGAATATTGTTCACTTAACAAACCGATAACTACATTACCAACAAGTCTACCTTCTTTGTCGGGAGTCTCATCAATGGAAACCCAAATTGAACTATCTTTAATTTCATCTCTTATCTTCTGTATTGTCTCATCGTAGATGGATGGAGCATACGTCTTCCTAAGTGTTGACTCATCCGGGATTGTATGTTGAGTATATTTTTCAAGGAATTCCCTGAAGACCTTATTCTTTAGTTTGTAGAGAGGAATATCAGCAGAGATGAGAGAACGGCACAGGTCGATGTTAAACTCAGATCTTACATTCGATGTTGTTGGTTGTGTTAAAAACAATTGTCTCTGCTTGGAATTTAGTTGTTTGTTGGCCTGATGTTTACTAGTTGTAATGTGTTGTTGCACCAGGAACTTTTGTGTAGATGATACTGCACACTGACACAAATTACAAAATAATATTTTATTGTCAGTTGATAAACCATCTTCTTTAAATTCTGAAATGTAACTTGTTAGTTTTGATTTTAAATTGACTGAATGACGTACTTTTGGCATATTTACAGTCTTTATAGTATGATTTACAAAACTGAACCTATGTGTACTCTGACTGGCATTTAACTGTTGAGCTGCACAACTGAAGTCTGTTAAAAATTTTAAATTAAATTAATACAGTTTTGTAACTTACTTTCCCATTGTTGATAGGACTGCTAATTTTCAAATAACTCTGATGTTAAAGGGATTACTGAACATGTGTTTAAATCTCTATTGTTGAAATGTATTTTTAAAAGTTAATGGAATTTTGTTTTGTTTTATTGTTAAACCTAATATAATATGGACTGTTTTATATGAAATATGGAAAATATATGGAAATTAACGAAAATATGTACTAAACTCTAAAATATGGAAAAATATGGAAAATAAAAGTAGGATTTTTCAACCCTACACATTGTGAAACATAAAGATAATGCAAAATATAAATTATATTAGCTTTATAAGTAAATATGTATTTACATATAAATCCTTTCCCACTTATCACCAAATGTTTGTGACAAAGAGAACAGTAAAGACCCATTTTCGGATTTTGTGCATTCCAACACTTGGTCTAGTGAGTTTATTATTATTATTATTATTATTATTATTATTATTATTATTATTATTATTATTATTATTATATATTATTGTTATTATATATTGATCCACACCTGTGGAGTAACCGGTCGTTAAGGGAGTCATGTAGTTAGGGCGGTGCGCGTAGCAGATCTGTGGCATGGAACTCATTCCATATCGAGGGATAGCGCAATAGATCTAAATAGGTAGCAGTGCTGGGCCATCCGTGCCCCTCTCAGTTAAATTCCATTCCATTCCATTATTTAGAATATTAATGTTACAGTCCTATAACTCAAAAACCTGACGTGCTATGATAAATCTTGTTACAAATCTGGAATCAGCGCATCAATTTCAGTATAAAACACTTGAAATTTCCTCAGTAGCAGACAAAAAGTTTTTTTTAGGCCAGTGTAATAGATTAGAGAAAATACTTCATTTTACGAATGTACTATGATGCTACGGGTGTTCAAAAATCCTAAAAGCATCAGTAATGATGATGTAATGAAGTGTAGTAACTGAAACATGCTGTTTCGGTATAAATATCGCAGTGACGTCAGAAAGGCGTAAATGTAGACTACACGTTGCAGCACTTAGACCGTTTCGACTTCCTTTTCAATTGTTGAAAGCTGACAGGGTGTCGAGGTTTCAATTTTCACGTGACACTCCAGAATGTAGCGAGGAGCAGTAGTCTGTGCTGATCCTGATGGTCATCTCGAGCTGAGGCTCCATATTCCGGGCGGGAAGCCCCATCATATTATATTGAAAGAGGTGGAGAATGCTCTCCACTCACTCCGCCTTTCTCTCTCCCCCTTAAGGTTTTTCTTTCTTCTTTCCCCGGCAGCTTTTTACTCAAATACACGGGAGAGTTTTCTTCTGGCAGAAGCGAAGTGCGAATCTTTCGCTTGTTTCTTCTCCGTCTCTCTTGCCCAGTATAGCAGAGGGGGGGAGGCTCCTCAAGAGATGATGGCATACTCGAGTAGGACTAAAGTGAAGTGTAAGTGTGTTTTAAAAGCCTTCTCTGACATCTTGACCGAATCGGACACTTCCAGTCTCAGACACGAAATAGCTTTCATTCCTCCATTTTCTCTCTCTCCCTTAGTCCTTCCTCCCCTTTCCCCCTCTAACACCTTCATCTCACTTCTTCTTATCGCTGTCTTTGTCTGAAACATTACTCCCCCACATTCCACCCTATTTGCTCCAGATATACAGGGGAGACGTAATTGTTCTTAATGTCACTCGGCCAGAGCTCCGATTTACTCGTTAACATTAGTGACGTATATCTACTTACGAACTGTGTATAAGGGGTGAAGGTACCTCCTATTTCCTCTATGTTAAATTTGTTATTTTTAATATCTCCTTTTTAAATAACTGTAAATTATAGAACAAGAATTTTTACACATACTCTTACATCTTTTACCAACAAAATGACAATTTTTTTTCAGAGCAGTACCTCAACTGGGGTAACATTGGCCCAACTTTTTTACCATTCTAAACGTAAACTTTTGTAATTTATTTATTTAATTAATTTATTTATTTTACTAATAATTGTAACATAAAATATAAACAGAAAAACTTTAGCTCGACCCTGAAAGAGTAGAACTCGTGCTCAGGGGCGGATTCCTGAATTGAAATTAAGAAGTATATAGCCTAATACAGTTTGTCTTATATCTACTTACTTACTTACTGGCTTTCAAGGAACCCGGAGGTTCATTGCCGCCCTCACTAAAGCCCGCCATAGGTCCCTATCCTGAGCAAGATTAATCCAGTCTCTATCATCATATCCCACCTCCTTCAAATCCATTTTAATATTATCCTCTTCGTCTCGGCCTCCCCAAAAGGTCTTTTTCCCTCCGGCCTTCCAACTAACACTCTGTATGCATTTCTGGATTCGCCCATATTTGCTACATGCTCTGTCCATCTCGAAGGTCTGGATTTTATGTTCCTAATTATGTCAGGTGAGGAATACAATGCGTCCAGTTCTGTATTGTGTAACTTTCTCCATTCTCCTGTAACTTCATGCCTCTTAGCCACAAATATTTTCCTAAGTACCTCAAACATCCTTAACCAATGTTCTCGCTCAAAGTGAGAGTCCAAGTTTCACAACCATAAAGAACAACAGGTAATATAACTGTTTTATTAATTCTAACTTTCAGATTTTTTGACAGCAGACTGGATGATAAAAGCTTCTAAACCGAATAATAACAGCATTTCCCATATTTATTCTGTGTTTAATTTCCTCCCGAGTATCATTTATATTTGTTACTGTTGCTCGCAGGTATTTGAATTTTTCCACCTCTTCAAAGGATAAATTTTATATTTTTATATTTCCATTTCGTACAATATTCCCGTCACGAGACATAATCATATACTTTGTCTTTTCGGGATTTACTTCCAAACCTATCTCTTTACTTGCTTCAAGTAAAATTGCTGTGTTTTCCCTAATCGTTTGTGGATTTTCTCCTAACATATTCACGTCATCCGCATAGGCACTTATATCTACTACACATTTTAAATTTACAATTTTTCAATTTTTATAAAATCCATACATAACTTTTTAAATTTAATACTAGAACTATTAGAATTGACAAGATTAGGATATTTAAATATAAATTTGTTATATATTCTTGGGCCTAAATTACTACTATGATTAAATACTGTAGCAGAGTCATTTTGGTTCAAACAATCTTAAATAATTCATAGCTTTTTTTCGATAATTATGAGAATACAATTCAAAATTATTTCAATTTTTATGTATGAATTTTATTAATACAATATAATAAATTTGTCTTATATTAAGAACATTAGAGTCTAAAAACAATTTTTGAGATGGAAAATCAATAGGTTTATGAAGATATATTTTAATTATTTTCTTCTGTAATAAATAAAGTGGATTAAAATTGGACTTAAATGACCTACCCCATCCTATAATTCGATACATAATTACCGATTGAAATAAAGTTAAGTATATTGTGCGTAATAAACTTATTGATTAGTAATTCTTCAATAAAACAAAATAATATATTATTTTACGCAATTTATTACAAATGTAATTAATGTGTTTGTTTCATTTTAGATGATTGTCGATTGATGTGTTTGTTAATTTATTTTAATGAAACATTTTAGGAGGAGTTTTGTATGAAGTAATAATGACTCCTAAAGCATTGCAAACATGTTGTTTTATGTTTATCTGAGTTCAAAATGTTTTAAATATTGGTTCAATGTTACCTGCACATCGGGTAACTTTGCCCCAACTTTCCAACTTTCATAGTACACTGTATTTAGGATCAATAACAATATTTTAGCCCTGGTTCAGTCTATAATACAGTATGGAATTATAGGATTATCACAGAGTACCATTCGCCCATTAATATTACTACATAAAAGAAAATTATTAAAATATGTTTAAGAAGAAAACTTGATCTCCAACTCATCTTATATTATAAAGAATTTAATGTTTTGAATATCAACCAAATTTATATGTACACTATTTTGAATTACTACCTTAAATATCAAGCTAAATTCTTATCATCCGATAATGGCCACAATACAAGAAGATACAATATTTCGCTCCCCCTCATTGAACCAAAATGTAAGACTGAAGCAGGTCTAAGGCACAGTTCTAATTACGGTCATTCATTTAGTGTCCTGCACAACGGCAGGTCTTTCACTGCAAACCCAGCTTTCTCCAATCTTTCCTATTTTCTGCCTTCCTTTTCGTTTCCTCATATGATCCATATATCTTAATGTCATATATGATCTGATATTTTCTTCTACCCCGAACTCTTCTCCCGTTCACCATTCCTTCCAGTGCATCCTTCAGGAGGCAGTTTCTTCTCAGCCAGTGACCCAACCAATTCTTTTTCCTCTTCTTGTTCAGTTTCAGTATCATTCTTTTGTCACCCTTGATTGTTCATTTATTTAATGTATTAATCAGTTATTAAACGTACAGCAGAGTCCGTATAGATCAGTTTCTGTCAGATACGTTTCCAATTCACTGTGGGCTGAAGCAAGGAGATGTACTATCACCTTTACGTTTTAACTTTGCTCTAGAATATGCCATTAGGAAAGTCCAGGATAACAGAGAGGGTTTGGAATTGAACGGGTAACATCAGCTTCTTGTCTATGCGGATGATGTGAATATGTTAGGAGAAAATCCACAAACGATTAGGGAAAATACGGGAATTTTACTTGAAGCAAGTAAAGAAATAGGTTTGGAAGTAAATCCCGAAAAGACAAAGTATATGATTATGTCTCGTGACGGGAATGTTGTACGAAATGGAAATATAAAAATTGGAAATTTATCCTTTGAAGAGGTGGAAGAATTCAAATACCTGGGAGCAACAGTAACAAATATAAAAGATACTCGGGAGGAAATTAACACAGAATAAATATGGGAAATGCTGTTATTATTCGGTTGAGAAGCTTTTATCATCCAGTCTGCTGTCAAAAACTCTGAAAGTTAGAATTTATAAAACAGTTATATTACCGGTTGTTCTTTATGGTTGTGAAACTTGGTTTCTCAGTTTGAGAGAGGAACAGAGATTAAGGGTGTTTGAGAATAAAGTGCTTAGAAAAATATTTGGGGCTAAGAGGGATGAAGTTACAGGAGAATGGAGAAAGTTACACAACACAGAACTGCACGCATTGTATTCCTCACCTGACATAATTAGGAACATTAAATCCAGACGTTTGAAATGGGCAGGGCATGTAGCACGTATGGGCGAATCCAGAAATGCATATAGAGTATTAGTTGGGAGACCGGAGGAAAAAGACCTTCGGGGAGACCGAGACGTAGATGGGAAGATAATATTAAAATGGATTTGAGGGAGGTGGGATATGATGGTAGAGACTGGATTAATCTTGATCAGGATAGGGACTAATGGCATATGTGAGGGCGGCAACGAACCTCCGGGTTCCTTAAAAGCCAGTAAGTAAGTATGTATTTCGCTTTTCTCAATTGGCATTACTGAATAACATTCAATTTCTTTATTGCATTAATCGTTATTCATCTATTTCGACTTCACAATGTCTGAATAGTTTAAATATTCATAAATATACAATATTAACGTTTTGTAAGCGAATTTTAGTTATATAGCATTTAAATTTTTATGTTATTCACGAAATAGTCCTAATAAATGTCACTTGAAGTCTGAGATTTCGCAAATTACTACAGATAATGCCACCGAAATGAGTCCAGGGTCCAGCGCCGAAAGTTACCCAGCATTTGCTCTTAACGGGTTGAGGCAATACCCCGGCAGAAATCTCAATCAGGTAACTAGGATTTGAACTCGAGCCTGCTCGTTTCACCGTCATACATCCTAACCGTTACCCCACAGCACACACTTAGTTCCTTATGTCCGACTGATGATCATTATGATGGTGCAGAACAAGGGGAGGTGATGAATTGTGTTTTCCGCCTTGTAATTGTAAACTGTTTCTTGTGAATCCTACACGTAGGGAATTTGGAATGCTTAAAGAGGCTGTTTGCTGTTGTCATGTCAGCAGTGTTCATTACTGTAAACAGAAGCGAATCGCTAAGAATCCAGCGTCATTGTGAGCACTGCTACCAATCTTGCTGGCGTGACCTGTATTGTAACACGGATCCGTGCAGAGAAGAACAAAGGGACGCGGTGCTAATTACAGAACGTCTGGTCCCCGCTTCAAAGCGGGCTGGGGGAGGGTGTCATAATTCACACACTCCGATTTCAATAGCAAATTACTTCCAAGTGGCAATTAATCTCTGACGTTAAGTTAAAGCGAGGAAAATTCCGTGTCATCTTGTCAATACGCGACCTTTTATTCCAGACTGGAGGAAGGAATCGGCAGCATCTGCTGCTTCGCTTTGTAGCAGGCCCAAGATTCTCATGAGCGTCCTGGGCAACTCAGCTCTACGTCAAACATAATTTTAATTCGTTTGCCATCATAAAATCAGCGCGCTTTAAGTTATTGACCACGTTTCGTCTGAAGATTCACTCCATCCATTCTTCATCTTTCCTTCATCCTCTTCTTGATTTCTGACGCTTTTTCTCCTCTTCTCTCTCTTCTTTTCCATCTTTCCTTTGTTCCTCCTCTTCCTTCCTTTTACTTTCTGTTTTTACTTCATCTCATTCGTCTCCTCTTTCTTAGCGTCTCCATTTTCTCTCCTATTCTTCTTGTCTTTGTTTTCTCCATCATCTATCTCTTTGCCTCTTGTCTCCACCTACTTCCTTTCCTTTTCTGCATTTAGTCTTTATCCTTCTTATTTTAAACCTCATCTTTTCACTTTTCTTTATTTTTTCAATTTTACATATTTCTTCACGTTACCCGATTATTCCCATTGTCCACTTCATTACTTTTCTACATTGCTCTATTCCTCCTATTTTTACTTTTTTCGATCTCTTTTCTTTCCCCATTTTCTCTTCTAGTTTCCTCTCCTCTCGTGTTCTTTCTTTCCGCTTTTCTCTTCTCTATGTATTTGTACTTTCTTTTCCTTTTTGTCTTGTGTCTCCTTTTCGTTTTTCTTCTTTTTCATGTCTTCCTCTTCTTTTCGTCTTTCCCTCTTTTTCCTCTTCCCCTTCTTTTCGACTCCTCCCACTTTTCGTCTTCCCCAATTTTTCTGTATTATTCCTCTTTTTCATCTTACTGTTCTTTTCCGTCATACTCATCTTTTTCGTCTTAAACTTCTTTTTCGTCTTTCCTCTCATTCTCGTTTTCAACCTCTCTTTTTCGTCTTTGTCCAACTCTTTTTTAGCCTTTGTCATCTTTTTTTCTCTTCTTCCTCTCTTTCTCTTTTTCGTCTTCTCTTTTTCGCCTTGGTCCCCCTCTCTTTTTAGTCTTCGCCCTCCTCTCTTTTTCGTCTTATTCCGCTTTTTCGTCTTCCTTCTCTCTTTTTCGTCTTTGTCCACCTCTCTTTTTCGTCTTCGTCCTCCCCTTTTTTTCTCCTTGGTCCACCTCTCTTTTTCGTCTTCGTCCTCTCTTTTTCGCCTTGGTGCCCCTCTCTTTTTCGTCTTCGTCCTCCTCCCTTTTTCGTCTTCCTTCTCTCATTTTCGTCTTCGTCCTCTCTTTTTCGTTTTCGTCCTCTGTTTTTCGTCTTCGTAGTCCACCATTTTCTTCTATCTCCCCTCTCTGCACATCTTCATTGTCCTTGACGTTCTTCTCCTCCTGCACTCGAGTCTTTCAAGATCTTCTTCTCTTTACGAATGATCGGTGTTGAACCATAGCCCTCTGCACTTGGTTCCTTGTTGCTCTCAACTCGACTCGTGTCTTGAGGTTCCTGCTGTATAATAATGACGGTGATAAGGGGTATCTCCGGGTCTCCGCCCCCTTTTCAGCAGCAGCAGGAGCGCGGGCGGTCTTTCTAAATGAAGTCAATAGAGCACGGACTGCTGGCGTAGGGTGCTCGCTCGTGCCGGATCTGTCCTCCGAGGTCAGTGCCCATCAGTTGGTTCTTAACTCGTTAATTCGTGCTTACAGCGGCCGTTTTGATGAAGAATTAACGGCTCGCCGTTAACTACATGAAAATTGCTCACGTTTTTAAACAGCTACCCACCAATTCCAATGACGAACATGGATACTGTTCTCCAACCAGGAGATTAACCGTGAAAGGAATGTGCTTACTATTGCTTCATCTATTGGAGCGAAGTAGATAGATAATATTAGAGTTATAACGTCACTTTAAAAATCATGAACTCTCCTGCATATGTTATTTCCTGTATGGAGGGATTAAAAGACCAGGAGATTAACAGTGATCTAATTTTGTAACTAGGGTAGTATAAAAATGTATATATCAGTGTTATGGTTTGTGCTTTGAGAGATAGCCAATAGAGATACGAGTACCCACGTGTGTGACCTTATGACATCTTATGACATCAACATTCAGCATCACCTCGCTTCGTTTCATTCCCTGGAGACTTTCTCGTGGTTGGAGTACAGTACTGATACGATGGATGTAGCCAGCAAACATGCTTCAACCGACACATGCAATTTGGTTTGAACCTGCCTGTGTAGAACGGAAAGCCGACAAATGCGTTTAAAAATCGTGTTTAATATGAATGTTAAGTAAAAAAATTATATTTTAGCTTTCTATCTTCCTAGCTCCTCTCCTCTCCTCTCCTCTCTACTTCTTTATTTTCTCTCTTTACTTTTCTTTTCTCTCCATCTTTTATTCAATTTCATCTCTTTTCCCCCTTTTTCTTTCACACTCTGCTTCATCTCTTTATTCTTTCTTTGTGTTTTCTTTTCTCCCATTGCCACCATTCCTATCACTCGATTTTCTTTCACTCCTTATCTTAACGTTCTCCACTTTATGTTCCCATGCCACCGCCGTTCCTCAGTCGGTAGTGAATTGGATTTCACCCGAAGCTGTACTTGAGCGTGAGTTCCAATCTCCTTTGCACCTGGTTGGATCTTCTCAAGTTTTCCACATTTGTATGGCAAATATTGCAGGCGAATACTCGGATTCATGTCGGCAAATAATATCTCGCATTCACGAATTCCGTTCCACGATACATAACTTCTTAATTGATATAGAATCGTTACTTTTGTTTTGTTTTGTCAGCTTTATATTATTTCTTCGTTTTCTTTCCCTTGTTATTCAGTTCATCTCCTTTTGTCGTCTGCTACTTTCTCGTTCCTTACTCTCTCTACTTTTTCCTCCCTGTCTCCGTTTGTCTTTTTTCTATTCCCGTTTCTCTCCTTTCTGTCTCTGTTCTCCTCCCTCCTGTCTCCGTTCCTCTTTCTCCTGTCTCCGTTTCTCTCCTTTTTGTCTCCGTTCCTCTCCCTCCTCTCTATCTCCGTTCCTCCCCTCCTCTCTCCGTTCCTCTCCCTCCTGTCTCCATTCCTCTCATTCCTGTCTCCGTTCCTCTCCCTCCTGTCTCCGTTTTCTCCCTCTTATCTTCTTTCCGCTCACTCCTGACTATATTCCTCTCCATTCTGACTATTCCTCTCCCTCCTGTCACCATTTCTCTCCTTCCTTTCTCCGTTCCTCCCCTTCCTGTCTCCGTTCCTCTCCCTTCTGTCTCTGTTCCTCTTCCTTCGTCTCCGTTCCTCTACCCCTGTCTCCGTTTCTTTACCTCCTGTCTCCGTTCCTATACCTCCTGCCTCGGTTTTCTCGTTACTGTCTCCGTTCTTCTCCCTCTTGTCTCAGTTTCTCTCGTTACTGTCTCCGTTTCTCTCCCTCCTGTCTCCATTTTTCCTATCCCTCCTATCTCCGTTCCTCTCCCTCATATCTCCGTTTCTCTCTCGCCTGTCTCCGTTTGTCTTCTTTCTGTTCCGTTTCTCTCCTTTCTGTCTCTGTTCCCCTCCCTCCTATCTCCGTTTATCTCTATCCTGTCTCCGTTCCTCTCCCTCCTGTCTCCGTCCTCTCCTCCTGTCTCCGTTCCTCTCCCTCCTGTCTCCGTTCCTCTCCCTCCTGTCTCCGTTCCTCTCCCTCCTGTCTCCGTTCCTCTCCTTTCTGTCTCCGTTACTGACCTCCCTGCCTTTGTTCTCTCCTTCTTGTCTCCGTTTCATTCTTCCCGTTAACGTTTTTCTTCTCCCTGCCCCAATTTTGTCTTCTTCCTGTCTCCGATTTCCTTTTTCCAGTCTCTACCTCTCTCCATTTTTCCTTCATGTCTTTTTTTTTTTCTCTCTGCCTCCCTTCTTCCTCTCTTCCTATATTATTTCTTCATCATGCCAACCTTTATGCTTCTCAATGTCTCGGTTTTCTTTCTATCTCAGTTTTTCTTTTTCTGTCTCCGTTTTTCGTCTTTGTTTATTCTTTTCTGTCACCAGTCTTCTTTTATGTAACGGTTTTACATGTTGTGTAACCTGTCTTTTTCTTTCTTTCTCTTTTTCTCTCTCCCGTCTCTTTTCCTTTTTCTCTTTCCTATCTCTTTTTCTGTCTCCGTTCTTTTTGCTTCCTACTTCCGTTTCTAGCCTCATCTTTCTTTCTTTTTATCCTATTTCATTTTGTTATTATTTTCTGCCGCATTTTTCGTATTCCTTTGCACTATATTAACGAGCACTACTGTGTTTATCGTTGCTTCCTGACTTCGGGAATGATACTTGTCAGCTCAGTTTGGTACAAACACATATTAGTGCCATGCAGATTATGATAAACATGTTGACTAAGGCTGTGATGATGAACTATCTGATTTCCTAGGAATATATATTTAATATTCTAGGAGAATCGTGTATTTAGATGTGTCTAGCCGGTTCAGTTGACCTTAGTAGTATTTCATATCTATTGCAGTTTGGTAAGTAAATAGCTGCATTGCGAAGATATGCTCTCTGACGACGCTATATGAAGTAGGACTGTACATGCAAGCTACATTTTCACAGAATGCGCTCACATTGTGGATTTATGTATCACGTAATTGTAATCCAACTTTATAAGGAGGCTATGTCGTTATAGAAACGGTAGGTGCACAGACGTTCTCTCCCATGCAGTCTTATTTGTGCACCATACACCAAAATGTATTCGAAACAAGATATTATATTAGAAAAGTAAGCTAAGTAAAGCTAATGGGTTCATACCTCATTTATAGAGGAAATCCTCTCTTCTCTAATGACCATATTTCATAGCACCGTAAAGAATTTGCAGTTTGAAGTGTTGGCAAACGAAACAAATGCTAGGGAAATGATAAAAACAAACAAATGCTAGGGAAGTGATCAAAATAAATGCTGGGGGAGTGATAAAATTGTAGCGATAAGCAGCCATGATTGGTTGAAAGACGTCCTTTCGTACCGTTTTATTGGTATAGTATAACGTAGTAAACGTGTAATAGTTTCAGAAAAAAGTCTGAGGAAAATATTTTTCTCACATGACTACTTACAATGTAGGCTATTACAGGGACATCACTTTATTTTTACTAACATTTCTAATATTAAACTGGCTCTACCTTTGGATCAACGGTTGCTACCCCTTCCACGACTGAGTTCGATGATACTGGCGTAATATACAAACAAATCACTTTACTAGGTATAGGAGGGAAGAAAAGTAGTTCATTTACGTAAACTAGGAAATATCACGCTTTTGAGTTTGATAATTTTCATTAGGTTTTTGTTTAATCAAAATACAGTACAGTATCAACAGTGAGTGCTTTTACTCACGAACTGAGTTTTCTATGCGGACGTATTCATTATGCAGTGTATATTATATTGTCTACAACACATTAGCGTACAATCTAGAGAATGAAGTTAAATTGAAAAGTAATCATAATACGAATATTTAAACACAATTTTGAAAATGATGGCCTTTCATTTCGATATAGGCTTCAGTTCTAATGTGTGTAATTCCAATTACCAGTTTCGTCCTTCGTACTAGTAACTCATGTTGAAATAATTCTGTACCTACTCTGTAAAGGAGTACCTTACATACTGTAAATTCAATTTTCACTTCTGCCCGATTCGAAAAGATAAAATTACTCAGACATGCTATCTACTGTCCGTCCAAGTGGTTATGTCGCAGTATCATAGAAAGGGGGGAAATCACGTGACAGTTAATTACTTAACGAGGCCCTTTTATTTCAGTTATTTTAAACAGTTGTATGGGTATAATATTACGTAGACGTCCAAATCCTAACAGAAATTAATGTTCTCAGAAAAAAGCTAAGACAGCCCAGCCACTAGCCTTTACAGAGAGGCGAATAGAAGAAAGTGGGGAAAACCGGAATGCGACGCAGGCAAATGGACGACAGTACCTGTGCGAAAATGATGTAATATTTAAAGCTCTTTCGTCATTGGAAAACGCGAACATATTTTTGGAATGTACTGTTTACTATGACCGTAAGGCCACAATAATTTATTCTTTCGATAAATTATTGTGGCTCAGGTTAAATGAGAGGAGAAAGTTACATTCCCTTTCTCTCTTATACCGAATTTTGCACACCTCTACTCCCTCTAACTTATCTGTCCGATTCCACAGTCTTTCTCGGTATCATAACTTAAATACTCGGTCACAATATGATAACACGCTAGAAATACCACTGCACACATCATCTCTTTATTCTTCATCTTTCACTGTTGCTACTTCTCGTCACTGGAATTCTCTTCCGCCTGAAGTCAAGGGCTGCCGAACTTTAATTTCCTTTAAATGTAAATTAGAAAAATATCTTATGATGAGTTGCCAGACCTAACGTGTTGCAAATGTGTTCCACTGTATTTATTTATTTTTTTTGTTTCTTATTTTTATTATCTAAATCGTGTTTATTTATCACTTAACGCCAATATGCATTCCACTGTGTTGTTGTTTTTTTAATATTAATCTACTTTTTGTGTACAATTTATTCAATTGTCGGTTTTTGGTTTAATTATGTAAATCCTATTTAATTGTAATCTAATACTAATATGTATACTAATGTGTTTATTTTTATTTTTACTGTGTACATTTTTCTTTTTTATTATTGAATTATCGGCTCCTGTTTTTATGTGATTCGTATTTGATTCTAACAAATTAATATGTATTTCACTATGTCTATTTTTATTTTATGAGGTAAATTTTATGTAACTACCTCTTTTGATCTCATTATGTATCAGTATGTAATTACTTAATTCTGATCTAGTTTTATGTTCAACTGTGTAAGCAAGTTTTAATCCTGGTTGAGTGTAAGAGAAGGCCTTACGGCCTTAACTCTGCCAGGTTAAATAAAGCCCATTATTATTATTATTATTATTATTATTATTATTATTATTATTATTATTATTATTATTATTATTATTATGACTGTATATGCGGTCTTGGATCTGTGCGGAGGACGGTTGAACTTCATTAGTAGAAGGGGTGGGAGTGAAGTACAGGGACATCATTCTATTTTTACTAACATTTTTAATATTAACCTGTCTATACCTTTAGAGAACTGGAAACACTGCTTGCTCCCCCTCCAAGACTGGAGTTCGATGATACTGGCGTAAAACACAAATCACTCTACTAGGTATAGGAAGGAAGAAAAGTAGTTCATCCATTTACGTAAACTAGGAAATATCGCGATTTTGAGTTTGATAATTTTCTAGGTTTTTCTTTAATCAAAGTACAGTACTGTATTAAGAATAAGTGTTTTTACTCACGACTTGAGTTATCCATGAACGTATTCATTATGCAGTGTATACTGTCTACAGCACATTAGCGTACAATATAGAGAAAGAAGTTAAATTGAAAAATAATCATAATATGAATATTTAAACACAATTTTGAAAATGGTGGCCGTTTATTTCGATAAAGGCTTCAGTTCTTTTGTGCATATTATCGCACTATAGACTATTGCATCTAATTCCAATTACCAGTTTCGTCCTTCGTACTAGTCACTCATGTTGAAATAATTCTGTACCTACTCTACGTACTGTGAATTCAATCTTCACTTGTGCCCAATCCGAAAATATAAAACTACTCAGACATGCTATCTACTGTCCGTCCAAGTGGTTATGCCGCAGGATTGTAGAAAGGGAGGAAATAGTGACAGTTAATTACTTAACGAGGCCCTTTTATTTAAGTTAAATTAAACAGCTGTATAATATTACGTAAACGTCCAATTCCTAAGAGAAATTAATGTTTTCAGAAAAGAGCTAAGACAGCCCAGCTTTTATAGAGGGGCCAGGGTGGGGGAAATCGGGATGCGACGTAGGCAAACGGACAGTACCTGTGCGAAAATATGATTCAATATTGAAAGCTCTTTCGTCACTGGAAAACGCGAACATATTTCTGGAACGTACTATACTCAGTAACTCAGTACTGCTTACTATCTGCGGTCTTGGTTCTGTGTGGAGTTGGAACTTCCTTAGTAGAAGGGGTGGGAGTGAAGTACATTCAAAAACTCAGGTACAATAAAAATTGAAGTAAAAATGAAATGATGTCCCTGTACATGAGAAGTCGTGGTTGAACCGCAGACGTCTGACGCGGTAGCGAACTCCCAACATGGAAATGGCCCTTAATCCACTTAGGCCCTAAATTTGAACCCTGATTTCTCAAGAAATAAGAGACCGTGACTAAGACTCCGGGGCTGTATCGCGCGGTTTAGTTCTTAATTTCCTCTTGCATATCGTTCCAGAGTAATTGAGAATTTTTGCAGAGGAAATGAAGCAGCGCTCGTTTGTGTGCAGGTTTGGGTGGCAGGGTGAGCAATGTTGCTGCTGCCATTGTGAACTCCGCACGCGCTTGAAACGAGGGGCGCGGCGGGGGTGCAGGAGGAGGGGAGGTCATGCACAACACGGACAATGGGACAGGTAAGTACATCACTTCTCTATTTAACTGAACGCGCCTTCTACTGTCTCCATTTTGTGCATTACATTTATTGACATAACTATCTAATCGAACTAGTCATCGATGTATCAAATTTCTGATAGTTTTCGGTGTTTCTGTTTTATTACTTAGGATACTTCTTAACCGATCGTAATTTTATAATCTTCAACATTTTATTATATGTATGTATACAGGGTAAGTAATGTTATTAATTTTAGAAGTTATTCTTTGAGATATTTCAAGTAAAAAGAGTTTAATGCGGTTTTGCTCGTTTTTGTTTCTTTTTCGACATAAAAATTGTTTTATATGAAACACTTCATAGCTTGTTTCGGGAAAGCCATTGATTTAATTTCCAATGTGCTCAGTCAATTTAAGAGTTATTATTAGAGCAGTGCAAAGGGAGCAGTTGTTCGACACACCGGCAACAGGGCAAGGGTTGTAAATTCACCTTGTGTACCTGCAGAGGTCTGACTCTGCGGTACACAGGATAGCTGCAAGCAGTAGGTACAGCGTGGTAAAGCAAACGTCAGTACTGAAGGAACATACGTAAGAACAGTTCGGTTCTAGTGTTACGATGTCTAAGGCGGAGCAAATTCGTTCGGCAAAGTTTAAGAGACTTAATTCCGAATATGGTGATATTTTTGTTAATTGATTCAAGCATAAAACAAATTGGAATACATTGAATCGAATTATGGGTTTATTCCTGATTGTATAACAGCTTTAGAGAAGTCTGGTACAAAACTGGTTGATCAGATTCCCCTACTGCGAAATATCTGGAAGAAAGTGACTCAAGTAGACGATAAAATTGGTAAAATAATATCTGCGAAAATAACAAATAAGTTGAAAAAATGGTGGATATTATAAACTCTGAAAGATTAGTGACAGTATTTCTGGAGATAAGGATTCCTTTGAAGAACTAACAGAAGTTGAAAAAATATTTTACAGGATTTTACGTATGCCCCAGTTGTCTCAACAGATGTAGAAAGAAGCTTCTCCACATATAAGGCCATGCTATCAGATAGACGATAAAATTATCTGGGTCTCCTAGAATATATGGTTCTTTTAGTGATAATACTGTTAATAATATAATTAGGATTAGAAATTGTATTAGGCATTTATTTTACCATTCTACAAGCTTATGAATATATAGAAGCACCTTTCACCATTGCAGATTCAGTATATGGATCTACCTTCGTTTTCTGTTATAATAACACAAATGTCATTTGTTGTGCACTGTAACAATATTTGGAAGAAATCTGATAACGTATCACATGTGCATTAATAAATCACACTCATTGTAAAGAAAAGGAAAAACAAAAAACCATTTTTCAAGTGCTTTTGCGAATAGAATATCATGAACCCGTTACAAATAAACAGTGATTTTGTTTGCGTTCTGTATGAAATCATACATGTATACAGTATATTATTTGTTTAGGATGAAATGGTTAATTAGTTTTGCAATTTTGAAATCTTATTAGAGTATCTGTAGAAAATTAATTGTAGAAACGTTAGAGAACTGTGTCATTTCTTTGTGTCGTCTGTACGTCAACACATCGTGTACATGACCGTCGCTTGTACACAGGGAACACGCCGGGTAACGTCGGAACCCTTGCTATGATGCCATTCTGTCTGTCATGTGCTCCGTCTGCACCGCTCTAGTTATTATAATATACAGCCGTGAGGAAAATGCGACTCACGAGCACATTGTGGCTCGCAATGATAGCTGTGCATTTGCCTTGCTTCGTACCTCCCCTAACCCCCACTCTCTCACTCACTGTAAGTCAAACTCCGTCCCATTTGTATTTGTTTCTGACCTGCGAGTGGCGTATCGTCGCAATGTCTCTCTCGAAACCATGTACCCCTATAAAAACGAAAGTTCCAAGTAGGATGGGAGGACGCATTTTTTTGCTGCCAATATGATGAGAATATTAAATGTATGATTTGTTCACAAGTATTACTAGGAAAACGGTTGTATAACATAAAACGGCATTATAAGTTACTACAGGTTATTGATGAAACATTAAAAGATTAAGTATTATTATTATTATTATTATTATTATTATTATTATTATTATTATTATTATTATTATTGTTATTATTATTATTATTATTATTATTATTATTATTATTATTATTATTATTTTCCTCTCTGTACGTTGATCCTTTTTCAGCAGATGTACGAAAAATGCGGTTAGATCTTCAATTCAAACTCACAGATTTACAATGTGATGTTAAATGAAAGCTAGATGTAAGGACTTGACAGATGTTGAACTTTTCAAATCTTTGCCAAAAAATAAATATCCTAAGCTTCGTTCTTTCGCTTGCTCTGTTGAAGCCATGTTCGCTACAACTTAGGTTTATGAAAAATTATTTTCAACAATGAAAATAGTAAAAATCAAATTTAGATCACGACTGACAGACAAATACCTTCGTGACCAACTACGACTGGCAGTAAGTGACATAATTCCTGATTTTGAAACTCTGTCGCAGAGACATTCTGAAGACAGTTAATTTTAGGTTGTGATAATGTGTTCTATGTTTTCTTGTTCATTTCTTTCTTCGTTACACGTACTAAACATTAGTTTGTAGCCTTGTACTGTATAAAATTATGTTTAAGTGCTGACATAAGGAAAATGAAATCCGTTAATAAGTCAGACAGTTGCTTCACTTCCCCTTCGGGTGTCCGCTTCCCTCCATAAGTGCTATGCACGTTGCAGCTTACACAGTGGCTCGACGCACGATGACATTCTCGCCACGGCTGTAATATGATATTATGATAATAAATTATTGAAATAATTTTAGTTTTGTCCTTTAAATATGCAGAAATTTGATCCGAACAAATGTAACTTTTCGTTCTGCAAAGGAACTTTACAATATTACATTTGTTCGGGTAAAATTTCTGCACATTCAAAGAACAAATCTTAAATTCGTTCAAACATTTATTACCATCATGCACTGCTCTCTTAAATTGACTGAGCACATTTGGAATTAAATAAATGGCTTTCCAGAAACACGCTATGTAATGTTTCATATAAAACAATTTTTATATCGAAAAGGAAGCAAACACGAGCAAAATCTTATGGAACTTTTTTTGTTTGAGTTACCTCAAAGAATAACTCCCTGAAATTAGTGACACTACATAAGGTCATAAGGTTCACTCTATATAGCCTATATCCAAGGAAACTTTATTGCATAAAATATACATTATAGTTGAGACTAAAAAATAATAATGTTAAAAACACATTAACATGTATACGATGGTACCGACATAAAACAAATTCTTATATATATATATATATATATAGAGTTGTAGCAATGTCTACTATATTAAAAAATTAAAAGCGTCTGTATTATATCCAATTTCTTTATATTTTTTTGGCTATATTGACAGCTGAACGTTTCTTTCTTAGAATAACATTCGAGAATCTTAATTTTGTGTTGTCTAATTGGACAAATTTCTATGTCTAGCAAAGGGTATGTATTTTCTGCACGATTAATCTTAATTTTGTACTTTCTAATAGGATGAATTTCTGTGTATGTCAAAGCGTAATTTTTTTCTGCACTTTCATTGCATCTCCGACGTTATGATATTGTTATATACGTTACATTATTCTGTAACTGATCGAATTTTCATTAAGTCCAATTCATAAAGATCCCTTAAATGTTCTTATAAAGTATAATGGAACAAGTTTCCATTCTTTTAATGTAATAGAACACTTTTTATCCACACGAAAGTGTCTGTATTATGTTAATTTCGCACGAATCTCTACTGTTTTTATATTTTTAGTCCGATAATTGTATTTCTAAATGTATGTTTGTCATCTCCAGTTTACAAACGTTTAGTTCCGGTATTTTATCTTCATTTATATAAATCTCCATTGATTTTATGTATATTGTTCAATCCGACACTGTCTTTTTAACTGAATGTATCATTATCATTTCCAATTTGTCTTCATTCATTCTTGTAATGTATAATGGGACACTTTCCTATCTTACGAAAGTGTCTGTATCATCTCTACTTTCTGTGAAGCTCTGTTCATTTTATATTGCTTGATCGGACATTTTTCTTGTTACCTGAATGTATTTTGTTCTTCTCAAATTTTGAGTGCCACAATTTCTGTTAGAATTCTGTAATAGAACATTTCTATTTATTGGAAATCGTCTGTATTACTTCTACGTTGTGTAAATCTCCATACTTTTAAAAGTAGGTAATACATCACTTCTGCTAATATCATGAGCTCTCAAGGACCATGTCTCACTTCCATAAGAGAGAACTGGTCTTGCGAGAATATTATACAGGCGTAAATTGATTAATCGATCAAAAATATTTAATCTAATAATCTGGTCGATTAAAATTAATCGGTTGTATTTGATATTAATTATTATTTTGTTAATACAAACTCATATTAAAAATTCCGACAATATTTCTGTTTCGGAAATTGCTTACTTAAAAGCACAATAGTAATGCCATTTTCTAACTGTAAACGTAAGGAAAATCTTTGCACAAACACTTCGGAAAGCGATGGAGATATGAGGACAGTGACCTAGTCTACCTCTATTGAAAGTTGAAACACAATGCGAAACCATTATTAAGTCTTATGGTTTTCCAAGAAAACTTCCACCTTGTTGTCAGCTCATCTTCCTAGCATATGAAATACATACTTTTCTGGAATTCGTCCCCCTCATCCCTTATAAAATAGCCATGTCTACACTGTGTGCAAGTGAGAGCGTAACTATCTTCTTCTCTTTCTAAAATCTGGTAATTCGATTACAATAGGGGCCAGTCTTCTATTTCGACCGCTGTACTTTTACAGGAGCTGCAGTTTCTGTACTGAGTTTGTATATGAAGGTTGTGTGTTTAGTTTGATAAAGAAAAAAAAGAGTTTTCTGTGGTTTGTGAAAAGTGTAAACTCCATTATGTCATATGAAAATATGAAAGGTAAACTCGGTGAAACGTTTGGATTTAAATTGAACGATCGTGGAGAAGTGCTTGACAGAAAAAAAGTTTTTTCGTGTTTAGTGATGCAGGAAACATTGTTACTAAACGCAGAGCGGCACTTAATTCGGAGCATGTGAATGCACTCACATGTTTAAAATCATAGATGAAGCAGTATTAACTAGGTGATGTCTTCATACTTTTTGTTATTTATGTTTGTCTCAAAAATTCCCGGAGAAATAGAGACAATAAATTATAAGCCTCATAATAAATATGTTAGTAAGTAATTAAAACAGTTGTTTTGTAATATAACAATACAATATATACAGATATACACTACCGGTCAAAAGATTTCGATCAGCTATGAAAACAAGTACTGTATAAACTTTATTTCAATGTACAAACACATCGGAAAAACTAAATAGACCAACAAAATAAATATTTTCTCTCTCTAGCATTATGATATGATAGAATATCCAAACCACAAATCCTTAGTTGTGATAGGTGATCGAAAAAATTTTAGACGGTAGTGTACAACATTTAATACTTATGCTTATCACCGAACACAAGTTAAATTTGACAATAATTGTGTATTACATTATATTAAAACTTTTTTTAACTCGATCAGTATACTCGATTAATCTCGATTAGTCGATTAAATTCAAATAGTTAATCGATTAAATATTTTGATCGATGAACAGCACTAGTAAATACCTATGCGAGGGGAGTTTTTTTGTTAAATTGGGCCCCCCTTAAATTTCGAAACACTTTCGGCAGTAGATTTAAGGTTTCACTTAATTGTGACGCACCAAAAAATTGAAAGTATTAAACAAATAACAAAGTAATTAGAAATTTCACCACCCTCTCCTTTAAATGCATTGCAAAATTAAATATATTCATTAAAATCTTACAAAACAGCAAACTAAAAATTATAAGACGACGTAATAAATAGAACAGATTCCTATCCAAGCCGTGAAAAAGGATCAATGTGATATAAACTCTGTAGCCAACATCTTAAAATGGTTAACATAATATCAGTTCTGTTAAATATTAGACGATTTGACGTGTGTTGGCAGAACACTTACATGACGTGCTTCTCAGCCACGTCTGTGGGGGCGTTAGTAACAAAAGTAGGCAAGTTGTGTTGCTTGCTTAAAACTTAATGTAATTCCCTACACACAGATGTCACGTCCGTAGCAAGCTCCTCATCAGTTCCAGGGCCGCCTAAGAATCCATTAGGTAATTGAGCCGAGAAATGCATTTCAAGGAGCCGAGATTAATCATCATTGAGAGATCTCTTCCAGGAGTAACGCAGAATGTTTAATTAGGATAGGAGGATCGTTATGTAACAGAAAGCTTTACTTACATCACTGTCATGTTACGCATTGCAGCTTGCATTTATTTCCTGTCACTATTCCTTTACTGATATGCTAGCACAAACACTCATTGTTAAGACGTCAAGATTAAAAGCGCCAGTAAGATGTGTCTGTTTATTGTTGATTAGGCTGCTTTCCGTAAGAAAAGAACAAAGTATAAGACGGTTCCGGATTCATTCGTGACATAATGCAGTACCGAGAAAACTACGATCTTTTTTTACAGTAGTTCAATTAAAGGTTTATAGGTAAAAATGTTTAACAAGGATTATCAGTAGAGAACAGATGTTTAGGCATTTATAACATACTAGTTGCTTGTGCAGCAAGCGCTGCAAACTAAGTTCGTTAGATGTTCAAATAAAAATTTTTCAGATTTATTTTCAACGAAAAATACCAAACATTTTGAAAATTATTTACTTCCATAATATGAAATTTGTTTAAACAAAAGCCGCCCTAAATAAGGGTTCGATAGATCGGCCTACTAATCAATTCATAAAGAATAATAAGTAAACAAAACAATTTGTGACATTTGGAAAGAAAAAGAAAAAACATTAAGATAAGAAAACGTAGGAAATCATTTACAATAAAAATTTTGTTGGGTACAAATGATTACTAATTATAGCTAAGGATGATTTTAACACGTGAGATCCTATGGCATCAATCGTTGCATCAGAAATTTTATATTGTTTAAGTTGATTTAAAGTTTCACGTGGGATCGTGCCACGGGCACCGAACATGAGCCCAAAAACTGTCCAATGTGTAATGTGGTATTGTGCTCCAAGATGCTGACAACAAGGCTCATATATGACTTGTTTTTCACGACACACCTCTTGTGGCTGTTGCTCATGCATCTCAAAACGGATTGTGGGATCAAGAATGACACCCTTATCCTTCTGCCGATCAATTATGATGATATCAGCCCGTCTAGTAGAGCCATCAGAAGAGACGCAACCAACCTCCTCATAAACCTCATAGGAAGCATTCTGACGGATTGAAGCTGCGATGAGAGAACGAACCGTATTATGTCTGTTGATTCGGAGCAATTCTCCATGATGGCAGAAACCCAAGACGTGAGGAAGCGTTTCTTGCTCGTCGCATCTTCTGCAACGGGTTGAGTCAAGAGTTCTACCAGGGAGAGTACGTACAGGTATTGTATTACAGTTCATCTTAATGGCTTGCGTCCACTGACTGCTCGAAAGTCCCTTTTTGGTTGAGATCCACGAATTATCTTTCTTCCAGTGAGAATAGAAAACAACTCCCAAACCTTTACTTTTCAATTTGCTCCATTGATGAAAAGAATCTTCACGCAATGCTTTTCTTAGTTTTTGAGAAGAAATACTACCTCTGAATGTTATTTTTATGCCAAATACTTTTTCTTGAACCTATCCACCTTCAGTTTTTGAGTTTCGACGCGAAAACGTAAGTAAAAATGTCAGGACGATCAGTGGGGTTTTCATGTGGAAGTAAAGCAATAGCTATTTTAGATCATTGTGGATTGTAGGTGAAAGTTAAAAAAGAAGTGAGGTTTGCTATGCTTTGGAACAGTAGACATATCATCTTGGTGTAGCTGCTGCATGTAGAGCTTCAAATTTAGAGGATAAAATCATTTTATCCTGCTGAGAGATCTTGCTGAAATGATCGGGATACTACAAAATTTTCTAGGCCTCTTATTTTATCAGTAAGTAATACCGTCTTTCCTTAGGAACTGTAATTTTTGCGCTCTCTCGAGCCAATACTGAATCTACATCACACCGCCATTAAATATAATGAAAAAGACCCAATCCACTTGATTAATAACTATAAAATATTTGATTTTTAATAATAATAATATTATCTTACGCAAGTTTTGTAGTTTATATATTAGCATCATGGCATTCATTTTTAATGGTAATAATGTCATCAAACCACCTCTACTTTTGTAGATTTTAATATCCAAGACACACCGCAGAATCAGACCTGTAAATAATTTTTAGTAAGTCTTGAAGCTTTTCATAACCAATTGAATTTGAACTCTCAATATGTCAGCAATCCTGCAGGTCATGGCCTTCGTGTATTGTTTAGTGTAGTGTGTGTTTTGTTTTATTTTGAAATGCAATTAGTTCTCAAAACTGACGAAAGATGGATTTTGGAAAATAGAAAAATTATGTAGGAAAACTGACATTTCACTGAAAACTACTATTTTTCTGAAAAAGTCGGGTTCCAAGCTTCAAAATGAGGAATCATTTATTAAAATCCGTTCAGCCGTTGTCTCTTAATTTCCATTACCAGTTCAAAATTCAAATTATATATATATATAGAGTTGAATCTTTCGTACCTACTTTTAACACTTGAATATAAATAATTGATTAAATGGCGATCTTACTCGTGTTAATTATGTAAGCATGTGCGGCTTATAGATGTTTCGGTGCAACTTGACACCATCCTCAGAGCCTACTAGATCCCGGCGCTATCTCAACTTCGCTGGCTGTTCTGTGGGTGCGTTCGTGTGATGAAGAGTTGTGTCAAATAGTGTGTGTGTTCTGAAATTGATCTGTGTGTTGAGAATTTGATTAGGGTGTGTTTCAGTGTGCCTGTATATTTCATATTGTTCTAGTGTGTTGAGTTTTTGGGTTGTATGTGTAGAATAACCAGAGGACACAATACATCTACATATGCCGAACACATAACTAATGCTAGCCACACATCCAATAACATAAATACAGACATGGAAATTCTATAATTAGAAACACAAGGTCTCCCGGACCAGTAAACTTCCAAGAAATCGTTAATATACCATTTGTGTTTATAATTATTATAACAACAATGGTGACATCATACAAATGATATCTTGATAAGAAGATACTGTAAACAACAAAATATCGTGTATAAACAGTATTACCAACACAAAAATTTTAATTCCACCAGGGTCTCTCAGACCTATGTTTCTAGTTAAGGGGTATACAGAGGATATAGCATTTTTTGTAATTCATCTTCCCTTTTAGCCAATATGATCTGATGGTCTGCAAACGCTACACTTACTTACTTACTTGCTTTTAAGGAACCCAGATGTTCATTGCCGCCCTCACATAAGCCCGCCATTGGTCCCTATCCTGAGCAAGATTAATCCAGTCTCTATCATCATATCCCACCTCCCTCAAATCCACTTTAATATTATCTTCCCATCTACGTCTCGGCCTTCCCAAAGGTCTTTTTCCCTCCGGCCTCCCAACTAACACTCTATATGCATTTCTGGATTCGCCCATACGTGTTACATGCCCTGCCCATCTCAAACGTCTGGATTTAATGTTCCTAATTATGTCAGGTGAAGAATACAATGCGTGCAGTTCTGTGTTGTGTAACTTTCTCCATTCTCCTATAACTTCATCCCTCTTAGCCCCAAATATTTTCCTAAGCACCTTATTCTCAAACACCCTTAACCTACTGTATGTTCCACTCTCAAAGTGAGAGTCCAAGTTTCACAACCATAAAGAACAACCGGTAATATAACTGCTTTATAAATTCTAACTTTCAGATGTTTTGACAGCAGACTGGTTGATAAAATCTTCTGAACCGAATAATAACAGGCATTTCCCATATTTATTCTGTGTTTAATTTCCTCCCGAGTATTATTTATATTTGTTACTGTTGCTCCAAGATATTTGAACTTCTCCACCTTTTCAAAAGATAAATTTCCAATTTTTATATTTCCATTTCGTACAATATTCTGGTCACGAGTTGTAATCAAATACTTTGTCTTTTCGGGATTTACTTCCAAACCTATCTCTTTACATTCCAGGAGACCAACTGATTAAATTATCCAATAACAGAATTGTCATTTGGAGATGCCATTACAGGTGTAAACATATGGACACTGCAATATGAGTCACAAGACGTCGACATATAAATCGATTATTTTTTATGATGGCTACACTGCAGGACAGATGTTTCTTGTATCGCTAGTACCGGGAAGCATTGAGGAACTTCGATCTGTTGCGATGGATTTAGCAGCTGCGGAAACAAATAATAAATATCAGAAAGGCTTTACGATGTCGGGTGGAGGAGTTTCTTCGATTTGGCCTGTCTGGCTCCTGCCATTTCCCGCTATATGATTTACAGTCTCATGTAATTGAATATTGAAAATGTTGACGTGTATAGAAAGTTAGGTTATGTTGCTGCCACTGCTACGGTGCGGACGAGATATTATGTGTGTGTGCTACCATCTGCAATATAAAAAAAAACTTTATATCTCTCCAATGTTAAAACGACACACAACACAATATGACTAAGTAGGCGAGGAGACTGTGTAACTTTTATCTCAGATAGGAATTTGGAGCAAGAATTCTTCCTGCTCATCATGGAGAGAAAAAAGTATCTCACCTCCCTCAAAAGATTAGACAGAGGGGGGGAGAGGGAGAGGAGACAACAGTATACAGAAGTAACAATATTTTAATAACCTATGTTTCTCTCTCAAAGTGAAGAATGGATAGAACGGAGAAAATTCTCTCCGACACCGGGACTCGAACCCAGGTTTTCAGCTCTACGTGCTGGCGCTTTATCCATTAACCACACCAGATTCAAATTCCGATGAAGGGCTAACAACCCCGGATAGAATCCCCTCAGTTTAAGTTCTACCAAATACCTTACTATAATAATACCGGACAGCTGTATACTAGCAGCATTGGCGTGAGTGCGAAATATCGCGGACCTGACATCTAGCGGAGAGGGATGGAATTACGGCAACACATACAAATATTAACATAGCGGGATTCGGACTATTGTTTAAAACGTGAGTTACTAATGTGGAATTATATATTATGAAACACTTAAGAAATGTTGAATAGTATTTAATGTAAAATTATTACCGTATATAAGAGCTGCATAACTCAGAACTGCACGCATTGTATTCTTCTGACATAATTACAAATATTAACTCCAGACGTTTGAGATGAGCAGGGCATGTAGCACGTATGGGTGAATCCAGAATGCGAGTTTAGAGAGATAGATTGATTTATTCAGCAATATTATACGTACAGATGCACTATACTGTTATAATTTTCTCTTAAATCCAATGCACGGGTCTTTTGGCCGTACCTGATGTATAAAAACAAGTCCTACTTTGTAGGTTTCACCCCCCTCACTCTCCAAAAGAACACACAGATTAATGTGAAAATTTCACAAACAAAACACATTATATAATGTATCCTATCCTAACATACAAACAGGCATAAAAGTGTATAATTCCTTCCTAAATTCGCATCATAAACTTCAACAGATGAAGTGTGAATCCAGAAATGCATATGGAGTGTTAGTATTAGTATTAGTATTTATTTATTTAACCTGGTAGAGATAAGGCCGTCAGGCCTTCTCTGCCCCTCTACCAGGAGATTCCAACTATTATATGAAGAATAAAATTACAATTAGTATTAAATTTACAATTAAAATTACAATAAAAATCAAAGTACGAAAAGATTACCTCACTAATTAAAGGTAGATAATTTATCATAGAAAAACAAAGACAAATTAAACCTAAAATAACAAAATTGTATAGTGATGAAATTACTGGATATTGAAATATTTTGTGATAGATTAAGGAAACTATTTACAAGAAATCAATTACTGACCAAGTGCCTAGTAAGTTTGCGTTTGAATTCAATTTTATTTCGACAGTCCCTGATGCTAATAGTTAGCGAATTCCAGAGTCTTGGCAGTGCTACTGTGAAAGAGGATGAGTATGACGAGGTGCGATGGGATGGTATTGTTAGTATTGTTTCATGACGAGAGCGTGTGTTCAGATTATGGTGGGAAGAAAGGTAAGTGAAGCGAGACGACAGGTACGAAGGAATAGAAGAGTTCAAGATTTCGAAGAGAAAGAGAAGTGAATGTAAATTTCTTTTCTTATCTAGTTTAAGCCAACCTATTGCTTCCAGGGATGGAGTAATATGATCATATTTACGAACATTGCTTACAAAACGTACACACAAATTATGAGCACGTTGAAGTTTCGTTTTGTTGTCGCTTTAGAGGTCAGTCAGTAAAATGTCAGCATAGTCAAAATAGGGAAATACAAGTTACTTGGAAGACCTGAGGGAAAAAGACCTTTGGGGAGGCCGAGACGTAGATAGGAGGGTAATATTAAAATGGATTTGAGGGAGATCGAATATGATGCTAGGGACTGGATTAATCTTGCTCAGGATAGGGACCGATGACGGACTTATGTGAGGGCGGTAATGAACCTCCGGGTTCCTTAAATACTATTTGTAGGCCTACTGGAAGTAAGTAAGTAAGTAAGTAGTCTGTGTTGTACTGTTTTTTTTTTTTTTTTGTAATGTAAGAAAAAGTTTTGTGCGAGATCGTGCGTATTTGCTTGGTTTCCGCACAAAACCAATCCGCGGAAAGTCTAAAATTCCACATTCAGTATTCCCAACCTAACACACATAACAATTTCCCTCTTCTTACCGCTTAAGTGACATGTTGATTTTACTGCTTTAGGCTTTTAACATATTATTTTTAGAGACGTTCAATATAGTAATAATTACAAATTGGAAACTTACCATTGCAATTTCACCTAAATTGCACTGTTAATTATTGTTTTTAAATATTTGCAAAAAATAAGTAAACCCTACAACTCCACTAAAGTTACTGCATTCGTGATGCAAGTAACATTAAGGAAGCCGTGAAAAAATCAACAAGATTCCAGATGCCGATATTATTACTGCAATATGTTATATAAATAATATTGTCAAAATATTAAACTGAAAAATAAATCATTACATAACCTTACCGTTTGTTTTAAGTTCGCATTTATAGACTGGGGGGGGAAAAAAGACAGACGTATATCACGGCCTGCTGGAGTATAGTAAACACAGGAAACATTTTAAAGCAACAATGTTGAAGATAGATATTTTTGTTTTGCAAATTTGCCGTCATTGAACAGAAACCAAGATGGAGATTTCATTGCAACTAATTAGAAATTCCTCTTTCAGGTATGTAATAAACGATCTTCGCACAAAATAATGTACGATACACGAGCGGTATGTTTTCTTTCAATTCTCGGAAATTAAAAAAGCTCAACTACGTTTCGCTTTTTCAAACTTTTCCTCGAACATGAAAACTACAACATACCGCTCTTGTAACGCATATTACTATTGTGAAACGTTTATTTTGGTTTTTGGTTCCCTTACCCCTAACAAGTTTATACTTCCGGAGTAAATGGTTTTATAAAGTACTTCACTCTACATCATGTATTTTCCACTCCAGTTTCATCTTCCCAGACTTAGATCGAATATCATTTCACTTTAGTGTAAAAAGTAAAGAATAAAGAAATGGAAGTTGGCCGTGGAGCGCTGTGTGGGAGGGGTGCTGGGGGTAGATAGGTGGGGGGGGGGGAGCGGTGCTGTACATCTCCGTTGAGCCGCATGGCCAAAACACGGCAAGCGAGAGCATGCAGAAGCAGAAAGCAGAATCCGATAAAAGTTGTATAAATTCCTGTGAGAGAGGTGAGGGAACAAGAAAGAAAAAAATAGGGGGCCGGCGTGTGTAAGAAGAGGAGGGGAGGTGTGTGATAAATCTTGCCTTTAAGGATATTGTTTGAAGCACGTGACACGGGCAGGCAGAAGAAGACACATTTGGCGCTGGAGTCGCTGCTGTTTGCCGCGTTCCTCCACCTGGCGCGAGTATCGCACCACGCGCACGCCCACAATAGCATCAGGTTCAGGTATCAGTGAGTCTTAACAAGACCCAGTTAAGTACTGTAAATTGCGAAGTTGGCGAGCGGCAGAGAAAAAATAATACAAGATAAGTAAAAAGTATGGAACACTGCTTGCGTTCATCGCTGTGTGACTAACTGTTAGGATTTCTGACTGTGAAACGAGCGGTCCCGCGTTCGATTCCCGGTTGGGACAAGTTACCTGGTTTAGGTTTTTCCGTTTTTCCTCAACTCGTTAAAAAGAACCTGATCCAAACTTTAGTGATGCCTACGATTATTGCGATTCTTTATTCACGAATAGTCAATATAGTAATACTGATCTTGCCCATCACTACAGCGTGTTCACAATATCCGTCCGTTTCGTTTGTAACATTAGAAAATTACGATCATGTAACACCGTCACGAATTGTTGTCTTGGAGTCCACACAGGGGACAGTAACTAATTTTGGAACTTTTTCCTAATTGACCAATCTTTTTCAAATTTGGAAAAAAGTTTAATATCGGAAAGTAAAATGCAAAACCTCAGCTCATTAAAATACTTTTCAAAATAAAAAATATTTCAATTTTTAATCAATCATTAATTGAAATATCACTTTTAATTATCAAATTTTTTTTTTTGGCTTTTGAATTTGACTGTGACTTCTCAAGGATAGGGAAGAACTGGTATTGATTTAGTTCTGTCACGTAAATTATTGTAGAAATTTAATTTTTCATTTCTATGACACTTTTTTTCTGCAATTTTTAAGTTGAGTGTCCCCTTAAAGAAAGAAGATTCTTCAACTCTCTCTTATTACTATTTAAAAATCATCCACACCTCCACACCCTCTTAAGGATCTATTTTGTTTACCTTTCACTACCTCGAACCCGGAACATGTACCTTTTTATTCCTCTGCAAGAACATCCTTCTACTCATAATCTTTCAGCATTATTTTGGTTCTCCCTGACCATGTCATCATGGAGTCAAATTTAAATTAAAAATGACATTCTATTTGAGTGCTTGTTGAAAAGGTTCGCAACTTCGGTTAACATGACATAAGTAAATATTGTAACTGTGCTGTTGTAGAACTAACAATTAATATAAGTTTATTATCATTATTAAATTAATTATTAATTATTATGGCTTTTAATTATTTTCGTCAGTTTGACTATCACATTGCTATCTCTGTTTTTCTTTCTTTTTTTTCTTGTATTAGCTCGATGAAGCTCTATATTTTTTTGACCCTGTTGACCCTCTACAGGGCTTTAATTTAATTTGTATTATTTTCACCAGCGTCCATATTTCTTTTTGTATTTATATGTGCTATCTGGTGAGATGGAAAATACTTATGGCCTTAATGTGTCAGATTAAATTAATTAATTAATTAAGAGCAAATTCTGAGTAACTTTCATTGGACTCTGGATTCATTTTAGCACTGGATTCATCGAAAAGTATTGGGAAAAATTTGAATAAGAACAAAAAAGTTTCCTTCCTGATATTAAAGATGTCTTAGTTATATTTATAGTGCTCTGGAGTGAACAAGGCTCTGAAATGAAATGTTTTTTTTTTTTTTTTTTTTTGCCACCACTGTACATTGTTACATTTTTATTTCATATTGAAAAAAATTATTACAACTGATTTCTCAGATTGTCTTCACTTAAGCTCATGTGTTTCTCTGAAGAAAGAACGTTCTTGAACACAGAAAATTATCTTTCTACGTCACAATAAGTGACAAGTGCTTATTTAATCGACTTTAGTTGGGATCATTATTGAGGTCGAATATAAGTCTTTTACATTTCCGCATGACAACGACCCCATCGGGAATCGAACCTGCGATTTTCCGATTTTGCAGCGTTACGCCTTAACCACAATACTTACGTCTTTATTACAGTAGCCACAATAGACTACATCACTCATTAACATATCCATACTTTCAACTGAATTACACTGCCCTCGATTTCTACAGGCTGGAATCACACATCCAGTCTCTAACACTCGTTTTCCCACAGCAACAAACGTTCTTAGATTTGACATTCTTTTCTTAGGAAATCTCATTCGATACAGCCTTACTGATTAATGGAAATTGTGACCCATTGAGACGAGAGTTCATAATCATGTGTTCCTAGGAAGTCGCAGAGAGTGGGAAATGAGTCGAATTCTGGGTTCATAATTCAGCGAGACCACAATTTTAATTTCTTTGCTTCAGTTGCATCCTGAACAGCAAACACAGCTAAAGTTGGGCTCTGAAGATTAGAATTAAAAAAAACCTAATCATATCTGTTCTTTTAAGGTGCGAAAGAGAGAGAGTGTGAGGAAAACAAGGAGAAGCTACCGCCTTCCCAAAAAAAAAAAACTGCAAAGAGGAAGGCCTGCCCTTGGGCAGAACACTATAAATGAATGAATCACATTATTTATTACAGAAGAAAATAATTAAAATATGTCTTCATAAACCTATTGATTTTCCATCTCAAAATTTGTTTATAGACTTTAATGTACTTAACGTAAGAGAAATTTATTATATTGTATTAATAAAATTCATACATAAAAATCAAATAATTTTTGAATTGTATTCTAATTAGTTATGAAACAAAAGGTATGAACTTTAAAGATTGTTTGAACCAAAATGCAACACTGTTACAGTATTTTCATAGTAGTAATTTAGGCCCAAGAATATATAACAAATTTATATTTAAATATCCTAATCTTGTCTATTCTAATAGTTCTAGTATTAAATTTAAAAAAGTTATGTATGGATTTTATAAAAATTGAAAAATTGTAAATTTAAATTTATATACTATAATTGCAAATTATATTGTATAAGTATTAATTATAATTGTATTGTTTAATTATTAATTTCAATGCAGGAATCCTCCCTGAGCACGAGTTCTACTCTTTCAGGGCGAGCTGGTTCTCTGTATATTTTATAATTTGTGTTACAATTATTAGCAAAATAATAAATATATTATATATATATCGAATAGCTACGTAAGACTTCGAGAGAGTTTGAAGCTAACTCATTCCAGTTAAAAACTCTGTAATCCGAAATAAACAAAATTATATTCCAACAATGATAAATATCAGAGAACGTGATAAAGTTAGTTTACTTAAAATACCGTTTGAAAACACATATGTTCCAAAACCCTTTCAAATCACTAGAGGACCTACAAGGGTCGAACGGATTGATAACTAACTGCTGTTTTAGCTTATAGATAACAACAATCATAATTTGCATACACACTCGTTAAAGTTTGCAATAATGTTCTGGGAAATTAGATAGTAAGTTTATCTACTACAGAATAATTCTATGTCAAATCTAAAATAGGAGAAAAACTAAAATAAAAAGTCAAAAAATAATCGAAGAGAAAACTTTGTAACTAATGCAACAGTTCAATAGCATAAAAGACTTGCAAGCTATCGTGCTATCAAAAAGTCCGTTCTGGCAATAAAAAAATTTCATTCCATTTAAAAACTCAAAACATAAAGTTATTTGAAATAAACTAAAAAATTATATTCCAACATTAAAGGTGAAAAAATATCATGAAATGATACGTAAAACTTTTGTACTAAGTATTCCATTTAAAAATTCTAAAAGTCTGAAATAAACAAAATTATATTCCAACAAGGTGATAAATATCAGAGAATGTGATAAAGTTTGAAAACACACCTACGTGCCGCAAACCTTTTCAAATCACTAGAGGACCTACAAGGGTCCGCGGATCACAGGTTGGTAACTGCTGTTTTAGCTTCTAAGCTGATTCCCGCAAATTTTCCAGCTTTATTTCTGTTTATTTATCGGAACTAGGATTCGAAGTAACATTTCTGAAAGATCCGGTAGCTTTTATAGGAAGGTTTTAATTTATATTACGGCACACCGCATTTAATTACCTTTTGTTATGGAGTATAGTTGCTTAATACGAAAAAAAACGTTGATATCAGAACATACGTGTATAAAATATGAATTTATTACCGTGTTTATTTTCATTAAAAACTCATCGAAAACTCTCCTGTCACCTATGTTTGCGTAACAATAATTCTAAAAGTCTGTAAGTTTGACAGTCATATTTTCATAAACGTAATTGAAAGCTAGAAGTAATGTTCATTCTCGTAAAAGAATTTAGATGTAATGGTGGAATTCTGTGTTAATGTCCAAATACGAAATACGAGAATTGTCTCTTTATTTAGTGGATATGAAATGTGCCAAGTATTAATTGAAAATGTTGCAACTGTGAGTGAAATAGGACTCCGAATACGTGCACTCTTCATAAGGCAATGGGCACTCAGCCCATGGATTTCCAACATTTACAGAAATATTGTCATAATTACTAAGGACACTGCTCTTCATACTACTACTACTACTACTACTACTACTACTACTACTACTACTACTACTACTACTACTACTACTACTACACCACTAATATTGCTGATAATAATGTTAGTAACAGAGATTATTCTTGAAAATTTCAAGGGAAAAATTGTTCCGGATCCGGGTATCGATCCTGGGACCCTTCACTTAGCGCACGAATGCTCTACCGACTGAGCTACCCTAGAACTACACCCGACATGGTCCCAATTTTACCCTTTATATCCACAAAACTCAAGTGGGTTGACAAGGCGCTATAAACCGAACTTTGAGTGCACACAAACTCTGTGTGACTTGAAATTGTGGTTTTCTGTTAACGTACCTACAGTGACGTATATATTATGCAAATCTGACTTTCAGGTAAAGCTCCCTGTGAAGCAGACTTGAATAATTTCAAGGGTATAGTTGCTGGTTAGCTCAGTCGGTAGAGCATTCGTGCGCTAAGCGAAGGGTCCCAGGATCGATACCCGTCCCCAGAACAATTTTTCCCTTAAAATTATTCAAGTCTGCTTCACAGGAAGCTTTGCCTGAAAGCCAGATTTGCAGAGATTATTCTTCTTCGGCGGAAGAAGGCCCTTTGGGCAAGGACAGCAGCCTTTAGCTTATTATGAAACCTCCTTATATTGGGATGATTTTTGAAGTTCTTAGGATTGTCTTTTTAAAGCACGCGATTTATAGCTTGGTGCCATTGTATCGATTCAGCCACAGCATCCAGGTCTGCCTGTGATGTTCCTCTGAAGCCTCCTCAGATCGATGGCATCTGTTCGTAATTCACGTGGTTGAATCTGCTGCATCCTTAACCAGAAGGACACGCCGCAGTCGATTCCGTGATTCACCAAGGCTCCATCTATCCGAGGGAACTACACTCACCCGTTAAACCGCAGATCGTTTATTGAAGCCTCTGCTGCTTCTCGTATGTGCAGCTCCCGCAGACAGATGACATCTTTAGGCGAATCCCGGAACCACGTTCGCCACGTCCTCCCGGTCAACCTGTAAATTATTAAGATGATTAATGAAATGATACTAATGAAGGCAAAATGGATCGGAGGTCCAACGCCGAAAATTACAAACATTGACGCTGTACAAAATGAAAATAATATCATAGACTAATAGAAAAAAAGTAAAATACATATCTAAAGACTTAAATACACCATAAGTAATTCAATTAGTACAAATAGTTAAAAGGAAAAACGTGAGGGAAAATACAACAAATGGAATTTAATAAATTAATCTTCTTCTTCTACTGCATGATTTAGACTAATTAGCGTGTTGCGTCTCCAAATTGGTCTATCCATCTCTTATGAGGTCTTCCTATATTTCTTCCCCTCTTGGTTTATACCTCAAAGCTTTTCTTGGGTATCTTTTTCCTGGCATACGTTGTACGTGTTCTAGCCATTTATTTCTAAAATTCACAATTCTTTCATTTATATTATACAGGATGTTTCAAAAATACGGGGCATAATTTCAGGTATGTATTTCCCACATGTAGACAATCAAAATAGTTCATTACAACATGTGTCCGAAAATGCTTTATTTCCGAGTTATGGCCTTCACAACATTGAAATTCACCAGAACGTTTTTCTTTCCGCAGGTCGTTGCCGTCAATGGAGACATTAAGAGGGCACTCAGTTCATTCCGGTACTTGGATCGAAGGTTTCTGATCGATGGATAGGTAGAGGTGGCCCAATTGATTGGCCTCCACGCTCACCTGATCTGAACCCTCTCGATTTCTACTTGTGGGGCCATTTAAAATCATTGGTTTATTCATCTCCGGTGCCTGATTTGGAATCCCTTCGGAATCGAATTACGGCATGTTCTGAAGACATACGCAATACTCCTGGAGTTTGGGATCGTGTTCGCAGGTCAATGAGACATCGATGTGAGGTCTGTATTCAAGCAGGAGGTGGACATTTTGAACATCATCTGTAATGACAACGACCTGCGGAAAGAAAAACGTTCCAGTGAAATTCAATGCTGTGAAGGCCATAACCGGAAATGAAGCATTTCCGGACACATGTTGTAATGAACTATTTTGATTGTCTACATGTGGGAAATACATACCTGAAATTATGCCCCGTATTTTTGAAACACCCTGTATATATATTTAGCTCCTTTCTTATCGTTTCGTTTTTTTATTCTATCTTCTGTTGTTACTCCCAATACTGACCTCAAAAATCTCATCTCCGTTGCTTGAATTCTACTTACATCTGTCTTCTTTAATGTCCAGCTTTCGCTGCCATATGGACATATGGGTGTAGCCATTGTCTTATAAAATTTAATCATTGTGTCCTTTCTTACTTTATTTTTAAGTGTTCTCTTTATTGTGCCACATAGCTGATTAAATCGTTCTATTTTATGTTGGACATCTACTTCATCTTGACTTAACATCTTACACCCAAGAGAGTTAAAGCATCTAACTTGTTCAATACTTTGTCCATCAATAATTATTTTCGATCTCACTGGAGTGTTGCCTCTAAAAGCCATGATTTTAATTTTATTAGGCGCGATGATCATGTTGTATTCCTTTCCTATTTCGTTTAATACATTTATAGTTTTTGTAATGTATTTTCATTATCAGAAAGAATCACGAGGGCGTCTGCATGTAAGAGTGTCATGATATTTTTTTTTTATTCCATCTACCAGTAATGTTTAATTGCTCTTTCCATTAATCTATACTAATAATAAATCTGTAGCCGAAATTTTTCTGGTAATTTTCGATTTTCCAAAAATAATTGGTCCTAACATATATAATTAATCACTCTGAAACCGAAAATCGCTTTTTTGAAATTTTTGTCTGTCTGTCTGTATGTTTGTTACCTTTTCACGCGATAATGACTGAACGGATTTCGATGAAAATTGGAATATAAATTAAGTTCGTTGTAACTTAGATTTTAGGCTATGTGGCATTCAATAAACATTACTTAAAAGGGGGGTTATAAGGGGGCCTGAATTAAATAAATCGCAATATCTCGCTTATTATTGATTTTTGTGAAAAATGTTACATAACAAAAGTTTCCTTAAAAATAATTTCCGATAAGTTTTATTCCTTGAAAAAGTTTGATAGGACTGATATTTAATGAGATAAATGAGTTTTAAAATTAAAATAACTGCCATCTAAGGCCGTGTAATGAATTAAAAAACAAATGACTTCGTTTTTTTATTGGGTTATTTTACGACGCTGTATCAACATCTAGGTTATTTAGCTTCTGAATGAAATGAAGGTGATAATGCCGGTGAAATGAGTCCGGGGTCCAGCACCGAAATTTACCCAGCATTTGCTCGTATTGGGTTGAGGGAAAACCCCGGAAAAAACCTCAACCAGTTAACTTGCCCCGATCGGGATTCGAACCCGGGCCACCTGGTTTCACCGCCAGACGCACTGACCGTTACTCCACAGGTGTGGACAATGACTTCGTCTATAAGGGGCCTTAGACAGCAACAATCGAAAGCTATGAAAGATAGCCTACAGATAATGTTTCTGTGTTTGTATGAAGTGATATCGGAAGCTAAATTAACCGATTTGTATAATTAATTATTAATTCACCATTGGAAAGTGTAGTTTCTCTAGATGGACATAATGCTATAATGTTATTACAGTAACTTATGAGTGAATCGAGGACAGGTAAGATTGAAATAGCTTCTTATGCACAGAAAACTTGATAGGCTATTCTGTACATTCGTTTCCTGTATTTCCTAAAATAATTTTTATGACCAAATGAGTGATCTCTGGATCAAAATTATCGCATTTTAATTATGCAAATACAATTTAAATTAAGTAACATAATAAACGATTTATCCTTATATCAAACACGAATGTTCCCTGGATCAAATGTCCTATTTTAATTATGTAATTACTTTATATTTATTTCTAACGGGTGCAGCGGAGCGCACGGGTACGGCTAGTAAAATAATAAAAAACTAAATGTAAATGAAAAGCCACAATAAAAAGCCTAACTTATGATAATAAATTCATCTGGTGATCAAGAGAGTTTAGTGTTGGTGAACAATAAAAGGAAGAAAAACTTGGACTGCTCATAGCGCACGTAAGAATATTACCGTATGACTTCCGAATACGTAACATCACAGGCATCTGAGACGATGGGATTCGAACCGTGGGCGAAGTCATTAATTATGTAAGGTGGGGCGTACTCGTTGCAGAGTCCCGGACTGCTGCCCTCTCCTCCAGGTCGTTCGCCACTGTTTGCAATGATATAAGCTGGAAGCACTTGAAATTTCCTCTTCCAAGCTCCTATAATATTTTGAGAAGCAATTTCCGCAACGATCCAAAGGAGAAGAACGAGACGGCGGGCGACAAGATGTACTACCCTCTGAAATAACATCACCCTGCACGACGACGATTTCCCATGTTGGCAGCCCTGCGCACTCGCCTCTGTTGATTAAACGTCTGCGATGTGAATCATACAGTGCTGACGTTTCTCGGAGACGAAGACGTCATGGTTTCTTTCAGCCAGTAACATACAGCGTATTCCGACAACAGCGTGAACAACAATGACGTCACGCTGCAGCGAAATAGGAACAAATCTGCTGGAAGGTTCGATGGCTGTCATGGCGGCTGTACAAGTTGTTGTCTGTGCCAGGCTAGCAAGATTTTGCGAAATTTCCGTACTGTCATCTCGTTCAAAGAACAATCAATCAATCAATCAATCAATCAAACTCTTGTATCTCCTCATGAGGAGCATAGGGCATTCACAAAATGCCTCCATCGGACCCTATTTGTAGCCAACTTCTTCACTTCGCTCCATGATTTCCCCTCCCTAGCAATGTCCTCCAAAACTGTTCTCTTCCATGTATTTTTTGGCCTTCCTCTTGTTCTACTACCCTGGGGGTTCCAATCCAAAGCCATTCTTTCTACTGCTCCATCTTCTTTCCTGATTGTGTGCCCTATCCAATTCCACTTTCGTCTTTTGATTTCTATTGTGATTTCTGTCCGATTTGTTATCTTCCATAGTTCTGAGTTTGTCATTATATCTGGCCATCTAATTTTTAAGTTTCTTCGTAAACATCTATTAACAAATGTTTGTAGTTTATTTTGTATAATTTTACTGTTTTCCATGTCTCAAAGCCATATAATAAGAACCTAAAAAATAGTACATGCCCTCGTTTCATAATTTTCATACGAGCGTCTTAATTACCATTATAGGTAAGTTTAATACGACTTTTTATGCTCGACCATATTTCTAACTTGAAATTATTCATAAGTATTCATGTTATTCTTATGTGACTGGGGAGCGAACTGACCTTGTGGAATCTCGTAAATTGTGAGATGTGCGAAGACGCGAAAGTATTTATTTTTTCCCCCGAAACGAATGTCGATGACCTTTATATAATCTCGAGAGTAAGATAAACGTTAAACTTGATATAACCTTGAAATTGAATTCGACATTGAAAAACGAGATGACAAATTGAATTTCTTTGAATATTATTTACAATTAACGCTAATTATTATAGTAACAAATCATAACCTTCTGCGACAGTATTGGATTTCCAGCCTGCGTGACGTTTTGCTAGTTGTCTTTCGATTGCATATCCGAGAATAATCGAAAACCTGAACTTTAATGAATAGGTGTACTTTAATGACTTGCATTAAAGGACAGCTACCAGGTGTATAATTACTACATTTCGGCATGGTCGAGCATAAAAATTGTTAAATAGAAACATTGGACTTGCTGTTGTACGATTTTATAATAATAACAGCTCTGTATCTCTCTTCAGTAAAATGAAATTTTGCAGCTTCGTCTAAACAAACAAGCTGAATCGATTAAACGTCATTTCTCGTGATTGTTATGATTAAGAAATTTGTAGTGAGAAAATTTACTCTTTATAAATTTAATATCTTCGGTCTTCTCTTTGCGCCTGTTTATTTTATTTTCTCAACGAGTTCGTAAATCTTTCTATGTGTATAGATAATAATAACCTGTCAGTCGTACACAATCTTGTTCTTAATTGGTGCAATGCAAACAGAACATTAAAGCTCCCAGCGAACGAAGTGGAAGTGGTTGAATACAAAGCAGCCGTTAACGGTAAATCAATTGAACGCCGAAGCCCCTCCACCTCGCAAAACAAGCACAAATTAACTCTGAGCGAGCAGAATTAAAAGGATCAACATTGGAACGCTATTTTGTTGTGTGTTTAACAACACCGTATCAGGTTATTTAGCGACGATTCACTTCTTGCATTGCAAAATAGTACAGATGGTACTGACCACTCGTTATCGTGGCGTGTGAGGTGGAATTTGTGTGCGACGCCCTCTGCTGGCAGCACAACAAAGACAGCGTCGTAGAAAAGTTTATAGCACGTTCTAGGCTATGGCTGCTACTCAGCACTCTTGTAGAATCGTCACCAATCTGTGGTTTATTGGTCACTAGGATGACGAGATTGTATTGTATTGTATTTGTATTGTACTATATTGTATTGTAATAATAATATTTTTTTCTAGCAGACGATAAAAAGGAAATAAATGACAATATAATGTTAGTACAACAGAAAGTTAAAGATATACCTAGGACAAGATCTAAACAGAAAAAATGTGCATAAGAAGCCAGAAGTTTATCGAACTTAAATACCTATTTAAATTAGTTGAAAAATTAAATTATATGATTACTTTATAAACTACAGAGGTGTGATAATTATTAGAATAATCTTAATTTTAAAGGTTTATTTAATAGTTCCTTCACAAATATTCTTTGAATTGATGAATATTGGTATATAATATTACTATACTAATGTAGGATATATTTGCTACTAACAATGCCGGAAAGCATTGTTGTACATTGGTATTTTTCTTATTTTACAATTGTTATGGGAATTCAGAAATTATTATATTATGTTGGCGGAATTGGAAACATCAAAAATTAATTAAGAAATGCTTTAAACAAATTTCATGTTGAAGTTTGCCGATAAGCTATTAATGTTTGACTATAATTATATGTGTACAAAACCGCCTTTGCTTATCATAAAATAAATAAATTTTCATTAACGTTTTCGTTACATGTGTATCATCTTCAGATGTGAAATGTTACTGTTACCATCGCCTAACTTAAAAAAAAGATAGTAGCCATGACTAAAGTTCAGTCCGTTGTATGTAGAAAAGTTGACTTCAAGATTATTGTGACGTTCTGTTAAGTGACCTAAGTTCTGAACTGTCAGTCAAGTTATAGCGAGCTCAGAATATGTGCGTCAGATACGTGTGCAACATCCGACGATATGATCACATATCACCGTCCTTCGCAAGTCTTTCCTGGCTCCGACTTAAAGAACACAGAACTTTACACTCTTTGTCTTTACTCTTTCGAATTCTGCACACTTCAACACCAATTAAATTTCGTCTCGTTTCTCTTATCTATACTCTAACCACGACGTAAATACCAGATCACTTATCTGTGACACGATAAGTATACCTCTTGATTGAACATCTTGTTCTTCATTATCTTTTACAGTATCCACCTCGCGACAATAGAATTCCTTGTCAAGACAATAGATTTTTTAAAAACAGCTTACAGGATAACCTTCTTAGCAATTCACTCCAATCATACTGACTTAAACTATCACTGACTGCATTGTTACTTCTTCCTTTAGACATCATCCTGATAGCACTGTATTTTCGAAATTTTCTCATAATAATCTCTTTCTATTATCTAACATTATTTGAAATGTATTAAAATTCTATGTATTTTAGCTTAATTCTCTTACACAGTTTGCATTTCAATGTTTAATTAATAGTTCATAGTATTTTGTTGCTTAATTAATAAGTAACTCTTGTGTACACGTAACTCTTATCTAAATCAAATTGTTGAATTTTTTGTAGCTTGTACGTTCATACATAATGTATGTACATTTTTTGCTCGTTGAGTGGAAGAGAAAGCCTTAAGGGGTTAAGTATATCTTACAGCAGTAAAATTTTGGAAATATTCAACTTTTTTTCTCCATTACTCTATCCTGTACAATAATGAAAATTAATCTGTGTAAAACCATGTCCTTCTGCTATATGAAAAAACGATTTAAAAATTATTTACTCTATATATAGTGGCAGTTCACTATGCAGTGATGAAGCGTTTCCCACATAACTCAAAAACTGTCTAACATTCTGTTATGAAAGATGTTGTGTGTATTAATGCATGCCATATCTACAATATGATGCATAATCATTTCACTACCTTGGATAGATTATCTGATAAAAAAATTAATTTAAAGAAAGGTCAAATATCAGTATTTTCTTCTAACACAAAATAAAAAATAATATTATTTATTAAGGAATGTAGTTGAAAGAGCATGATATTGTAAACATGAGTTTCAGCAATAAAATAAAAGAGAGAAAACGTGAAAAAATTACAAGTTGATGAGTTACAAGGGAAACGCTTCATCACTTCACAGTGAACTGCCAGCATTTTGAATAAAAAAAATAAATAATTATTCTTAAATCGTAAAAATATTTTTTCCTATAGCAGAAGGACAGTGTTTTACACATACCAATTTTCATTATTGTACAAGATACAGTAATGGAGAAAAAAATGTTTAATATTTCTAAAAAAATTTGCTGCTGTAAGCTGTACCTAACCCCTTAACTCTGCCAGCTAAAATAAATCATGATTATAATACGAATTATGCAGGATGTGTCAAGAATCGATGCCCGGTCGCTTTGTTCAGAAGCAGTTGACTGAGCCTCCTTACTGAGTCGTAGTTCTGACGTGGATTGTAATTTTTAATACAGTCTCTTTTAAGGCAACGCTAAATAAATTATAGATCACCCTGTATTTCCGTAAGTTCCTAAAACTTAGATCATAAAAACCCACTTTATGTTATAGAACGCGCGCCAAAGACACATGTTTTGTAATTGCCCTAATGTAAGTATACACAATGCACTCCGTCAACCCCATTTTTGTGCTTCTAGTCCTCCCCCTCGTATGTTAAGCTTCCCCCACTTTCCCTAGAACATATGTTGCAATATACACTAGTTAGGTGGCTAAAAGGTCGACAAGTGTTGGCCCATATAGGTTTAGGGTTATGATAATGCACTAGGTCGCTGTTGTCGACAGGGGCGCCTCCATTTCTTTCCGAAGCATTGGATTTATCTGCTTCATACTGCAGAATCGGGTGAGGGGGAACGGGAAGCACTCACGCCGCGTTTGGATTGTGCTTTACAGGGTGTAAAAAAATTCTACGTGACAGGTAGGATGAAGGGAAGTAATTATAAACCTCAAACCCGTGTCTAGAAATGTTACTCTTCGACGCTAGGTCAATGAAATTACACAGTGGCCCAAAAGTCGTGCTGGGGTTTCTTTCTATCTATCTATCTATCTATCTATCTATCTATCTATCTATCTATCTATCTATCTATCTATCTATCTATCTATCTATCTATCTATCTATCTATCTATCTATCTATCTATCTATCTATCTATCTATCTATCTATCTATCTATCTATCTATCTATCTATCTATCTATCTATCTATCTATCTATCTATCTATCTATCTATCTATCTATCTATCTATCTATCTATCTATCTATCTATCTATCTATCTATCTATCTATCTATCTATCTATCTATCTATCTATCTATCTATCTATCTATCTATCTATCTATCTATCTATCTATCTATCTATCTATCTATCTATCTATCTATCTATCTATCTATCTATCTATCTATCTATCTATCTATCTATCTATCTATCTATCTATCTATCTATCTATCTATCTATCTATCTATCTATCTATCTATCTATCTATCTATCTATCTATCTATCTATCTATCTATCTATCTATCTATCTATCTATCTATCTATCTATCTATCTATCTATCTATCTATCTATCTCTATCTATCTATCTATCTATCTATCTATCTATCTATCTATCTATCTATCTATCTATCTCTATCTCTATCTCTATCTATCTATCTATCTATCTATCTATCTATCTATCTATCTATCTATCTATCTATCTATCTATCTATCTATCTAGGTAGAGATAAGGCCATCAGGCCTTCTCTTCCCCTCTACTCTCCGAGTTTTTCGTCTGTCAATTTGAGACACTGAAGAAAACAAAAGATGGTAGCAATCGAACAAATATAATAGTTTTCATTGCTACAATATATATATATATATATCTTTTTTCGACAGATATTAGAAAAAATTAAGGGAGTGTAAGGGCACAATACATCAGTTATTCATAGATTTGAAAAAGGCATATGACTCGGCTAAGAGAGAAGTTTTATATAATATTCTTATTGAATTTGGTATTACCAAGAAACTAGTTAGATTAATTAAAATGTGTCTCGGTGAAACGTACGGCGGAGTCAGTATAGGCCAGTTCCTGTCTGATACTTTCCCAATTCACTGCGGGCTAAAGCAAGGAGATGCACTATCACCTTTACTTATTAACGTTGCTCTAGTGTATGTCGTCAGGAAAGTTCAGGGTAACAGAGAGAGTTTGGAATTGAACGGGTTACATCAGCTGCTTGTTTATGCGGATGACGTGAATATGTTAAGAGAAAATCCGACAAACGATTAGGGAAAACACAGAAATTTTACTTGAAGGAAGTAAAGCGATAGGTTTTGAAGTATATACCCAAAAGATTATGTCTCGCGACCAGAATGTTGTACGAAATGGAAATATAAAAATTGGAGATTTATCATACGAAGAGGTGGAAAAATTCAAATATCTTAGAGCAACAGTAACAAATATAAATGACACTCGGGAGGAAATTAAACGCAGAATAAATATGGGGAATGCCTGTTATTATTCGGTTGAGAAGCTTTTGTCATGTAGTCTGCTGTCAAAAAATCTCAAAGTTAAAATTTATAAAACAGTTATATTACCGGTTGTTCTGTATGGTTGTGAAACTTGGACTCTCACTTTTAAAGAGGAACAGAGTGTAACGGTGTTTGAGAATAAGGTGCTTAGGAAAATATTTGCGACTAAGAGGGATGAAGTTACAGGAGAATGAAGGAAGTTACACAACGCTTCACCTGACATAATTAGGAACATTAAATCCAGACGTTTGAGATGGGCAGGGCATGTAACACATATGGGCGAATCCAGAAATGTATATAAAGTATTAGTTGGGAGGCCGGAGGGGAAAAGATCTTTGTAGACGTAGATGAGAGGATAATATTAAAATAGATTTGAGAGAGGGGGAATATGATGCTAGGGATTGGATTAATTTTGCTAAAGATATGGGCCGACGACGGGCTTATGTGAGAGCGGCAATGGACTTCCGGGTTATGTAAAAGCCATTTGTAAGTAAGTAAATTACAATTAATTATTGTACAAGACGGATGTCCAGAGAAGAGTGCAAAGTTATTTACGCGATTGTACACAATTTACAAAATAAATAGGCTATATTATTATGAAATAAAATAAGTTGCATTACAATGCACAACACTGTACATGAGTTAATAGTATAACTAAATAAATAGTAAAAATAGCGAATTCTAGTGTACATAATGTAAACAATTTAAGTTGTAAATATTAGTGTGACTGTTAAAATGGTTCACGTCTTGTTCTGCCCCACTTTACGAAACAAGAGTCGCGTGAACCGTCAGTCATGTACTTCGTTTGATAGATGGACGTTCGTTATCTACTTATAAACTCCAGTAATACTTAATTTTGTAGCTTCTGGAAAGTACGTACGTAATCATATTATCCGTACTTAGATAACATTGACTTGAAAATCTGTTCCGATCCCGATGATCGAGTCCTGCTGAGTAAGATAACAGGTGCTTGAGAAATGTGGCGGTATTCTGTGGTATGTTTGGACACCCCCGCCCATATCTCGTATCACTAATCAGCTTTGCATCTCCTTGGCCTGACCCGGCATGGCGGCCACTCCGTCATTCCGCAGCGGACTGCCTGGTCCCCGAGTCCCCAAGCTGTCGATTCCAATCCATGGCCTCCTGTTACCCCGCGATGAGTAAGCACAGCCTGCTCGCGGTGGCTTTTTCTTCAAGACCAGCTGCCCGTACAATGGGATTGTTTTTAAATCTGCAGACCTATTAGTTCAAGCATTTGCAGCCCATTCAATAGAATCGTGGACATGTAATATACTGAATAGCCGATAAAATATGGTCAAATGTTGTGTTATTCATCATTTGTACAGAATATTACAGTTATTAGCTTCAAATACTTGGCATGGATGAATATATAATAGGATGCGAAACTTACTGAGTTTCCCGTAACACATACTAGAGGCGCTGTTGTAGAAAATGATCTTGCTGCCACCTGTTGGAGGGAGGGGTGTTATTACATCTAGCAGCGCACCAAGTAGCGAAAACAAAAACTAATTACTCCATGCATTTAGCAGCGCACCTGGTGACGAAAATGTTAAACTGTGCAGAAAGTATTCCCTCCCACCCTCATCGATATTCAAAACTAACCCAATTTAAAAAAAAAAAAAAAATACATTTTTATTCCTCACAGCAGCTTTTACTGAAAATTCTTACCGGAGCCAACAGGAAGATAAAAGAGACGATCTATTTTACACTACCCAATTAAAATATAACCAGAGACAAAAAATAAAGCAAAAGGTTAGATAATTGGGATTGTATTCTCTGGGTATTTATTGTACAGCGCAATGGAAAAGTCTGCAAGAACTACTTAGATAGTTCAATTTATTATATTACTATTACTTTACAATACATTCAACAACACTATTTTTACAACGTCCATAAACATCACTGTTTAACATACACTGCCTATACACACACGTAATATCACTTTATGTTCACTTATTAGCAAGCTTCTGTCTGCCATCTTGTCTCCTCGTCGAGTCCTCGAGCAATATCTCGAACGGATAAATAGGGAACTCTCGGTAATGTACCCAACACGTAGTTCTAATGTTCACCACCTACGACGTTGGGCGCTGGTCATCTATTTCAGCCTCCCATCGCTAGATGGTGCTGACCGTAGTTTCGCATCCTACTATATATTTATCCATGTACTTGGGCTGTACTATAAGCAGTAACATGAGCTGCTGCCATTAAGTCAAAAGGAGGATAGCAATGGCAAAGGAAGCTTAAGGGGAGAGGATGGTATTTTTTGGTGAAAAATGAGTAAATTTTCAAAAAAAAAATTCTTTAAAATTCTCTGTGATATGTGTGGAATGCATAGCATAACATTTTGTGGGTATTTGTGCCCTTAACCGATGTTGAGTCGCCATTTTTTAACTTCCTGCGTTATGGATATTTAAATCACTCACCCACTTTTATTGTTGTTTCCGGTAAATTAAATTTTCAAAAAAAAAACATGTTTTTTTTCTTTAAAATACCCTTTGATATGTGTGGAATACATTGCATAACTTTTTGTAGGTATATCTGCCCTTATCGGATGTTGAGACGTAATTTTTTAACTTCCTGGGCTGTGGATTTTTAAATCACACGCCCGCTTTTATCGGTTTCCAGTAACTTCATTTTTTTTGCTACATTGCCAGACAAAAATGGATATAATTTCTAATCTATTAAAGATACATGCATGACATTTAGAACACACATTCTTTAGACTATTAGGAAACTTTTCTCTGTAACAGAATTTTGTTAATTGATTTCATTTTAAAAATACGTCCGTTTGTTTGCAAGAAAGGAAATCAGAAAATTGTTATCAAATTTTAATTGTTTATTTTACAAACGTAGGGACTAATATCAAAATTCTGTTACAGACAGTTTGTAGAACATGCTTTTACAAATACATTGCAAAAAATTGTTCGAATCTGTCTTTAAAAACGGTTTAGATATATCGGTTTTAGTACAATCCTGCATTGGGTATATTTTTTTCAGATTTGGGCATCCCCATAATTTTTTTCAGAATATATTTATTTGGTTGAGTTGCCACAGCTATGAGCTGTCTACATACAAAAAATTAATATTTTACATCAAATATGAAAAAAGTTTTAAAAAATACCATCCTCTCCCCTTTAGGAAAAGAAGTATCTTCTGTGTACCTCTGGAAAAATAACTAAGGAATAGACTAGTGAAGTGCTTTGTATGGAGTGTGGCATTGTATGGGGCAGAAACATGGACATTACGACGAAGTGAAGAGAAGCGAATAGAAGCATTTAAATGTGGATATGGAAAAGAATGGAAGGTGTGAAGTGGACAGAATAAGAAATGAAGCTATGTTGGAAGGTATGTGTAAGAAAGAATGATGCTGAATCTGATCAGGAAGAGGAAAAGGAATTGGTTGATTCACTGGCTGAAAAGAAACTGCCTACCGAAGGATGCACCACAAGGAGTGGTGAACGGGAGAAGAGTTCGGGGTAGAAGAAGATATCAGATGATAGACGACATTAAAGTATATGGATCATATATGGATCAACCTTTATTCGTTAATTTTACTACAGAAAAAAGTATTACAAATTTATTTAAAAAAGCAGAAATATTACTCAACTGAATTGTTGTTTAAACATTTCAAAGTTTTCAGCATTAAACAAATGTATTATTTTATTTTATTAAAATATTTTCATAGAAATTTTAATAACTTTGAAAGGTATATACATGAATATAGAACTAAAAATATGAATTCTCTGCGTTTGTCTGAACGAAAAAAGTAAAACCAATGCAGCCTTTTATTATAGCATGAGTCAAGGTCCCAGATTATTAAACAAATTTTATTCCAATATTTCAACCACGAATTCTCCCCAAATTAATAAAAAAATAAAAAAACTGTATTGGATTTATAGTTTGGATTTAAACATATTAAACACTATTTAATCTGTAGTCACTCTCAATTTTAATTTTATTTTTGTTTGTATTGGAATCCCCTCCTGAGCACGAGTCTTACTCATTCAGGATTGGGCTAGTTTATCTTACATTGTATTAACTTGTATTCATTTCAAACTTATTAGCAATAATAAATAAATAAGTAAATAAATAAAGAAATGGGCAGGGCATGGTTGCGCCCCGCTGTATGGTAAAATGCAGCAGATAAAAAGGGTCCCTGTTTTGTGGGCATACTTGCGCCCCGTTCCCATTAGGTAGAAAAAAGGGGCATGGTATAGTTGCGCCCCGATGAAATAGGCAGAGAAAAAGACATTACGGGAACTCGAGCCTCGTAATCAACCAACTTATTGATTTCTTATTCGATATAGTATTCATTATCGATACCGTTAAAATGAACACCATGAAGTTGGCAGTACTTTATTAACTGTTTTTCTGATGTTTATGCAGTTATTATAATATATACAGGATGTTTAAAAATACGGGGCATAATTTCAGGTATGTATTTCCCACATGTAGACAATCAAAATAGTTCATTACAACATGTGTCCGGAAATGCTTTATTTCCGAGTTATGGCCTTCACAACATTGAAATTCACCGGAACGTTTTTCTTTCCGCAGGTCGTTGCCGTCAAAGGAGACATTAAGAGGGCACTCTGACAGTTCATTCCGAGGCGAAGGTTACATTCAGTGTTGTGTAGGCGTTAGACTGTGCGACATGTATTCAAATCAAGAGCTGGCAGAGATACATTTCATGTACGGTAAGGCGGACGGCAATGCTGCGCTGGCTCGTCGTTTGTACCAGGAGAGGTACCCACAGCGACAATGTCCAGATCGGAAGACATTTGTACGTCTCCATTACCGCCTGTGCGAGTATGGAAAATTTAACTGTCCTGGTTTGGGAAGGGGACGACCAAAATCTACAACTCCAGAAGTACAGGAGAAGATTCTGGAGGCTGTGAACATGACTCCTTCTATCAGCACACGAAGGGTAGCGTTGCAAGTCAGTGTTCCTCATACGACTGTCTGGAGACTGTTGAAAGAATATCAACTGTATCTTTATCATTTGCAATGTGTACAGGCCCTGTCACCAGCAGATTACCCTGCACGAGTTAGGTTCTGTCAGTGGTTCTTGCAGCAGTGTGGTGTAAATCCGAACTTTCCTGCCTTAGTATTATTTACAGATGAAGTACAGTTCACACGAGATGGCATAACAAATTTTCACAATCAGCATGTATGGGCGTATGAAAACCCACGTGCAACTGTTCCATCTCATCACCAGGTGCGGTTCTCCCTCAACATGTGGGCCAGTATCATTGGTGATCGATTAGTTGGATCCCATGTACTTGTAAACAGACTTACGGGGCAGGCGTACACAAACTTCCTGGAAAACACCATACCTCATGTTTTAAAAGACATTCCACTGATCAATCGTCAACACATTCACTTCTTGCATGATGGCGCTCCTGCACACTTCAGTCGTACGGCTCGCCGGCACTTGGATCGAAGGTTTTCTGATCGATGGATAGGTAGAGGTGGCCCAATTGCTTGGCCTCCACGCTCACCTGATCTGAACCCTCTCGATATCTACTTGTGGGGCCATTTAAAATCATTGGTTTATTCGTCTCCGGTGCCTGATTTGGAATCCCTTCGGAATCGAATTGTGGCATGTTCTGAGGACATACGCAATACTGCTGGAGTTTGGGATCGTGTTCGTAGGTCAATGAGACATCGATGTGAGGTCCGTATTAAAGCAGGAGGTGGACATTTTGAACATCATCTGTAATGACAACGACCTGCGGAAAGAAAAACGTTCCGGTGAATTTCAATGTTGTGAAGGCCATAACTCGGAAATGAAGCATTTCCGGACACATGTTGTAATGAACTATTTTGATTGTCTACATGTGGGAAATACATACCTGAAATTATGCCCCGTATTTTTAAACACTCTGTATAGCCTACCGTTAAAATGGACACCATGAAGTTGGCAGTACTTTATTGACTGTCTTTCTACTGTTTATGCAGTTATTTTCGATAGCCTATCTTTAAAATGAACACCATGAAGTTGGCAGTATTTTATTGACTGTTTTCTACTTAGAAAGCATGTTGGAAATATTCAGATTGTCAATTAATATAGATAAACACAATATAATATTTATTACTCAGTCAAATGACAAATCAATGTAAAATAATAACTTATATTATATGGTCATTAAGTTTTATATACATGAGCAAATTGCAAACGTTTTCGCCCATTCAGGCATCTTCAGGAATAATTATACAATATCTCAATATCAAACTATGTAGCTATTACATTGGTGGTAGATAAACTGTTTAAGATTAATGGTGTACGAAACATCTCCATAATTAAAATGTAATATTACAAGTCATAAATTAAAATAATGTTAAAAACCACGTAGTGTTGTAATTAAACTTCATAATATTCGTCATCTCACGTCTCACGTCTACATAACTGCTTCAAACATAAGATGTTTTATAGTGATCTATTCAGTTGTCACGTTCAAACGACACATAATTCATCACTCATTGGACTCTACTGAACAAGAGTTCCACAGAATATTATGAAGTTTAATTACAACATTACGTGGTTTTTAACATATTGTTTTATAGTGATCTATACAGTTGCAACGTTCAAACGACACATAATTCATCACTTATTGGACTCTACTGAACAAGAGTTCCACAGAATATTATGAAGTTTAATTACAACACTACGTGGTTTTTAACATTATTTTAATTTATGACTTGTAATATTACATTTTAATTATGGAGATGTTTTGTACACCATTAATCTTAAACAGTTTATCTACCACCAAAGTAATAGCTACATAGTTTGATATTGAGATATTGTATAATTATGCCTGAAGATGCCTGAATGGGCGAAAACGTTTGCAATTTGTAGCTCATGTATATAAAACTTAATGACCATATAATATAAGTCATTATTTTACATTGATTTGTCATTTGACTGAGTAACAAATATTATATTGTGTTTATCTATGTTTTTCTACTGTTTATGCAGTGATTATCGATAGCCTACCATTAAAATGAACACTATGAAGTTTGCATGTACTTTATTAACTGTTTATCCAGTGATTATGGATAACCTACCGATATCGATAGGCTCCGCTTTTTAACCACGTGATCGAGGAATTCAGAAGCGGTAAAATAGATGATCTTAAAAATGCAGCTACCACTATAATATATTAAGTAATTTATTTATTTTTGACAGTCTCTTTCGTGTGTACTATGTCCATCGGGGCGCAAATATGCCATGACCGTTCTGCTACCTGATTTCTTCAGAGCGCAACTATGCCATGTCCATTCTGCTACCTGATTTCTTCGGAGCGCAACTATGCCACGTCCATTCTGCTACCTGATTTCTTCGGAGCGCAACTATGCCACGTCCATTCTGCTACCTGATTTCTTCGGAGCGCAACTATGCCACGTCCATTCTGCTACCTGATTTCTTCGGAGCGCAACTATGCCACGTCCATTCTGCTACCTGATTTCTTCGGAGCGCAACTATGCCACGTCCATTCTGCTACCTGATTTCTTCGGAGCGCAACTATGCCACGTCCATTCTGCTACCTGATTTCTTCGGAGCGCAACTATGCCACGTCCATTCTGCTACCTGATTTCTTCGGAGCGCAACTATGCCACGTCCATTCTGCTACCTGATTTCTTCGGAGCGCAACTATGCCACGTCCATTCTGCTACCTGATTTCTTCGGGGCGCAACTATGCCATGTCCATTCTGCTACCTGATTTCTTCGGAGCGCAACTATGCCACGTCCATTCTGCTACCTGATTTCTTCGGGCGCAACTATGCCACGTCCATTCTGCTACCTGATTTCTTCGGGGCGCAACTATGCCATGTCCATTCTGCTACCTGATTTCTTCGGGGCGCAACTATGCCATGTCCATTCTGCTACCTGATTTCTTCGGAGCGCAACTATGCCATGTCTAGGCCTCCGAATTGACCGCGGGGCGCAACTATGCCATACCGAAATAAATATGAGGAAACAAAGAGGAAGGGAGAAAATAGGAAAGATTGATGAAAGCTGGGTTTGCAGTGAAAGACCTGCCCATGGGCAGAACACTAAATGAATGACTGAATTCCTGCCCCTTACTTCGTTTTATCTATATGCATTAATTACACGTTTCTCTCTTAAATATTGTATTTGCTCTGTTGCCATAAATCTGACGTATCGCAGGTGGCACGTGGCACGTCCTGTATTGACTGGATGTATGTGCAGCTGAGAAGCCCTCACTCGTTCTGAAAGCACCCCCTCCCCACGCCTCCCTTCCGCGCCGCGGAGCTCTCCATCTCTTAAAGTGATTGGGCTGAGTGCCCTATTGTAATCATCCATACAAGACAATCCCATTATAACAGATCCAGCCCCTCCCCCGCGCGCGACGCCGACGCCGACGTCAGCTCTATAACTTGACCGAGTTATAGTTGAAAAACAGAGGAAAGGTTACAGCGTGTTCGGAACCTTTCCGGACGGTTGTGCGTTGCCCTGCACAGCAAGGATTCCGAGGATTCTGTTTATTTTTGGAGAGATTTGTAGGTTGGCCACTAGAGTACGCGGTGGTTAAGGCGCGACACTGACACTGAAGTAAATAGTCGTGGATTCGAATCCCGTATAGACTGTGAACGTTTATTCGATGTGAGTTAATAATATTTCGGAATATGTATGGTAAGACTTTCCTGTGTTAAATTTCAACGTACCTCGTTTACATGTTTCGACCTATTTATGGGTCATCTTCAGAACTGGTCGTTGTTGGTCTTGGCGCCACTTGTTCTCTTGCCTATGAGGGTGTGTTCCTAAATACATAATCAAATACATAGCACAAGAAAACGGATACAAACCTAACATAATAGACAAAATAATACGTAAGACAAAACATAATAACAATAAACATAAGAATATAACACGAACATAAAAATACATCACACTATCATACGAAAACAAAAACACACACAAAATTGCAACCTCATTCAAGAAATTAAATTACAACATCGCATACAGAACAAATAACACTCTACAAAAAACATCTCAACACACAAACAGCACAAACAAACAAATACAACCACACGGGCATATAAACTCAAATGTATTTATTTTTTATTTTAGTAGGTTATTTTACGACGCTGTATCAACATCTCAGGTTATTTAGCGTCTGAATGATATGAAGGTGATAATGCCGGTGAAATGAGTCCGGGGTCCAACACCGAAAGTTACCCAGCATTTGCTCGTATTGGGTTGAGGGAAAACCCCGGAAAAAACCTCAACCAGGTAACTTGCCCCGACCGGAATTCGAACCCGGGCCACCTGGTTTCGCGGCCAGACGCGCTGACTCTTCCTCCACAAGTGTGGACTAATAATAAATCTGTAGCCAAAATTTTTCTGGTAATTTTAGATTTTCCAAAAATAATTAGAGTTAACATGTATAATTAACCATCCTGAAACCGAAAATCGCTTTTTTTTTATTTTTGTTTGTATATCTGTCCGTCTGTCTGTCTGGATGTTTGTTACCTTTTCACGCGATAATGGCTGAACCGATTTATATGAAAATTGGAATATATAAATTAAGTTCGTTGCAACTTAGATTTTAGGCTATATGGCATTCAAAATATTTTATTTAAAAAGGGGGTTTTAAGGGGGCTTGAATGAAATAAATCGAAATATCTCCCTTATTATTAATTTTTATGAAAAATGTTACATTACAAAAGTTTCTTCAAAAATAATGTCCGATAAGTTTTATTCTATACAAAAGTTTGATAGAACTGATATTTAATGAGATAAATGAGTTTTAAAATTACAAGAATAACGCCATCTAAGGCGCTGTACTGAAATAAAAACAAATGACTTCGTCTATAAGGGGCCTTGGACAACAACAATCGAAAGCTATTAAACATAGCCTACAGAGAATGTTTCTGTGTTTGTATGAAGCAATATCGGAAGCTAATTAATTGTTTAATTATTATTTCACCATTGGAAAGTGTAGTTTCTCTGGATGGACATAATTCTACAATGTTATTACAGTAACTTCTGAAACATACAGCAAGTAATATAAAGCATACACATTAAAACTAAATGATATACCAATGTTCATTAAACTATGGTTGCATGTAATAACAATTAAGAAACATGTTAAAGGAATTGTCATTGCACCAAATGATTGCACTCTGGACCAAAATGACCGCATTTTAATTATTTAAATAGAATTTAAATTAAGTAATATATTAAACTATTTATCCTTCTATCAAACATGAATGTTCCCTGGATCAAACGTCCTATTTTAATTATGTAATTACTTTATATTTATTTCTAACAGGTGCAGCGGAGCGCACGGGTACGGCTAGTTTTTTTAATAATACGTTATTTGTTGATACTGGCAGACTGAAGGGCATTGGGCCTTCTCTTACACTCTACCAGGTCACAAAGTATACAAGCAGTGAAATTTAATAAAAATTAAAAGAACAGACTACTAACATATTACAAAAAATAATAGCATAACAAAATCGACACTAAATGAAATGAAAATAATACCATAATGGAAAGAAGAAAGTAAAATATAGATCTAAAACACAGTCTAGTATATACAGTCACGAAGGTTGAGTTTTGAGGGTGCTAGAAACAATAGACTGTGACGGTACTATTTTGCATTGCCTATAATGAGGCGATATTAGCGATCCTAGTGGTGAGCAACTATCTAACGTTTGCATATTTACTACGTATTGAGCTTCGCGACTGTAGGCTATATAGGAGACTGTGTCTAAAGATTGGAATATAATAAAAGCAACTCAGTACAAATAGTTAACAGGAAAAATGTAAGAAAGAATACAACAAATGGAATGTAATAAAAAAGTAATAAATCATACGAAATTGAAATAAAATCCACAATAAAAAGGGTATGATAATAAATTCATCTGGTGGTCAAGAGAACAAAAAAGAGGAAACTATCGCAGAGAAAAGGGCTTATAATTGAAAGGAATCTGAATTGAAAATAATGTCCTACGGCCTTTGATGGAGTCGTAGAGAGTTCCAGAAATGAGCCGCAGAGACAACGAAGAATCTTACGTATAGTAAAAATGAACAAAACTAACTGCCGCTCTCGCTCGCTGTGTTCGTTGCATTTGTCTTTCCAGTCTCGTCTCGTAACTCTCGTGCGCTTCGAGTCTCGCTCATCATTCTCGAAGTAGCATTTTGTCGGCGTGGAAACATTTCGTAACTTTGAATAATATACATCGTTGAAATAAATAACATTAGAAATGTTTAATTGATACAAAAAGACAAAACAAAACAGTATCATAATTATCAAAATGTTCTGGTGTTATTATCAGATATATTATTGTTATATAAATATAAAAAAATACCATATAAATTTGTATTTCTAAGAAACATAAAATATAACGTTAAAACAAAGCGTTAATATTTTTTTACTTGAGATTGTACACTCTATCTCAGATGAAAAAAAAAATCCTAGCTTTTTAATAAAGGTCTAATAAATAAATAAAGGTTGGGGAACGGGTACCTGAAAGGTAGAGATGATGTTTCAAATAGGCTAACTGATTGTTTATACATATATAACAGTTGCCAAAACAGATAAAAGTTCAGTCTGGTATAAAACAACTGTGACTATTCAAGACTGCTTGACATTCGAGAATTGACCACTCCCGATGTCTTGAACGTTCGCTTGATTCATTCATAAGCAGTCAACGACATAGACAATACTGTTGTGCGGGTTTTCGGCTTTGCGGGCGCTATTATTCTTGCTTTCTCGATCGTTGTTCGACTCTAGTAGGCTACATAGCCTACATGTTGAAGCGACGAAATACGATAAAAGCAGCAACGATGCACTGTCATTGAGGTGTGTATACAGAAGTAACGATAAAAGCGACGAAAAAGAAAAACTCTATTTTCTTCGCTCTTATCTTTCATATCATCTCTGATTAAGATCATATTAATCTGTATTATGGCCAATGGTTATCAATATATCCGAATATTAATCGATTTTTAATTATTCGGCATATTAAATAAATTATCATGGATAATGACAAATTGATCAGTTGTGTATTTTTTTGTGATAGGTTATGGAATCAGAAGAACTAATCACATCGCAATGGATTTATACTACTCGAGATAAGCTTTCGAATGAGAAATAGGTCCAATTGTATACGTATCTAAGTTATGTTAACCTTAAACCTAGCAGCTGATATTTTCTATATATCTTCTTTCATTAAGTGGATGTAGCCTATAGAATATCTTATACGGCGTTATCACTGAGCCATCTTCCTCTGTAATACCACATTGTAAATGGGACTGGCAGAGAGAAACAAACAAACAAAAAAAATTTACAAATAAAAGGAGAAGGTAGGTAGTAACAATAGGAAGAAAGAGAGAAACAATAATGCAGAAAACAAAAGAGGAGTAGCAAACATGAGGATAAAACGGGAGATAGGAAAAAAACTAATAAATATATAAAAATGGAGGAATAATAGGAAGATGGACAGAAAGAAGCAATGAATGTATAGCGAAATTAAATTGTAGGAGAAAAATAAAAACAAACAAGGGAAGAAAAATTAACTTAGAACTTATGAAGGAAAAATGAAGAAAAAGTAAATTAATAAATTATGAAGAATAGATACAAAGAAGATGTATAAATAAGTAAAGTATGAAGAGAATATGTACAGTAAAAGTAAATGAAGAGGAGATGCTTAATAAATTAAGTATGAAGAGAAGGTGTCTTAAGTAAATGAGTGTGAATAGAATATGCGTAAATAAATGAAGTGTGGAAATAAGATACATATAAAGCATAAAAATAAGATGAATAAATAAATGAAGTGTGAAGAAAAGACGTATATATAAGTGAAGTGTTAAGAGAAGACGTATAAATAAATGAAGTGTGAAGAGAAGACGTATAAATAAAAGAAGTGCGAAGAGAAGACGTATAAATAAATTAGAAGAGAGACGTATAAATAAAAATTGAAGAGAAGTTGTATAAATAAATGAAGTGTGAAGAGAAGACGTATAAATAAATGAAGTGTGAAGAGAGGACGTACAAATAAATAAAGTGCGAAGGAAGACGTATAAATAAATGAAGTGTGAAGAGAAGATGTATAAATAAATGAAGTGTGAAGAGACATATAAATAAATGAAAGAAGAGAAGACTTATAAATAAATGAAGTGTGAAGAGAAGACGTATAAATAAATTAAGTGTGAAGAGAATACGTATAAATAAATGAGGCGTGAAGAGAAGACGTATAAATAAATGAAGTGTGAAGAGAAGAGGTATAAATAAATGATGTATGAAGAGAAGACGTATAAATAAATGAAGTGTGAAGAGAAGACGTATAAATAAATGAATGTGTATAAATAAATGAAGGTGAAGAGGAGAGGTATAAATAAATGAAGTGTGAAGAGAAGACGTATAAATAAATGAAGTGTGAAGAGAAGAGGTATAAATAAATGAAGTGAAGAGAATACGTATAAATAAATGAAGAGAAGACGTATAAATAAATGAAGCGTGAAGAGAAGACGTATAAATAAATGAAGTGTGAAAGAAGACGTATAAATAAATGATGTGGAGAGAAGACGTATAAATAAATGAAGTGGAGGACGTATAAATAAATGAAGTGTGAAGAGAAGACGTATAAATAAATGAAGTGTGAAGAGAAGAGGTATAAATAAATGATGTGGAGAGAAGACGTATAAATAAATGAAGTGTGAAGAGAAGACGTATAAATAAATGAAGTGTGAAGAGAAGACGTATAAATAAATGAAGTGTGAAGAGAAGAGGTATAAATAAATGAAGTGTGGAGAGAAGAGGTATAAATAAATGAAGTGTGAAGAGAAGACGTATAAATAAATGAGTGTATAAATAAATGAAGTGTGAAGAGAAGACGTATAAATAAATGAAGTGTGAAGAGAAGACGTATAAATAAATGAACTATGAAGAGAAGAGTATAAATAAATGTATGAAGAAATAAATAAATGTGTGAAGAGAAGCATATAAATAAATTAAGTGTGAAGAGAAGACGTATAAATAAATTAAGTGTGAAGAGAAGACGTATAAATAAAAATGAAGAGAAGACATATAAATAAATGAAGAAAAAGAAGACGTAAATAAAATGTATAAATAAATGAAGTGTGAAGAGAAGATGTATAAATAAATGAAGTGTGGAGAGAAGACGTATAAATAAAGAAGAGAGAAGCGTATAAATAAATGAAGTGTGAAGAGAAGACGTATAAATAAATGAAGTGTGAAGAGAAGACGTATAAATGAATGAAGTGTGAAGAGAAGACGTATAAATAAATGAAGAATACGTATAAATAAATGGAAGAAGAGAAGACGTATAAATAAATGAATGAAAGTATAAATAAATGTGAAGAGAAGAGGTATAAATAAATGACGTATAAATAAATGAAGTGTGAAGAGAGGGCGTATAAATAAATGAAGTGTGAAGAGAAGACGTATAAATAAATGAAGTGTGAAGAGAAGACGTATAAATAAATGAAGTGTGAAGAGAAGACGTATAAATAAATTAATTATGAAGGGAAGACGTATAAATAAATCAAGATGAAAAGAAGACGTATAAATAAATGAAGTATTAAGGAAAGACAGATAAGTGAATGATGTATGAAGAAGATGTGTATTAATAAATGAAGTATGAAGAGGTGTGTCAATAAATAAATATGAAAATAAGATGTATAAATAAGTATGAAGAGAAGATGATTGTATAAATAAATTAGGTGTAAGGAAAAGACAATATATAAACTGAAATCTAAAGAACAGATGAACAAGTGAAGCCTCAAGTAAGATACATAAGTGTATGAAGGGAAACGTGAAGTAAAACAAAAGTATAACGAAAATAAAGAAGTACAAGAAGCATGAAGGGAGAGAGAAAGGAGCTATAGTTAAAACTGGAGGGAAGATATAAAAATGATAGGAACAATGAAGAAATGAGGGCATAGTTGAAATAAACAAAGAGAAACTGAACACGAGAGTAAGGGAAATAAGTAGATAGAAAGTAAGGAAGGAGGATAGGAGGGTAGACAGTAGACAATGAAGGACGAGAGATTATAAATAACAGGAAATAAAACAAGAATGACGGGTGTAAAGCGATACTTCTGCTGTAATAAGCCTTAATGACTGTCATTGTCTAGTTCCTGTTACGTCCGTCATGTATGTGATCTAACATTAACTTCGTCCTTAACATATATATATATACAGCATTTGGAACAAGATGTCAGAACGACTAAAACTGTTTGACATCTCTGTCATGAGTAGGCCTACTTGTCAGTTGATTGAATAATAATACAATTCCATCGAAATGATTTGGCCCACTGACTTTGTGCTTCAGATATAAGTGGGAAAATCGTGGCTAGTGTAAACGTTCTAACAGGACCTGAAATAGGCTACAATTTCATGCAAATTCGGTTCCGATTCCATTTCGATATCCCAAGGGAACCAAACAGTATTTCACTAAATTCATCCTGGTAGAAACATACGCATCTGGCTTCTTACATTTAATATTTTACACTGAGAACTCGTAAGTTTAATGTTGTTTCGTATACTGGATTTTAGCAATGATAGACATTTAGACTCCCTGTATAATAAAGAGATAGGTTTGGAAGTAAATCCCGAAAAGACAAAGTATATGATTATGTCTCGTGACCAGAATATTGTTCGAAATGGAACTATAAAAATTGGAGATTTATCCTTTGAAGAAGTGGAAAAATTCAAATGTATCTTGGAGCAACAGTAACAAATATAAATGACACTCGTGAGGAAATTAAACACAGAATAAATATGGGAAATGCCTGTTATTATTCGGTTGAGAAGCTTTTATCATCCAGTCCGCTATCAAAAAATCTGAAAGTTAGAATTTTTAAAACAGTTATATTATCGGTTGTTCTTTATGGTTGTGAAACTTGGACTCTCACTTTCAGAGAGGAACATAGGTTAAGGGTGTTTGAGAATAAGGTGCTTAGGAAAATATTTGGGGCTAAAAGGGATGAAGTTACAGGAGAATGGAGAAAGTTACACAATGCAGAGCTGCACACATTGTATTCTTCACCTGACATAATTAGGAACATTAAATCCAGAACTTTGAGATGGGCAGGACATGTAGCACGTACGGGCGAATCCAGAAATGCATATAGAGTGTTAGATGGGAGGCCGGAGGGAAAAAGCCCTTTGGGAAGGCCGAGACGTAGATGGGAAGGTAATATTAAAATGAATTTGAGGGAGGTGGGATATGATGATAGAGACTGGATTGATCTTGCTCAGGATAGGGACCTATGGCGGGCTTATGTGAGGGCGGCAATGAACCTTCGGGTTCCTTAAAAGCCAGTAAGTAAGTAAGTACAATAATTATTCTACATTTAATTTATACAGGGTGTTAAAAAAGTATCCAGTATTTTAGGAGGTGCATTCCAGAAAGAACTAAGTTAACTATAGCTCTAATATCACTTTCACTGAAAAGTCCAATGTTCGTTTTTTCCATCTTTTCCGAACCATTTTTTCCTTTTGTAATTGAGAAAACCCTGAATTTAAATAATATTATCAAATATACATCCCTAGAATATTAAAATTGTCGTTCAACAGCGTTAACTACCAGTGTATAATTTTTTTTATAAATTATATCTCAAAATGGGGTGTAATACTGTTACACCGAACCCCATTCTAACTTGTTACACTATGCCTCACGGTAGAATTTTCCATTTCCTTTGCGGTTATGAACTCAAATAAAGGCTGACAGTTTTGATGCAACACACAGTATTATTCACATATATGACTAGTTCATGCAGAGAGAGATAGAGTGAGAACAAAAATCAATTATTATTATTATTATTATTATTATTATTATTATTATTATTATTATTATTATTATCATTATTATCACTATTATTATCACTACAAATGGCTTTTAAGGAACCCGAAGGTTCATTGCCGCCCTCACATAAGCCCGCCATCGGTCCCTATCCTGTGCAAGATTAATCTACTCTCTATCATATCCCATCTCCCTCAAATCCATTTTAATATTATCCTCCCATCTACGTCTCGGCCTTCCCAAAGGTCTTTTTCCCTCCGGACTTCCAACTAACACTCTATATGCATTTCTGGATTCGCCCATACGTGCTACATGCCCTGCCCATCTCAAACGTCTGGATTTAATGTTCCTAATTATCTCAGATGAAGAATACAATGCGTGAAGTCTGCGTTGTGTAACTTTCTCCATTCTCCTGTAACTTCATCCCTCTTAGCCCCAAATATTTTCTAAGAACCTTATTCTCAAACACCCTTAATCTATGTTCCTCTCTCAAAGGAAGAGCCCAAGTTTCACAACCATACAGAACAACCGGTAATATAACTGTTTTATAAATTCTAACTTTCAGATTTTTTGACAGAAGACTAGATGACAAAAGCTTCTCAACCGAATAACAACAAGCATTTCCCATATTTATTCTGCGTTTAATTTCCTCACGAGTGTCATTTATAGACTATTTGTTACTGTTGCTCCAAGATATTTGAATTTTTCCACCTCTTCGAAGGATAAATCTCCAGTTTTTATAGTTCCATTTCGAACAATATTCTGGTCACGAGACATAATCATATACTTTGTCTTTTTGGGATTTACTTCCAAATCTATCTCTTTACTTGCTTCCAGTAAAATTCCCGTAATCATAAAAATTTACTTTACTTACCACAAAACTTCTAGTACTCGACCACGTGGACAGTAGACCAGGAAGTGCATCCAATATACGATGCTTTGAAAATATAACGACTGCCGACACAAAACATGTATTGAAACAGGTTTACAAACATACTTATTGGCGCTCAATTCAAGATGTTACACTGAGCCCTTACAGTGTATAAATGTAATTCAGAAATAAAGTTCATCTTGTTAAGATGCTTATCAAATATTGTATTTTCATTGCATGTGTTTATCAATGATAGTTCAAGAAAATACGTGTGAGCAGTACAAAAAAAACCCTTTCTAGCATTACAGGAGACCAGGAATATTGTGACTATTACACTTTTACTACGTCATACTACTTTTGACCAATAAAACGGTATGAAAGGACGTCTTTCAACCAATTATGGCTGTTTATCGCACAATTTTATCGCGTCCCTAGCATTTGTTTATTTTTTATCACTACCCTAGCATTTGAACATTTCAAACTGCACTGGTCTGGACGTCAAAAAAACAGAAAATTACAAACCACTCCAGTCGATGCACAGCACTTTCAAATATGACTCGCATTGGCATTCAAGAACAAGAATTAATAAAGATCACTGGTCATATATGAAGAGCACCATTCGGAAATTCAGAATAAGTTGAGGGATACACCATGTACCGTACATCAACAAGTTCACTTCTTTTACGCACACGTCCAATATAACATCAACTGAACCACCAACCACTAAAACATTCAAATTTGAAAATTGTACTTTCAATAATTGTTTGTTTTAAAATTATTCATGTTTATTTTTTATTTCATCATCGTTAATTAAAACGTTTCTTGTTTATTTAATCATCTCCAATTAAAACTTTTCTAACACTTGTTTATATTATTTAGGTTATGTTTGTTATAGCTTCTGCTATATGATATTATGGATAGTCACGTATCAGAGATTGTTTAATACTAAGATTTGTTGAAAATCATCTGTCTAGTGACTTTGATTACTGGGATCCGGATGATTGAAGTGGAATGCAAATGTTTTAATAAAAATGAAACTGAATCAACAAAGCCTTCTTGACTAGAAACCGCCCACAAAGTTCAATGAAGATTCCATAGTTGGCACAACTGATAAAAAGAAAGCAGCTACTGCCATCTAGCGTAATGTTGAGATGGTACAATAATACATTTGAAGACAGTAGTATTTTCGTAAGCCAATTAATATTTTATTGTATTGGAGTACTTTGTTACTTCTAATCGTTATATACTTTCTTCTAATCGTGTAATAGTCAATTAAATCCCACTCGAGTTTTGATTTTCTCTAGATAAATCAAAACCTCTAGTGAGATTACTGTTGATAATCATAAAATGTGTAATGTGCTTGAAATAGCTTCATAAAAATTACCTCTTACTTTCGGGGTGAAAAAAAGAGCCCTGTGTTTGTTCTTCTTTTAAGATGCTTTTTGCGAGCTCTCGAATGACATACGGTTTACACACGTGACAGAAAATCGATTGATGTCATTAGGCGTGTATCATAAAATGGTAGCCTACATACAGGCTCATATGATTGACATTATGGCATTATTGATTCTCTCGAAACAGACAGATGGAGACAGTTGACAGCTATGGTTGTCTTTTAACCGACTTCACAACTTGTCATGAAAAACTTCCGCTAATTCTGAGGTTTACAAACTGCGGGACACGAGGCATGTGTGCACGATCCAATATCATATATTCTCCCTCTTTCTTCGTGCTATTAATTGGTATGATTTCCCATGCATAATAATACATTATGAAACGAGCCTATATTGATAGTAATTAAGACGCAAGTATGTTTGTTTATGAAACGAGCGCAAGTGAGTTTCATAATTTTGATACGAGCGTCTTAATTCCCATTATAGGCAAGTTTCATACGACTTTTTATACTCGACCATATTTCTAACTTTAAATTATTCAGAAGTATGCATTTTATTTGTATCTGACAGAAGATCGGAAGTGTCCTTGTTCATAGCTCTTGAATTGTGAAATGTGCGCAGACGCGGAAGTATTGATTTTTTCCGAGGAACAATAATGTCATTGACCTTGATGTAATGCAGAGAGTGTATAACCTGGAAATTGATTTAGAATTGAAAAACGAGATGACAAATTGAATTTATTTGAATATTATTTACAATTAACGCAAATTATTATAGCAACAGAACATAACCTTCAGCGACAGTATTGGATTTCCAGCCTCCGTGACGTTTCCCTCGTCTTTCGATTGCATATCCGAGAATAATCGAAAACCTGAACTTTAATGAATAGGTGTACTTTAATGGATTGCGTTAAAGGACTGCTACCAGGTCTATAATTACTACATTTCGGCATGGTCGAGCATAAAAAAATAATACAACCGAACTGTAATTGAGTGTATTAGGCACGGTTTTTGAGACAGTCAATATGAATTCGAAATTGAGAGATCAATGGTGGAGCAGTTTTCTTAGAATACTTCGTCAGAAGGCCGCGGAATCGATTACCGATGCAATCAAGATTTTTTTCTCTTCATTCATTCATTTAGTGTTATACCCAAGGGCAGGTCTTTCACTGCAAACCCAGCATTCTACCTATTTTCTACCTCCCTCTTAGTCTCCGCATATGATCCATATATCTTAATGTCGTCTATCATCTGATATCTTCTTCTGCCCCGAACTCTTCTCCCGTTCACAGTTTCTTCCAGTGCATCCTTCAGTAGGCAGTTTCTTTTCAGCCAATGACCTAACCAATACTTTTTTCTCTACCTGATCAGTTTCAGCATCATTCCTTCATCACCCAATCTTTCCAGCACAGTTTCATTTCTTATTCTGTCTGTCCTTTTCACACTCTCTATTTTTCTCCGTAACTACATTTAAAATACTTCTAGTCACTTCTTTTACTTCGTCGTATTGCCCATGTTTCTGTCCCATATAATGCCACACTCCACACAAAGCACTTAATTAGTCTCTTCCTTAGTTCTTTTTGCATAGATGATGTTCACCATTCCTTCAAGTAAATCCTTCAGTAGGCAGTTTATTTTCAGCCAGTGACCCAACCAATACCTTTTTCTCTCCCTGATCAGTTTCAGCATCATTCCTTCGTCACCCAATCTTTCCAACACAGTTTCATTTCTTATTCTGTCTGTCCATTTCACACTCTCTATTTTTCTCCATAACTACATTTAAAATACTTCTAGTCACTTCTTTTCACTTCGTCGTAATGTCCATGTTTCTCTCCCATATAATGCCACACTCCACACAAAGCACTTCACTAGTCTCTTCCTTAGTTCCTTTTTGCAGAGGTTCGCAGAAGATGCTCCTTTTTCTATTAAAAGCTTCCTTTGCCATTGCTATCCTCCTTTCGACTTCCTAGCAGCAGCTCATGTTACTGCTTATAGTACACCCCAAGTATTTGAAGCTGTCCACTTGCTCTACTGCCTCATCTAGAATTCGCAAGTTTATCTTTATTTGTGGATATTGAGGAAGAAAGACGAAAGCAGAATAACGGCCAATGAAATGAAATTTATGAGATATACAGCGGGATATACGAAATGGGATCACAAACGCAATGAAGATGTAATGGAAGAATTACAACTAGAACCTGTAATTAATCACGTAAAACATTATCGGAACAACTGGATAAATCATCTGCATCGCATGCGTAGAGATAGAATCCCAAAAGTTATGCTGCACTATCGTCCAAACGGGAAGAGATCTCTCTGTCGTCCAAAAAAGCGCTGGATTGAAAATTCAACTGTGTGATCGTAACAGGCCATAAGGCCTAATATTTGAAGGAAGAAGAAGAAGAAAAGCTGCTGTATTTTTCTTCCTATGACCATATTCTTCGTCTTATTTAGCCTACATTTATCTCCATCCCGTACCGCTCACAGCTGTCATTTAGCTCCAGTAGAATAATTTATTATCCTTTACTATCATTTCCTCTTCTGCTAAAAACGCCATATCAGCAAATCTTATACGCTTTATGTATTTCCCTATTTTGACTATGCTGACATTTTACTGACTGACCTCTCCAGCGACAACAAAACGAAACTTCAACGTGCTCATAATTTGTGTGTACGTTTTGTAAGCAATGTTCGTAAATATGATCACATTACCCCATCCCTGGAAACAATAGGTTGGCTTAAACTAGATAAGAAAAGAAATTTACATTCACTTCTCCTTCTCTTCGAAATCTTGAACTCTTCTATTCCTTCGTGCCTGTCGTCTCGCTTCACTTAACTTTCTTCCCACCACAATCTGAAACACACTCTCGCCATGAAACAATACTAACAATACCATCCCATCGCACTTCCGTTATACTCATCCTCTTTCACAATAGCCCTGACTCGTTCAGACATGGTTTCTAGTAAATAGTTCCCTTAATCTATCACAAAATATTTCAATGTCCGGTAATTTCATCACTATAGAATTTTGTTATTCTAGGTTTAATTTGTAATTCAGTAAATACAAAAATATTCTTTGTTCGTAACTTCTATGATAAAATATCTAGCTTTCATTAATCAGGTAATCTTGTCGTACTTTAATTTTTATTGTAATTGTAAATTTAATATTACGGCCTTATCTCTACCAGGTTAAATAAATAAATACTACTACTAATAAATACTACTATCACGCCTCCCATTTTCTGAAAACGTTCTTCACTAAATCCTAATACGTAGATGTTGAACAGGGTAAATGATAAAAGACATCCTTGACGTACTCTTCTCCCAATTTCGCTTTCTAAATTTCACTAAATTAATTTATGAACTATATCAAGGAAATTCTGAGGAGTGGGAGAATGACTTGTATGTTTAGGCCTAAAAACTATAGCAAGTAACAGTATTAACTTGATAGATAGATTTATTGATATTAGTTCACAAAAGTACAAAACTTAATAATTTAACAAAAAGATCTATATACAAAAGTAGTTATACATAATAAATATACAATTTCCTAAACTAATTAATTTATCGCAAATCTCAATAATTTATTGGTTCAAACTTGCACTTACGTCTGGTTTTAGTGCATGTTTAAACCAATCGTGATAACTATTAAGACTTAAACCTTACAGGTACTTATCTGCTCCTTTTCGCAATTTAATTGTAATTTTTAGGTCTTATTTTGCATAATAACTTATTATTTCAAATAGGTGAGCAGATGTCGACATATTGTAAGTCATGAGCCTGAAATAGCTGAATCGGTACATTTCATATGTAGGCTAATCTTTGAGTAACAATATTAACTTTTAGTACATATAAATCCGAGTTCTAAAATGATTAATTCCTTGCATTCTATAATAATAATTATTAAAATGTGTAATGTATAAGGGCAGGGAAGCAATCAGTTCCCCACCCCCCTTCCACCGCAACCCGGATCCGGGTCGGAGGGCGAAGCGCTCGTTGTAGGAGTGGGACGCTGTAGAGCTGACCGCGCAGCCATTAGACGGGCCTCCACGGCGAAGTGCGGAAGATACTTGATTTTTTTAAGCCCCTGCGAGGCCGCTGGCCCGCCACTCACCAAACGCCAGAGCAACTCTCTCCGTCTCTTTCTGTTTCTCCTCTTCCTGCACCAAAATGAAAATAAATCCTTTTGCTAATAGACTGGTACATGAATTTGCTATTATTTTCAAGGAAGAATGATATATATGGTAAACAGAATCTGAGAATGCACTCTCCATGTAGCTTGTCTACGTACGGAGTAAAGTAGATGGGTGCAGAAGGGGAGGGGGGAGGGAAAGAGGAGGGTGTTGGGACTCGGCAACGAGAGATGGAAGAGAGAGAGCTGGGGTGGGGAAAAGTTAGGGGGTAGGAGGAAGGTGGTAGGGTAAAAAAAAAAAGCCGAACACAAAAAGCCACCTTCTAAATTTGATATAGCCCGCATTATAGCTGATGAGGTGCCTTAACCAGAATAAAGTGACATTGAGACAAAGTGTGGAGGGCTGCGCGGCAAGGAGGGTGTGGCGGGGAGGGGGTGGCGAGAGTGGGGGTAAGAGACAGAACGTGTAACACATTAATACGCTGACATCATGGGAATTGATAAAAAATATATATATTAATTTTCGAAACTTCTCACAGAACGAAATTGAATGAATGAGAGAATCGCGTAATGCTTTTAGCGGGTCGGATGTACAGTTGTGGGAACATGCAAAATAATTAATGTTACCGGGTCATCGGTGGTTACCAACCTGTGGTACAGCACTCTCCATGCTAAACACAACCCAGCTCTTAAATTATTTACTGATATTCATTATGGATTCCGGTGCCCTCGGTTCATTTCCGGGCAGCTCTGTGTTGTGTCCAACCATTCTCTATAACACACATTCTTTTCTGCGAACCAAATCATTTTTCACGCGTACCCGTTGTCGTGGAAACGTAGCGTAGTAAACGGTAAGTACTTAAATTTGCAGCACTGTCTCTTTTTCAATGAGTTCTCCAGTGTGACTTTATTGCTAGCGTTTACTGGTAAAAACCATAGGACCGGGTTCGAATCCCAATACAGAAAACAACAATCATCCACAGGAGATGGGGATGATTATTCTGTCGCGTCTTAAGGGGTTAGGTACAGCTTACAGCAGTAAAATTTTGGGAATATTCAACATTTTTTTCCTCCATTACTGTATCTTGTACAATAATAAAAATTGGTATGTGCAAAACATTGTCTTTCTGCTATATGAAAAAAATATTTTACGGTTAAAAGAATATATATATAATATATAAGACAAATTTATTGTATTGTATTAATAAAATTCATACATAAAAATCGAAATAATTTTTAATTGCATTCTCATAGTTATGAAACAAAAGGTATGAATTCTTTAAGATTGTTTGAACCAAAATGCAACACTGTTACAGTATTTAATCATAGTAGTAATTTAGGCCCAAGAATATATAACAAATTTATATTTAAATATCCTAATCTTGTCAATTCTATTAGTTCTAGTATTAAATTTAAAAAGTTATGTATGGATTTTATAAAAATTGAAAAATTGTAAATTTAAATTTATATACTATAATTGCATAGTAGACATAAGACAAATTGTATTGTATACTTATTAATTTCAATTCAGGAATCCGCCCCTGAGCACGAGTTCTCCTCTTTCAGGGGCGAGCTAAAGTTTTGTCTGTATAGGCCTATATTATATGTTATGTAATTAGCAAAATAATAAGTTATATACATATATATATATATATATATATATATATATATATATATTGTTTCAAAATTCAAAACGGTGGCAGTTCACTGTGCAGCGATGAAGCGTTTCCTCATAACTCATAAACTTGTTAACTTTTAATATCTGAGGAGAAAAATTCGATCCGGCGCCGGGGATCGAACCGGGTCTTTGGTTCTACGTACCAAGTGCTCTGACCACTGAGCTACGCCGAATTCAATCCACAGCACCGGACCAAACTCTCCTCCTTCAGTGTTTCCTTTGTGGCCGGATTGAATTCGGCGTAGCTCAGTGGTCAGAGCACTTGGTACGTAGAACCAAGAGGCCCGGGTTCGATCCCCGGTGCCGGAGCGAATTTTTCTCCTCAAATATTAATTGTCAATATTATAGATATTATTCTGTAGGACAAATTAATAAAATCTTTAACATTTGTTAACTTTTTCATGTTGTCTCTCTTTTATTTTATTGCCGAGACTCGTGTTTAAAATATCATGCTCTTTCAATTACATTCCATAGTAAATAATATTTCTTTATTTTATGTTAGAAGAAAATACTGATATTAGACCATTTTTAAATGAATTTATTTTTTATCAGAGAGTCTATCAAAGCTAGAGAAGTGATCTTGCATCATATTGTAGATATAACTTGCGTAAATACCCACACAAAAAAATTTAATCACAGAATGTTGGATACTTTTTGAGTTATGTGGGAGAAGCTTCATCATTGCACAGTGTAATGAATTTTGGGGAAAAAAAAGGTAAATAATTTTTTAAATCGTAAAAATATTTTTTTCATATAGCAGAAGGACAGTGTTTTACACATACTGATTTTCATTATTGTACAAGATACAGTAATGGAGGAAAAAATGTTGAATATTTCCAAAATTTTACTGCTGTAAGCTGTACCTAAACTCTTAAGAGAACCTGGACTCCTCCTATGTTAAATTAACTGCTTTTAAGGGTAGGGGATGCAGTTCATGGCCTTCGAGTATAATTGTTTATTGTAGTGTGTGTTTTGTTTTATTCTGAAATGCCATTAGTTCTTAAAACTGACGAAAGATTGATTTTGGAAAACAGGAAAATTATGTAGGAAAACTAACGCTTCATTGAAAGTTACTAATTTTCTGCAAATCTTTGGATGACAAGCTTCAAAATGACGGATCATTCATTAAAATCCGTTCAGCGGTTTTCCGTAATTTCCATTACCAGTTCAAGTTATGTATACAGGGTGTTTCAAAATACGGGGCATAATTTCAGGTATGTATTTCCCACATGTAGACAATCAAAATAGTTCATTACAACATGTGTCCGGAAATGCTTTATTTCCGAGTTATGGCCTTCACAACATCGAAATTCACCGGAAGATTTTTCTTTCCGCAGGTCGTTGCCGTCAAAGGAGACATTAAGAGGGCACTCTGACAGTTCATTCCGAGGCGAAGGTTACATTCAGTGTTGTGTAGGCGTTAGACTGTGCGACATGTATTCAAATCAAGAGCTGGCAGAGATACACTTCATGTACGGTAAGGCGGACGGCAATGCTGCGCTGGCTCGTCGTTTGTACCAGGAGAGGTACCCACAGCGACAATGTCCAGATCGGAAGACATTTGTACGTCTCCATTACCGTCTGTGCGAGTATGGAAAATTTAACTTTCCTGGTTTGGGAAGGGGACGACCAAGATCTACAGCTCCAGAAGTACAGGAGGAGATTCTGGAGGCTGTGAACATGACTCCTTCTATCAGCACACGAAGGGTGGCGTTGCAAGTCAATGTTCCTCATACGACTGTCTGGAGACTGTTGAAAGAGTATCAATTGTATCCGTATCATTTGCAACGAGTACAGGCCCTGTCACCAGCAGATTACCCTGCACGAGTTAGGTTCTGTCGGTGGTTCTTGCAGCAGTGCGGTGTAAATCCGAACTTTCCTGCCTTAGTATTATTTACAGATGAAGCACAGTTCACACGAGATAGCATAACAAATTTCCACAATCAGCATGTATGGGCGTATGAAAACCCACGTGCAACTCATCCATCTCATCACCAGGTGCGGTTCTCCCTCAACATGTGGGCCGGTATCATTGGTGATCGATTAGTTGGACCCCATGTACTTGTAAACAGACTTACGGGGCAGGCGTACACAAACTTCCTGGAAAACACCATACCTCACGTTTTAGAAGACACTCCACTGATCAATCGTCAACACATTCACTTCTTGCATGATGGCGCTCCTAGCACACTTCAGTCGTACGGCTCACCGGTACTTGGATCGAAGGTTTCCTGATCGATGGATAGGTAGAGGTGGCCCAATTGCTTGGCCTCCACGCTCACTTGATCTGAACCCTCTCGATTTCTACTTGTGGGGCCATTTAAAATCATTGGTTTATTCGTCTCCAGTGCCTGATTTGGAATCCCTTCGGAATCGAATTGTGGCATGCTCTAAGGACATACACAATACTCCTGGAGTTTGGGATCGTGTTCGCAGGTCAATGAGACATCGATGTGAGGTCTGTATTCAAGCAGGAGGTGGACATTTTGAACATCTTCTGTAATGACAACGACCTGCGGAAAGAAAAACGTTCCGGTGAATTTCAATGTTGTGAAGGCCATAACTAGGAAATGAAGCATTTCCGGACACATGTTGTAATGAACTATTTTGATTGTCTACATGTGGGAAATACATACCTGAAATTATGCCCCGTATTTTTGAAACGCCCTGTATAGATATTGTGCATTTTTCGTCATATTTTCTATTTTTAAAAGTTTAGGTCATTTCTTCAAGTGTTAAGTCTTTTGGTCATTGTTTTCGCATTTTACTCCCTTTCCTGGTCCTCCTTTTTTTATTTATTTATTTTTGCAAAATAATAAATTTACTTAAATGATTAAATTATTTACAATTTATTTTTAATCTAACAAAATAAATGGAAATTTGATCAGTGGCTCGACAGTGTATATGTTGAGAGTCTGTGTCTTAGCTATACTTGTTGTTGTCGCTGCAACAACAAGTAGGTCGCGATAAACATACTTATATACGGGCAGTGCAATACGCTGGTAAGAAGAAATCCACGCAACTTTTACTCCAACAAAGTGTATCCATGAAGGAGAATAACTCGTCAGATTTTTACAGAGCCTTTTGTGAAGCATTTGATACTTCCAGAGTTGAAGAATATCTCACTGTCAGTGATTTAGCACATTTGAAGTATGCGTCAGTTGTGTCAGCGGATGTGAAAACGAGTTTCTCACAGTACAAAAATGTGCTTTCCTATAACAGGCATTCCCTAACTTTAGAGAACCTGCGTACTCTGGTGGTAATTTTAATACCTACTGCAATATTTCTGAATAAGGTAATATTTTTTATACATGCTCTTTCCTAGAACATACAAATTCGCGAGTTTAAATTAATATTAGTTTTTAATTTTAGTTCTAACGTTACAGAACTGAGAACTGTGCTGTACTGCCATACCCTAAAATGAAGACAAACATTTTTAAGGCAATTTTTAGATCATTTTATATTTTAGGTCATTCTAAAGATCATTTTTAAGTAGGCCTAATTTTAGGTCATCAAAATCCGGACTCTGCTAATGACTCAGTTGCATTAATGTCATTATTGTTAATTAGTGTGCACATTTATTTTGTACAGACCAAATCCTTTTTTATTTCTGTCGTAAATGGACATGTTACGAACTTAATTTTATTAAACTGTAAATTATTTAATTTAAAACTACGAGTTTATAATGATTAATGAGTCATTCACTGCGGCTTAACTGATGAAGTTTGCAGATATAAAACAAGTGATCCAGGGCTCGATGCCCTGTAGGGAAAAGAAATTTCATGCCTCGGGATTGGGTAGACTACCGTGTATGTTATAATAATAATAATAATAGTAATAATAATAATAAAAGGTAAATGTAAAGGTATCCTTGTAACATGCCATGAAGGCATTTGGGGGCATGGAGGTAGAGTCCCATGCTTTCCATGACCTCGGCACTAGAATGAGGTGGTGTGGTCGGCACCACGCTCTGACCGCCTTTTACCCGCAGGAAAGACCCGGTACTCAGTTTTATAGGAGGCTGAGTGAACCTCGGGGCCGTTCTGAAAGTTTGGCAACGAGAAAAATCCTGTAACCATCTGGGATCGAATCCTATACCTTCCAGTCCGCAGCCAGCTGCTCTACCAACTGAGCTATCCGGCCGCTAATAATAATAATAATAATAATAATAATAATAATAATAATAATAATAATAATAATAATAATAATAATAATGTGTACCGTACTGAAGCTATCGTGTTTCATTTTTCTGCTTTAGCACAAGAGTCATTCCACTTCAAACCTATCAAAATTTCATATTGTTATCTTCAATTTCTTATTTTTTTTCGGGCACTTTTAACTCTAAAATAAATTTGATCCGTGTATATATATTTGTTTTAGAAATCTAATTTCGGCAGATATTAAATTACGAAATTTTTAAAAAATTGTTTGTACCAATTTCTCTGATCTATCTCCAGTTACAACCATTCATACAGTATAGTCTTGGGCCCAGATGAAAGGTGAAAATCCCAGTGAAATATTGAGATATTCTACATATCAGGATTTGTGGCTTGTCCATTTCTTTCACGGGTCACTCAGTAATTTCAGAAAAGATCTATATTTTTAGGTTATTGACATTATAAACGAACCTGATGAGCAGAGACCGGAAGTTTAGGCATTATGAATCATTAAAATAGGCAGGCAAAAAGGCATCATAAATAGCTAAAATAGGCAGGCAAAAAGGCATTATAAATAGCTCAAATAGGCAGGCAAAAAGGCATCATAAATAGCTAAAATAGGCAGGCAAAAAGGCATTATAAATAGCTAAAATAGGCAGGCAAAAAGGCATCATAAATAGCTAAAATAGGCAGGCAAAAAGGCATTATAAATAGCTAAAATAGACAGGCAAAAAGGCATCATAAATAGCTAAAATAGGCAGGCAAAAAGGCATTATAAATAGCTAAAATAGACAGGCAAAAGGCATCATAAATAGCTAAAATAGGCAGACAAAAAGGCATTATAAATAGCTAAAATAGACAGGCAAAAAGGCATCATAAATAGCTAAAATAGGCAGGCAAAAAGGCATTATAATAAAATAGACAGGCAAAAAGGCATCATAAATAGCTAAAATAGGCAGGCAAAAAAGGCATTATAAATAGCTCAAATAGGCAGGCAAAAAGGCATCATAAATAGCTAAAATAGGCAGGCAAAAAGGCATTATAAATAGCTAAAATAGGCAGGCAAAAAGGCATCATAAATAGCTAAAATAGGCAGGCAAAAAGGCATTATAAATAGCTAAAATAGGCAGGCAAAAAGGCATCATAAATAGCTAAAATAGGCAGACAAAAAAGGCATTATAAATAGCTAAAATAGACAGGCAAAAAGGCATCATAAATAGCTAAAATAGACAGACAAAAAGGCATTACAAATAGCTAAAATACGCAATAAAAGGCAATTGAGGGGCTGGGTGCAAGAAGGATATTTTAGAGGATGTGCCCTTTTTAAGTAAAAAGCTTTATTGTGTTCTCTGATCTGTTACGCATATGATCACCAAGTTGTAGTTCAATACTGTGATCATAGAGGTCAGTAGTACCCAAAATGTAAAGACGTGCATAGGTAACATGACGGTTTGGATTTTCAACATCAATTTTCACAAAACTTGCATTTGAGAGAAGTGCCTTTTTTGCACCCAAGCCCTCAATTACAAAAACCTTGCACTAGACCCACAACCTTGCACTTTCCACAAAGGGATTTCGGCAGCAAGAAAAGGTTTACATAAGTCGAATGCAAATTGAGATTTTCAACTCGATGTTGCAATTACTGTTGAAAGAAAAAAAAATCTTCTTCCCAGTAGCCTTGGAAAGTGCATTTTTGTGTTTGGTTGTACTGATATGTTGCGATATGAAATATTTAGCTAGCCACAACAACGTCGCAATGAAAACTGAAAGAAAAATAACGTTAGACCCGCACTCATTGTTACCTTGTCAAATAAACACAAGCGATAATTAAAACGCTTACTGTTAAACATTTTTGCACGGGAGCACTCAGTGTTGCAAAGAGAATATGAACTGACTGAAAGACAATAATAGCCACGTTCAATTAGAAGGCTAGCGGTGTCGAAGAGGACGGAAGCTTTGTAGTTTCAATAATTTTAAAACTGTCCATTGTCGTCGTCAAGTCTTTTGAAGGCCGCTCCAATACTCCACGCGGAGTGTATAAACCAGAGTTGCAAATTTTAGCAGTGTGTCTTGTTCTAGTTCACAGTGAAAATAAATTATATTACAGTTCAGTGTATAATAAAAATGTGGAGGCCGTGGGAAGCGAGTGAAGTGTCGGAACCGATACCCATGAACGTCAATAACGACGATGGTAATAATAATAATAATAATAATAATAATAATAATAATAATATATCAGAGTTAAATAACAATTCAAATTCAAAAGCTAGACCAAAATTATGTAAGCAGTGTCAAACGTTTGTGTGCGATGCTCACACGTATGTTCTGAAAAACAATTTAGGTCAAGGGAAAATTTCGGAGACATCTAAAATTCTTAAATTAAATAGAAATACTGTAAGTAAAATTGTAAAAAGGGACCTAAGACACCTAAAAAGCGTGGACACAAAGTTACAAAATTTAATAAAGTAGATAGTTTTACGTGTGATTACATTCGCCGTGAAATATATAGTTCTTACAATAAGGGCCAATCCTTAACAATAAAAGAATTATTACAAAAAGTCAAACTTTCCGGTTTTCCTTATGGAGAAACATTTAATTATTTCTTTAAATAATTAATTTAAAATACATAATCTAAATAATACAAATAATCTTCAAATTAACTCATGCTTTGAGCAATTAAGCCTAGCCCATATCCATGTATATATTAATATATAGCCGCAACAAACAAGATGTGACAACGTCGCATTTTCATTTTATTATCGGTGCATGCAATAAAGACCTACAAATCTTACAATGCCGCTGCCTAATAATTAAACGAGGCATCTTTACATTCGGTGAAGTCACTTTCATTGTAGCGCTTATAAAAAATAAATTAAAATATACCTGTAGGCAATTTTAATAATAAATATATAAATAATAGATAAATAATCAAATACAGGCAAAAAAGCATTTATTTTGTAAATTAGACATCTATATTAAAAAAGGCAGAAAAGGGCAACGTAAAACAGTGACGTTTCAATCACAAAGGTATAATTCGTGCAGATTTACTTTAAAAATTAAGATGGATTTAACACATTTAAAAAGGCATTCTGCCAAAGTTCTGGTCTCTGATGATGAATATTTATTAATTATAAAAAATAGTTACTTATTTTAATGTATGCCACTGCACTGAATAGTACCACATACCCGCCAGCAGCCACGGTTGCCCTAGGTAACGGATAGGAGACGTTAGCCCGTCGGTGCCTGATCTCTGCCCTACAAGAAAAAAACGCTACACCACCTTACAGTATGTAGGCACAGAGTATAATATGACCCTTAGTGTTGTTATGTTTATAATAGTGTTGCTTTAATATTTACAGTATTAAGTTCATTCATTATTCACTAACCAGTTTTCTTTATCTGAAAGAAAAAATAGAAAAATTACAGGAGATCTACATTAACGGCCCTGTTTGTGAAAGAGCTTTCTGACGCGTCTATGACACATTTGTTCCCTTTATTTATTTTCACGTTTTAACGCTCCTCACTTTTCTAGTGGAGGGCGTGGTGTGTAATGGAATACTTTCGTAGTTTATTGCCGGTTATTATCTTTCTCATTCTCTAAATTGAGCGATCAATATTCATATTAGATTTTCATTTTATTATAAATGTCACTTCAGTTGAGTCATTCATAATTTAGGAGGACAGGATCATAAGTTATGAAAATAGCATTGAAAAAAATTATTATTATTATTATTATTATTATTATTATTATTATTATTATTATATCAATTTTTGAAAAAATTATTGACAAACACATTTCATTTTATGTCAAAAATAAAATCAATTCCGCCCAACATGGTTTTACTAAAGGGAAATCTACAACTACTAATTTAGTTTCCTATCTCAATCTCATTATGCCTGCAGTTGAAACTCAAGGTTAAATTGACTCAATTTATTTTGATTTTAGCAAAGTATTTGATGTAGTTCCTCACAAAATTTTATTAAATAAATTAAGTAATTTTGGTCTCTCCACTAACTACGTGAATTGGTTTGAAAATTATTTAACAGGTAGACAATCTTGTGTTCGACTAGGTAATTCTCTCTCGGCTCCATTTAATAGTTTATGTGGAGTTCCTCGAGGGTCTACTTTGGGGCCTCTCTTATTTTTATTATTTATAAATGACATAAATAAAAGAATAAGTTCTAGCTGCCTTTTATTTGCGGATGATCTCAAAATCTTTCGTAAAATTAATAGTTTGGCTGATTATCAAATTCTTCAAAATGATATTAATTCAACTGCACTATGACTTGTTGAAAATGCAATGAAAATTAATCAGTCCAAAACTTTGTCATTTGCTTCTCACGGAAAACTACTTCCCTAAAATTTAATTATTTTCTTAATAATGTTATAATTACTAGAAAAGATTGTATTAGAGATCTTGGTGTCTTACTTGATTCTGAATTATATTTCCATGATCATGTGCATTATATTTATACTCATTCATTAAGAATGCTTGGTCTAATAAGATCTATAACTTATTCTTTTTCCACTCCTATATGTCTATTAATTTTATACTATACGTTGGTCAGATCCAAGCTTGAATATGCATCTGTAGTATTCAACTCCATCACTTCCACTGACTCTGCTAAATTGAGGAATATTCAAAGAAAATTTATTTCCTTGTGTTCTTATAGATTTTTACCTAATTCTGATAATTATAAATGTGAGATTAACTGAAAATATTAAAAAAATTGCTGTAGTTTATTTTCCAGACGTCAAGATCTTGATTATTTTTTGTGAAGTAATTAATGGTGATATTGATTGTGAATCCTTCGTAAGCAATATCAGTCTTCGTATTCCTGCTAAGGGTTTAAGATTTTATAATTTTTTTTACAATAGAAATTCTAAATATCTCTCTCTCTCTCTCTCTCTCTCTCTGGTCTGCAGATGTATAAAATACGATACTTTGCGTGGATTGAACTTGAATCCATTTAATGTGTAGTAGCCTATATACTTTTTGGAGTTTCAAGTCTTTTGTTGAAATATGTATTATAATATTATTCTCGTTATCTTTTATATCACTTGTATTATATACATTTATATGATTCCAGCCTTTCACTTTCATTTACGATTATTTTTAATTGTCATTATTTTAATAATTATTTCTATGTACTTATATTGCATTTCTATCATTATTAATGTTCTTGTAATGATATTGTCATGTGCTGAACTGTTATTGGCCCCTGGCTGTTGTGCAGCATATTAAATGAGTAAATAAATAATAATAATAATTTATTGGGGATCATCAGTGTGGTTTTAGGCGTAATAGCTCAACTATTGATCAGATATTTTTTATTCGACAGATAATGGAGAAAAAATGGGAATACAAGGGTACTGTGCATCAGTTATTCATAGATTTCAAAAAGGCATATGACTCGGTTAAGAGAGAAGTTTTATATGATATTCTTATTGAATTTGGTATTCCCAAGAAACTAGTTCGATTAATTAAAATGTGTCTCAGTGAAACGTATAGCAGAGTCCGTATAGGTCAGTTTCTATCTGATGCGTTTCCAATTCACTGTGGGCTAAAGCAGGGAGATGCACTATCACCTTTACTTTTTAACTTTGCTCTAGAGTGTGCCATTAGGAAAGTCCACGATAACAGAGAGGGTTTGGAATTGAACGGGTTACATCAGCTGCTTGTCTATGCGGATGACGTGAATATGTTAGAAGAAAATCCACAAACGATTAGGGAAAATACGGGAATTTTACTTGAAGCAAGTAAAGAAATAGGTTTGGAAGTAAATGCCGAAAAGACAAAGTATATGATTATGTCTCGTGACGGGAATATTGTACGAAATGGAAATATAAAAATTGGAAATTTATCCTTTGAAGAGGTGAAAAAATTCAAATACCTGGGAGCAACAGTAACAAATATAAATGATACTCGGGAGGAAATTAAACACAGAATAAATATGGGAAATGCGTGTTATTATTCGGTTGAGAAGTTTTATCATCCAGTCTGTTGTCAAAAAATTTGAAAGTTAGAATTTATAAAACGGTTATATTACCAGTTGTTCTATATGGTTGTGAAACTTGGACTCTCACTTTGAGAGAGGAACATAGGTTAAGGGTGTTTGAGAATAAGGTTCTTAGGAAAATATTTGGGGCTAAGAGGGATGAAGTTACAGGAGAATGGAGAAAGTTACACAACACAACTGCACGCATTGTATTCTTCCCCTGACATAATTAGGAACATTAAATCCCGACGTTTGAGATGGGCAGAGCATGTAGCACGTATGGGCAAATCCAGAAATGCATATAGAATGTTAGTTGGGAGGCCGGAGGGAAAAAGACCTTTAGGGAGGCCGAGACGTAGATGGGAAGATAATATTAAAATGGATTTGAGGGAGGTGGGATTTGTTAATAGAGACTGAATTACTCTTGCACAGGATAGGGAACAATGGCGGTCTTATGTGAGGGCGGCAATGAACCTCCGGTTCCTTAAATGCTAGTAAGTGAGTAAGTAATAATAATAATGATGATGATGATGATGATGATAATAATAATAATGTTGATGATGATTATTATTAGTGATTATTATTATTATTATTATTATTATTATTATTATTATTATTATTATTATTATTATTATTATTAATATTAATATACTGATGTTATAATGCATCTGATCTCCTACAGTTCAAAGTAAACCAGCAGTCGTCTTAACTGTGCACGGAGTATACCAAGCAAGAAAAGACGACAGCGTAGTTAACTCTCAATATAACAACATTGGAAGTATAGGTGAGAGTGAAAAGAAAATAATTTCCTCACCCAACACGTAATTAACCTTCACACGGACGTCAAAGAAAAATTGGATAGGATTTTGAACGTCGAAAAACTAACTGAGGGAGATGAGTTTCCATTCCTGCTGCTGCTGCTGCTGCTGCTGCTGCTCCTGCTGAAAACAAAAATTAGTTTCCCGGTACTTCGCTGGTGCACGTCCCCGAGTCAGTTGTCATAGTGACAGGGGTGTCCAAGACCTACATTCTTACTATCCATGTATGTTTTTCAGTTTCTTGTTCTTAAAAAACGTCTATTATTACTAAAGAAACTGTCGTTCCAGTAGTTTTTTGTGGCCAGTCACGACTAAGTTTCCTGGTATTTATCGCGGAGGTCCGAAGTTCAATTCCGAATGATTTTTCTAGTTGGTTATTTAACGACGCTGTATCAACTACTAAGTTATTTAGCGTCAATGTAATTGGTGATAGCGAGATGGTATTTGACGAGATGAGGCTGAGAATTCGCCATAGATTGCAGTTGGGGAAAACCTCGGAAAAAACCCAACCAGGTAATCAGCCCAAGCGGGGATCGAACCCGCGCCCGAATGCAACTTCAGACCGGCAGGCAAGCGTCTTAACCGACTGATCCACGCCGGAGGCTAATTCCGAATGATACTTGGAAGAGAAAAAGTATGGGATTAATGTCATTTTAGATATTTTGTTTCTCTTACGATTTTTATTCCATCATTGCTCTAATGTCTCCACCTGTTTACAGAATGATCCGTAACTAAAGTCATTAATTTCAGGGAGGTTTTCTTTGAGATATTTCAAACAAAAAAGAAGTTTAATAAAATTTTCCTTTTCGAGATAAAAATTGTTTTTATAAGAAACATTTCATAGTCTGTTTTGAGAAAGCCATTGATGTAATTCCCAATATGCTCAGTCAATTTAAGAGAGCAGTGTATAACGATAACAAATGATTGAAATAATTTTAGTATTGTTCTTTAAATGTGCAGAAATTTGATTCAAACAAATGTAACTTTTCGTTCTTCAAAGGAATTTTGCAATATTACATTTATTACATTTGTTCGGATCAAATTTATGCACGTTTAAAGGACAAAACTGAAATTCTTTCATTCGTTTATTATCATAATACACTGCTCTCTTAAATTGACTGAACATGGTGAGAATTAAAAGATTGGCTTCCTCAAAACACGCTATATTACGATGTACCGAAGTACATATTATATTTCCATGTAGAAATTCTGCGCCATCATATGATGAAGGAAAAATTGGATTTGGAACGTGCTGACGCTCTGTCCACTAAACCGGATTCCCATTCGATGCCGGGTTGAATCCTCTCAGTTTAAGTTCCAATGGCAACCTCTCTGTCACATATGTCCAACAACATTAATCTGCAGAGGTGCACTCATTACGAGTGACTAAGCGGCCGGGATCCGACGGAATAAGCGCCGTCTTAAATCACTAAGTGATTATTTTCGCATATCACATATTACGATGTACCGAAGTGCATATTATATTTCCATGCAGAATTATGCACATTAATGTGTGGACATTGTGCCACTGTCATACATCTGTGACGCAGTGCATGAGGGTTGGCCACTAGAAGGACCCTAAGAGGTGGAACTTAAACTGAGAGGATTCAATCTGGCATCGGAATGGGAATCTGGTGTGGCTTGGTGGATAAAGCGTCAACACGTAGAACTGAAGACCCGGGTTCAAATCCTGGTGCCGGAGAGAATTTTTCTCCGTTCCACCCATCCTTCATCACGCTATGAAATGTTGCATATAAAACCTTTTTATATCGGAAAGGAAGCAAAAACGAGTAAAATTGTATTAAACATTTTTGTTTATAATATCTCAAAGAATAACCCCCTGAAATTAGTGACATTACTTACGGTTTACCCTGTATGATTCAAACGTTTCTGATTAGGTTCTGTTATTAAAAAGAAATATTAAACTTCTTCTTCTTCATCTTCATGGTAGGCCATCGGCCCGTTCCGCTCTCAGAATTCGTCTTCCCATCGTCTTCTAGGACGTCCCACATCTCTGTGACCTTGTGGCTGGTATAATAATGCTTGTTTAGTTAGGTTAGAAGAATCCATTCTTAAAATATGTTCATACCGTTTTTGTTTGTAACTTTGTATTTTTTCTTTTAAATTAAAAATTTTGAGTTCTTGTCTTATTGTTTCACTAGGATTATATTCTTTTAGAGTACATCCTGCAACGTATCTGAGGAACTTCATCTCTGACGTTTCTAATAATCTTCTGTTTGATCTATTCATGGCCCAATTTTCTGATCCATATGTCACAATGGGAACTGCCATTACTTTATAAAACTTTAGTTTTGTTTCTTTTGTTGTTTTTGTTTGTAATGTTCTTTTAATCGTCCCACACATGCTTCGAAATTTGTAATTTTTTTCTTTTATATCGTTTTCCCAATTATAAGATATGTGACATCCTAAATATTTAAAACTTTGTACTTGTTCGATAATTTCATCGTTTAAAACTATTTTAAATCGAACTGCATGTTTCCCTCGAAAGGCCATTGTTTTTTTTTTTTTTTTTTTTTTTTTTTTTTTTTTTGAAATCTTGAGATTATAATTCTCCATAGTTTCTTTGAGCAGTAGTGTGGCTATTTGTAATTGATTTTCTGATTCTGCACATATGACTTGATTATCTGCGAACATAATTGTGTCTACAATGGTAGTTCCTAGTTTAAAATGTTTACTTAGCTGTGTTTGCCATTCTATAACAGCTGCGTCCAGGTATATATTAAATAAAGTCGGCGAAAGAGGACAGCCCTGTCTTACTCCTAAGTTTATTTTTTCTATTTTAAAACTAGTGGAATTACCATTGTCTATAGCAATTGCTGTATCTTTATACATTATTTTAATAATATCTTTCAAATGTTTTGGGTATCCTTTTTCAGTCATTATTGTCCAGAGTTTTCCTCTTAATATGTTATCAAACGCTTTAATGTAGTCCACAAATAGTAAGTGTCTTTCCAACATGAAGCAGTAATAATTATCTACAGCAGTATAGTCAAACTCGTTAACTTACGATATCTAAGCTCGTTTCCCCATTCGGATCAGTGGCTCAGAACGAGAGAGAGAGGTTAATGCTACAAGTATACGTCATAGAACGAGTATCAATGTTAACTTATTGCGTATAATAAATAATAATTTTATTCAATGCGAGAGTCCTTAGCAGAAATAGTGCATACAGTTATTTGGCTTTGTATATTTTTAAATTAATAATTTTTCATTTACAGGCAAATATCTGTACTGTAATTTCCTGTTTTAACTTGTTATTTCACTTGAAAAATTAATAACTGCAAGGGAAATTTTGTTGCATTTAATATGCCTCTATAAACAACACAGCATTTATCTAGGTATAATGTTTCAAATATAGTCGTATGTGTCTGAATTGCACAGTGTGTAAACGATATGTACAGCCAAATATGTTGGTAACAGAGCAGTTTGGCTTCAGGAAGGTAAAAGGTACGAGCGATGCAATTGGACTACTACGAAAATCGATAAAAGATGCCTCGAGAACAATAAAGAAGTGTATATAATATTTGTGGATTTGGAAAAGGCGTTCGACAGAGTGGATTGGAACAAACTGATGGGGATCTGAAGAAAATTGGTATGGATTGCAAAGCGAGAAGGCTGTCCAGTAATCTTCATATGAAACAACGAGTCAAAGTTAGAATAGAAGAAGAAATGTCAGAAGGAAGTGAAATAGGGAGAGGAGTGCGTCAAGGATGTCCTTTATCATCTATCCTGTTATCGGCCTGGTTGGCATAGTTGGTATAACGCTGGCCTTCTATACCTCAGGTTGCTGGTTCGATCCCGGGCCAGGTCGATGACATTTAAGTGTGTTTAAATGCGACAGGCTCATGGCAGTAGATTTATTGGCATGTAAAAGAACTCCTGCGTGAAAAAAATTCCAGCACAAAGACGAAGCTTATATAACCTCGGCAGTTGCGAGCGTCGTCAAATAAAACATAACATTTAACATTCTATTCTGTTCAATATCTACTTGGAGGATTTAATGAAAAACTGTTTTCAGAACATGGGAGGAGTGATAGTAGGAGGAGGAAGAATAAAATGCATACGATTTGCTGATGATACGGCGTTGTTATCAGAAGAAAAGGCGATAGTAAGGGAAATGCTACTGGAGCTAATTAACAGCTGTAAACAGTATGAAATGAAGATAAATGCAAACAAGACGAAGATCATGGTAATAGGAAGAAAAATAAAGAAGGTACACTTTCGAATTCGAAATGAGGCAGTAGAGCAAGTGAACAGCTTCAAATACTTAGGGTGTACTATAAGCAGTAACATGAGCTGCTGCCAGGAAGTTAATGGCAAAGGAAGCTTTTAATAGAAAAAGGAGCATCTTCTGCGAATCTCTGGGAAAAGAACTAAGGAAGAGACTAGTGAAGTGCTTTGCATGGAGTGACGCATTGTATGATGCAGAAATCTAGACATTACGACGAAGTGAAGAGAAGTGACTAGATGCATTTGAAATATGGATAAGGAAAAGAATGGAGCATGTAAAATAGACAGACAGAATAAGAAATGAAGCTGTGTTGGAAAGAGTGAGTGAAGAAAGAATGATGCTGAAACTGATCAGGAAGAGGAAAGGGAATTGGTTGAGTCACTGGCTGAGAAGAAAGTGCCTATTGAAGGATAGGCTGAAAGGAATGGTGAACGGGAGAAGAGTTCGGAGTAGAAGAAGATATCAGATGATAGACGACATTAAGATATATAGATCATATGCGGAGACAAAGAAGAATGTAGTCTCCACAATCATGTCCCACCTCCCTCAAATCCATTTTAATGTTATCCTTCCATCTACGTCTCGGCCTCCCAAAAGGTCCTTTTCCTTGAAGTATTTTAGCTAACATTCTGTATGCATTTCTGGATTAATCCACACGTGCTACATGCCTGCTCATCTCGAACGTATGGATTTAATGTTCCTAATTATGTCAGGTGAAGAATACAATGCGTGCAGTTCTGTGTTTTATAACTTTCTTCATTCTCCTGTAACTTCATCCCTCTTAACCCAAATATATTCCTAAGTACCTTATTCTCAAAGAGCCTTTTCCTCTGTTCCTCAAAGTGACAGTCCAAGTTTCACAACGATACAGAACAACCGGGTGGGCAAAATAAAACAGGCCCAGAAAATCTATATTATATCTAGAAATATATATAGCCTATATAATATATATATATATATATATATATATATATATATATATATTTCTAGATATGACTGTTTAAGACTGACCTTTGTTAATGAACATCACAGAAGATGCATCGAAATCACGGTTTCCTTCATTGTCAGGGTCATTTCCGCGTCAGTCTTATACATATAAATTCATCTTCTTCTTCTTTCTCTTTTCAAATATTAGGCCATATGGCCTGTTACGATCTCACAGTTGAATTTTCAATCCAGCGCTTTTTTGGACGACCGAGAGATCTCTTCCCGTTTGGACGATAGTGGAGCATGACTTTTGGGATTCTATCTCTACGCATGCGATGTAGATGATTTATCCAGTTGTTCCGATAGTGTTTGACGTGATTAATTACAGGTTCTAGTTGTAATTCTTTCATTACATCTTCATTGCGTTTGTGATCCCATTTCGTATATCCCGCTGTATATCTCATAAATTTCATTTCATTAGCCGTTATTCTGCTTTCGTCTTTCTTCCTCAATGTCCATGTCTCACTGCCGTAACAAAGTACAGGTCTCGCCAAGGTCTTGTATAGGCGAATTCTAGTATGCCTTTGTGCTAGGGAAGGTTTCATAATGTTGTTAATTATTCCAATTGTTTTGGTGTATTTAGAAATTTTCTGTGAAATGTCTACTTCATCCAAAAAAGATAATGTGTATCCGAGATATGTAACATAATTTACTCTTTGTAATATTTTTTAATCTAAACGTATTTTGCTAGGTACAGGGTATTTTCCACAGAAGGCCATAATTTTAGTTTTTTCTTTATTTATTTTCATATCATGTTTAATTTCTATATAAATTCATATATTTCGCATATATTTTCCGCGGACCAGTTTTATTTTGCCCACCCCGTATAACTGTTTTATAAATTCTAACTACCAAAACTTCTCAACCGAATAATATCACGCATTTCCCATATTTATTCTGCGTTTAATTTCCTCTCGAGTGTCATTTATATTTGTTACTTTTGTTCGAAGGTATTTTAATTTTTCCATCTTTCCAAAGGATAAATTTTCTGTTTTTATATTTCCTTTTATAAAAGGCTTTCTCTAAATCTGAAAATAATGCGTTTCAAAGTTATTAGCACGAAATTAGACTTGAACTCTGTATGAATAAGTAAATGAAATTACAGAAAATTTAGGAATTCGCGTATGGAAATGAGAGGATGAGTGGTAAATGCATCGACTCCACCCAAAGCAAATGGATTCCACTGAAGTGGATTTCCTTCGCTATGATGCTCTTCATAAAACGTTTTAAGATGGGCGATGATAATGTGGAACGTATTCACAATGAAAGCATGCGTGAATAGAGGTGGAGCAAGGAGCCCGGGAATTAATTAGCCTTCCACCTGTACAGTGTGGTCAGTCCCCGGTCTGAACAGAAGCATTCCCCTCATTGCCGGTCCACTTACCGTTCTCTATTCTCAGAAAAATTTAAAAAAATTCTCATCTAACTTTATCTCACGAAATTATAAATATTTTACGAAGATCTTCCCTTGTTTACTTCCAAATGCATTGACTCTAATGCAATTAATGTGTAATGTATGTAATGTCCTCCAGTTACCGAATACAGGTGATTTCGTTACCAGTGCATTGTGAGATGCTTGCCAGAAGAAAGGCAAGGTCAACTCTACTCTATGTATAAGCTATCGATAGTCACTTGTATTTCCGATTGAAGGTAATGCAATAAGAGAAATTAGTTTGGTGTTACACCTGTGCCAGTAATAATCTCGGACGCACTCTATCTGTCATGCTATATCATATATCATATCATATCATATCATATCATATCATATCATATCATATCATATCATATCATATCATATCATATATCATATCAATAATAATAATAGTTTTTATTTTGCCCTGGCAGAGTTAAGGCCATCAGGCCTTCTCTTCCACTCAACCAGGATCAAATCACATACAGAAAAATACATACCGGTATACAAATATTAACTTAAAAATAATAATGAACATAATAAAGTAAAAAAGATAGATTCAATACATATACACAATAGTATTAACTTTAAAATAATAATCATAAAAAATATATATAATAAAAATAAAAAAGAGACTGAATACATAATCACAAAGAGGAAAATACATTCTAGTATACAAGTATTAACTTAAAAAGAAAAGAATTAATACATATGAATATAATCTCACAACTAAAGGAATAGTACAATTAGTATGATCAGCACAGCACGGGTTACATTCAGACAATGACAGTAATTACCTAGATATTAGTGTTAATGGAAAAATAAAGTAATGACTGTGTGAAATAATAATAATAATAATATGAGGCAAGGAAAGAAGAAATTATAATAATAATAATAATAATAATAATAATAAATAAAATTATAAACTTAAAAAAACTAATTCTGTACATTTAAAATATTTCTAAACAACCTAATTTTAAACAACTGAGGACTAAGACTACCCCTGATTTCTAGCGGTAATATCATATCATTCATTATATCATTATATTATATCATATATCATATATTAGGGTGACCACATTCACGTCGATAAAAAAGAGGACACAAAGATTAAAAAAGAAGGACATTGTTCGAAAAAAGAGGACAGAAAATATGTAATTAGATTTAGGCTTAAGCCTATATTATACTTTAAATTACGTCAATATGTATTTTATTGCAAAATATTTACAGTACAGATTTAGGCTTATATCATACTTAAAAGTATGTTAATACCTATTTATTACAAAATAATTATGAGAAACTTAGTAATAATGATTTTACTGTTAGCCACATATGAAAGTCAAGGGAACTATAATTGAAGCGTCGGCTGGAACAACGTTATAAGTTACATTTGTAAAATTTACAGGAGCTGCAAAAATGTATACGCGTACAACGTTGTTCTTATGAGGGTAGCAAACTTCTGAGTGGACAAATTTCACGTACTGCATTGATGGACAGTTGCAAGCCAAGGAGTATAGCAAGATAACATGACATACAACATTATTACACGGAAACACGCCGAATGAAAATTTTGTAACTTACAACGTTGTTCCAGCCGACGCTTCAATTATTAAAGACATGAAATATTTAAATTTATTCGCACCTCGATCTCTCGATTTACTAGCTACCTATGATCAACAACCATAACAAGGAGGAGCAAAGAGAGTTATGATCGTTGGCAAAGAGTATATTCCGTCGATGCTGCTGCTACCTACAGGCAAATTCTTGAAAAGGGCGTCAAATCAGATAATTTCAAAATATCAGGCATACAAGTTATGCATTTACAGTGCATTGTTTGTTATAATCTGTGTAGCTTATGCACTGGGCTACTCGTAGCCAAACCTTGATAGAAAGATGTTAATTTTTAAACCAGTACAAACATAACCATATCTGATCTGGAAGTGGAGCGTGTCGCCAACATATTAGCGTGCTTGACTGAGAGTCAGAGAGCTTCCAGATCGAATTTCGAGGTTAGTTTTATCGGTTAATATTTGTATTTTTCCACAACATTTATGTCCTTGCTCTAGATGAAGTTCGAACCCGGGATCCTATATCCTCCGCTGCGTCAAAGCCATAAAATAACAGAGAATTTTCGCACCCTCGTCGCCCGCTAAACGGCTAACGCTATGTTCACGTCAGTAGTGACGTATTTGTTGACGTATGGTCACGTTCGTAAAACTTCGGAAACAATCGTTAGGGATCGGTGAACGTATTCCTTTAACGCAGTGGTTCCCAAACTTTTTGAAGGTGCGACCCAATTTTAGGCGAGACTTTTATTGTGACCCCCTCCCCGACTGTTGTACCATACCATACCGTACCGGTACTTAATCCTATTCGAAAAATGCAAATCCTTGTAAATCGGAAAAAAAACGAATTTTACTGAAAACCAGTCCATATCGCCCAAAGAAATAACAAAATAGAAATGTATTATGATGCACTGACACGAAACATTAGGTAAACATATTTATACTTACAACAAATGGCTTTTAAGGAACCCAAAGGTTCATTGCCGCCCTCACATAAGCCCGCCATCGGTCCCTATCCTGGGCAAGATTAATCCGGTCTCTATCATCATATCCCACCTGCCTAAATCCATTTTAATATTATCCTCCCATCTACGTCTCGGCCTCCCCAAAGGTCTTTTTCCCTCCGGCCTCCCAACTAACACTCTATATGCATTTCTGGATTCGCCCATACGTGCTACATGCCCTGCCCATCTCAAACGTCTGGATTTAATGTTCCTAATTATGTCAGATGAAGAATACAATGCGTGCAGTTCTGCGTTGTGTAACTTCCTCCATTCTCCTGTATCTTTATCCCTCTTAGCCACAAATATTTTCCTAAGAACCTTATTCTCAAACATCCTTAACCTATGTTCCTCTCTCAAAGTAAGAGTCCAAGTTTCACAACCATACAGAAGAACCTGTAATATAACTTTTTTATAAATTCTAACTTTCAGATTTTTGGACAGCAGACTGGATGACAAAAGCTTCTCAACCGAATAATAACAGGCATTTCCCATATTTATTCTGCGTTTAATTTCCTCCCGAGTGTCATTTATATTTGTTACTGTTGGTCCAAGATATTTGAATTTTTCCGCCACTCCGGAAAAAACTCGAACTAGGTAACTTGTCCCAATCAGGATTTGAACCCGGTTCCGCTTATTTCAGGGTTAGACGCGCTAACCGTTACTTCACAACGGTGAACCAAAAAAAAAAGTTCAATATAAATCGAAAATGATGTTTGCTCTGTTCCCAACAAACTCATAAAGGAACTTGATTTCTAGTCGTTATCACTTGACAAAGAGAAATTTGATTCATTTCACTCTAATAAGTAAATTATGGAAAATTTAGCTACGTATTGTACGAAAAATACTGAGATTATTTTTGCAGACATGCACAATTTTAAACAACAACTTTCCGAGTAGAGTACTCAAAACAATTAGAATAGTCATGGATGAATACCGAATCAGTTCTATATAGTTGCGTTCAACTCGCTGGAATTCCAAAAGAAAAAAAAATTCACTGAAATATACACCTACTGATGGAATGTTGGTTCAAAAGAATGCAAAAATACCTCGAGCTTGCAAAAAAAAAAAAAATCTTAAATTTTATGCAACAATGATTGCAATCTCGCATATATGCACAATAACTTTCTCATTCTTGTCGCAAGAAGTCTCCATGGACTTCAAAATGATATTACTGTGTGTGTATGGAATGAAGAGTCCGATTTGAGAACCTACAGTCTGAAAAACAGACACATTTTTCGTGTTAACTATTATATTCTATTTCATAGAAACAATTATTTTAATTTTCATGTTTAACTTTGTTTTTACATACAAAGTAAATGCATGTTAATAAGGCATTACCTGGTTGAGGTTTTTCCGGAGTTTTCCCTCAACCCAATACGAGCAAATGCTTTGTTTAATTTTGCAAATCATTTCACGACCTTCCCCGCAAAATAACCACAGCGTCGTAAAATAACCCAATAAAATAAAAAACAAAGTAAATGCATGTTAATAAGGCACTTTTATTTTATTTTGTAAATCATTTCACGACCCCCCAAGGGGTCGCGACCCACAGTTTGAGAACCACTGCTTTAACGCAAGACTCTGCTATACGATATTTCCGCTCTGTTAAATTATTTGTCATGTATCTCCTATGATAGTCAATCAATCGCGCTGTATTTTTTAAATTGCTAGTTCAATGTCTGAGGAAAGCATAGAACAAAATTCGAAATGAAAATCTTTTTTTGAAAAGTGAGGAAAAAAATACTAACTACGATGTGATCTGTTCAGAATAGACATTCACACCTTCAAAAGTTGGTAAGCGGCAAACGTTTTTATTTTTCACGTTAGGTTGGGGTCAAAGCGAGAGAAACATTGAGAAATAATGGAAATTACTTTTAAAAGTGGTCGCTATTCAAAATCTTTAATGGTTTCCGAGTTACGGCGAGTTTAACAAAGGAGTGTTTTCGCTTGGCGGTGTACTCACGACTCAACAGTTTGTTGGAATCTCAACGAAACATTTTTTCCTGAGCCTTCTTGTACTTTGGCCTGAATAATTTATCCATCTTGAGCTGTTCTAATAATTTTTTTATTTTATTGAGTTATTTTACGACGCTATATCAACATCTAGGTTTTTTAGCGTCTGAATGATATGAAGGTGATAATGCCGGTGAAATGAGTCCGGGGTCCAACACCGAAAGTTACCCAGCATTTGCCCGAAAAAAACCTCAACCAGATAACTTGTCCCGACCGGGATTCGAACCCGGGTCACCTGGTTTCGCGGCCAGACGCGCTGACCGTTACTCCACAGGTGTGGACTTCTAAATAGATGAATATCATCCACAGTGATATGCCTAAATCTCAAGCGAGATTCCATGTTTTAACACAGAATTATACCTACGGTAACTTCGTTCACGTCCATGTTATCATTCCAGAGATAGCGGGTTCAGCTGTTGAAATAACGTGAGGTGAATGGCTCTTTCATCAGTGACGTCATCATAGCGTTAACAGTTTAGCGTACAAGTAGGGTGCGAAAATTATCTAATAGTTATATTATAACCAGGCTTCGGCCTAGAGACACAGAGTAACCAGTATGAGGTTTAGAGTACACGGAGTATAAATGACGTCATGACCCGTGTGGGTTGACTGCAACAACACAGATGGGTCCGTAATGTGCATTACCGTTGTGTGTATTGCTGCTTGGCTGCGGTACGTATAACAGGCTTCGGCGTAGGGACACCTGATTGAAGGTTACAACTCACGTTAATACTTTAACGATAGACATTTATTGTCTGCACTAGGAATGTACTGTATATACTGCATCTGTACAGGGTGAAATATATTTTGTGCAGTACTGTGACGGACTGTTTACTATATACAGTCACGAAGCTTGAGTTTTCAGGGTGCTAGAAACAATAGACTGTGCCAGTACTATTTTGCATTGCCTGTAATGAGGTGATATTAGCGATCCTGGTGGTGAGCAACTATCTAATGTTTGCATATTTACTACGTATTGAGCTTCGTGACTGTATATACTATAATAATAATAGTAATAATAATAATAATAATAATAATAATAATGATAATAATAATAATAATAATAATAATATAATAATAATGATTTATTTTAGCTGGCAGAGTTAACGCCGTAAGGCCTTCTCTTCCACTCAACCAGCAAAAAGAGTATATACATATGCATGAACTTACAAAGAATTCAACAATTTGATTTAAATTAGAGTTACATGTATACAAGAGTTATTTACGAATTAAACAACAAAATACTATGAACTATTAATTAAACACTGAAATAAACTGTGTACCAGAATTAAGCTAAAATACATAAAATGTTGTTAATATATTTCAAATAATATTAGGACAATTTTGAAAGTACAGCACAATCAGGATGATGTCTAAAAGAAAGAAGTAACAATGTAGTCAATGATAGTTTAAATCAATATGATTGGAGTGAAATGCTAATAAGGTTATCTTTTAAGCTGTTCTTAAAGGTGTTTATTGTCTTGCAGCCCCTAATACTTTGTGACAAGGAATTCCATTGACGCGAGGTGGATACTGTAAAAGATAATGAATAACAAGATGTTCTATGAAGAGGTATATTTAGCGTGCCACAGATAAGTGATCTGGTATTTACGTCGTGGTTAAGTATAGATAAGAGAAACGAGACGAAAGGTAATTTGGTGTTAAGGTGTGCAGAATTCGAAAGAGTAAAGACAAAGAATGTAAAGTTCTGCTTTCTTTAAGTCGGAGCCACGAAAGACTTGCAAAGGACGGTAATATGTGGTCATATCGTCGGATGTTGCACACGTATCTGACGCACATATTCTGAGCTCGCTGTAACTTGACTGACAGTTCAGAACTTAGATCACTTAACAAAACGTCACAATAATCGAAGTGCGGCATTACTAGGGTTTGTACTAGGGTAAGTTTTAATTGCTGGGGCAAGAAGTTTCTCAAGCGACTCAAACAGTGAATGGAGGAACAGATTTTTTTATCGTTTCTTTAACTTGAAAATTCCAACTTAGATTATTATCTAGACTGTGAAGTAACGGTGCGCTCCATCTCCCAGTCCACTCGACCAACACAACACTATCGTCCATGCGTTCTGAACTTCATGCGTTTCTGTGCCCAGGACCGAAGCCTGGTTATAACCCTCTACCAAACTTTGAATAATGCTTCCACGAAGCAAACAATACTCTTGAATACTGTTCTAAGTGGCCCTTCGTAGTGCTTGGAAGAGTTCTATTGCGTAGAAGTGACCACTCTCTAAGGTTAAAGAGTCTGCTATCTGTGTCAATTCTTTCCACGAGGCGCGGCGCGCGACGTTGTTGCCGCCCTGGTGGTATAAATACACACTAATCTGGCGTGGCTACCAATTTACCGTGCGAGGCGCTTCATCAATCAGAAGCCTGGAGATGTCTTGCTGGGATTACCGACATACGTTCGCAATAAAACACGCTCCGCGACGCTAAACCTGCGGTTATGTGCTAACCGTTGTTAACTACGTCTGAACTGCTGTTTGCACATTAAGATGATTTAGTTTTCTCTATTCTTGAAGATCACTTCTTATGGACTGAAATATTAATTTAATTATTAATTTAATGGTGAATAATACATACGTGTTCTTCCCCAGGGCACGTCTTTCACTACAAACCCAGCATTCTCCAGTCTTTCCTATTTTCTGCCTTCCTCTTAGTCTCCGCATATGATCCATGACTGAATCGACAGATTATCCTACATAGCTGAGTAAAGATATGTACAAATAAAACTGTCCTTTGGGCTGCAATAAACATTCTCAAGGGACACTGAGACTTGAGTTTTTGTAAAAAAAAATGGTAAAAAAAAATAAATTTTTGTTTTGTACGAAAATATTCCTTGGGCAATTAGGAAGTTGACAGTAAGACGTTTTTTATTGCCTTTACGTCTTCTTTCAGCTGTAGGAGCGATTTTTAAAATATAGGTCTGTTCCATATTATGTCAGTATTGTATCTCTTTTCACAAATTTGTCATTTCAGTCACACATACAATATCAAATTCGACCATAAAGTTAAAAAAATCCTGTGATTGAGTTTCAGGTTGATATGTAGGGGAGAAGTATTAAGAAGTAAATCTATCATATTTTTATCAAAATGTTTATTGAAAAATATTATCAAGATATGTAGACATGGACGAAACCTTTCATTACAAAATGTGATAAAGAAACCCATTAAAATGCAAATATATTTAGTTGTACATACATTACACTTGAAAAAGAACAACTCGGGTAATTCCGCAACAGTGCCAATAAATCCGCAATATGATTTGGCTAATTCCGCAGTCGTAAATATGAAATACATTATGAGTGTAACATAAAAGGAACTATTTATATGTAACAATGCTCACTTTCTTCACAGCTGTGTAGCAAAAGACGAAAAACAGCCACCTTTCAATGTTTCACTGGATTGTCGCCAGGGGTGTCGACCAATATCCTTGATTTTTCTATAGCACTGCAGAGGACATGCCTCCTGTCGACAGCCTCTCAAAACTTACGTTCACGCTATTGTAAAGCCGCAGTAAAATCATATATGTACTACTGCGGAATAACCTGTACTGCGGAATTAGCCGAGTTTCCTCTATATTTATTATCAGGCAGTAAATCTTACTTGACGATGTGTGTTAGAGGAAAAACTGCTGTTTGTTTGCATCTGTAATATGTAACTAGTCAGTGATGTATACAATGGAGGGGGAAAAAACTGGTCATCCTAACCTATTATCTCCTGGCTTAGTTGACTCGTAAGTGGTGCCTTCCTGGTGTCTCTTGTGAGATTCAGGCCTGTCTTCGGACAGTTGACTAAACAACAACAACAAAGTTAAAAAGTTTTTCTTTACGTATCTCATTCATGACTCCTTCAGTACTCCAGCACCCGACCGTGAGGAGAGTTTAACATAGCCATTGCCTGTCGTCCACTAGCATTCTCTTTCCTTTTCCTACATTTTCTCTTTGACACGTCCATCCACTCTGTCTTCTGTCGCCTGTCTCTCGCAGTGTTGCATGATGGGTCCGCATTGTCTATGCTGCTGGTTCGTGGGCAGTGAGCTGTATACTAAACTGGAGGCACAGCTCAATGCTTTCAAAGCGTGACGCGAATTCTGAGTGCCTGAGCATATTGCTATCTCTTTCTAGTGTTGTCCTTGTCGCTCTTGCAGTGAATGCTATTGTACACAATAACGTACAACGTCTCGTAGTGGTCCATTTTATTACTTAGAATTACTTAAATAACTTAAAATTCATTACGAGAGGTTATATCCACCAGTCCAAATTACACGATTTCCCGATCCAAATTACGCGACATCGATCCAAATTACACGGAAACACATTTTATTTTAAACTTAAATAATTTATGAAAATAATACTAATCTTTAATTTGACCAGGTATTCAATGCACTATACTAATTTTTGTTTATAAAATTTATAGAGTTTCCATTGCAGTGAATGAAGTTATACGCAATTTAAGTTAAGTGGTCCAAATTACACGGACTTCGCATATCTGGTGCACTGTAACCCCTACATTCAAGGTTAATTCTTTCGTCCTTTTATGCCATGTTCATGTATGATTGTCTAAATTATTTTCGTTATCTTCATATCTTTACAAACGTAACAGAATGTTCCATTAATATGCCTCGAGCAGGATTCCAATTCATGTCTACAGTTTGATTAATTGAATATAAACACACATTATTTTGAACTTGTGTTTACTCCTTTGAATACTATTAGCTGAAAGCAAACATATGTTATATTCCTTAAGGTATTCCCGTAAAATTCAATTACACGTACCTAAACAATCGTTGTTTTCCATCTGCCAGTTCACTCTCAAATACATTTTATGGGTAATTAAATTTAGAAGAAGAGAAACACAAAAATAACATTCAGTCGTATATTAAAAAACATCTGTAGTTGGAAATGAGTTTTGATTATTAAATATATACAAGATAAATATCATATTATGCCGTGTGTTTTTCTTGGTGTAAAACGTAGGGATTTCACATTACAACAAGAAATCTTTGTATAATTTATCAATGCTTAGAAGTAACAGACTTTTGATCGGTTTCTCCAAGTATTGTTAAAATATTTAATGAATGTTAAACTCTAAACAGTTCGTTAAATATAGTTTTTTTTTCATGTCTTCAACACTAGTTTGGCTTAACAGATTGTTAAGTCATACGATGAAAGAGTAATGGAACGGAGAAAAACTCTCTCCGGCGCCGGGATTTATGCTGATGCTTTATCCACTAAGCCATACCGGATAACCCCGGCGCCGAACAGAACAGATTTTGGTTCCCTCTAGTGGCCGCCCTTGCACTACGTCAATAGATTGAACGTAGGACCGAAGAACACATTTGACGGAATAAGCGCCGGGGTTAAACCGGTATGGCTTAGTGGATAAAGCATCAGCACGTAGAGCTGAAAACCCGGGTTCAAATCCGGCGCCGGAGAGAGTTTTTCTCCGTTCCATTACTCTTTCATCGTATGATGACGCAGAATTGGAAATATCATATGTACTTAACAGATTGTTAAGTGTTTGTTAACTTTAATGACCAGTTTGTCCAAGTACTGTTTAATTTTGCTTAACGAATGTTAAATTAACAGTCTGTTTATTTTTAACGCTTTGTTAATGTATTTTCCATTTGTTCAACATAATTTTGTTTAAGATAACCAACACTTAACTATAACGTCTGTTAGCACTATTTTAACTACTCAACAGCAGTTGGTAATGATTCTACACATGTAAGACAATTTTTGATTGGCTAAAATTAATCTTTAAATTCTATATTATAGAGTGAGTCTTGAAACTTGCATAAAATGACAACCTGTTATAGTAGGCCACGCTCCATAAACAAAAGTTGACAAATGAAAGTTGTAGGTGACCTGCTGAATAATAATTACAAAGTAAGGTTATATTTCCTCATTGCTATTATGGATACGAAATACGAAAGAAATAAAATAACACTGATGTATTTAAACAGTCCAAAGTATTTTTTAAATGTTATATTACCAGTCATATGCTAGCATTCCCTACAGAGAGAAACAAAATATTAATTTCGCAACTTCTGTTCTAACAGCTGTGGAGACATCGGCCATATTTAACTAACTGTTAAACGAGTTAACTGCCCGAAATCCTACATTTAAAATTAACAAACTGTTAACAATCTGTTAAACCAAACTGGTGTCGAAAACATACAATTTTATTAATTAACAAACTGTTTAGAGCTTAACAGTCGTTAAATTTTCTAACAGTACTTGGAAAAACCGGGCCATTAGTGTAGGATTTTAGGTAGTTAACTCACTTGAAGAGTTCAGAACCATAGTGGGCCAAGCGCCATTTACTAAAACCGTAGAAAACAAGGGTTAAATGAAGTTATTACCGTAATTCAATGGAAACATTATACCAAGTAATATAAAGTATACATATTAAAACTAAATGATATGTCAATCTTCATGAAACTATGGTATTCACTTATCTTTAACCCTTGCTTTCTCCGTTTTTAATAAATGGCGCTTGGCCCACTATGGCTCTGAACCCTTTATTTTTGACATAACTATCAAGACATTGACTTCGATATGAATTCTGTGTCTAATGTGTTTCAAAGTATTCATGTCTTAAACATTGTACGTAATTTCAGGCTTAATGTTTAGAATTTACGTAGGTAGTTTGTCCGATATTGCAACCTTATTTACTGGAAGTTCAGAACTTTCTAAAACATAACGCCTGATTCTTTGATATAATCATGTTATGACTTTGCACACATAGGGAAAAATTATATTCCTATAAAGAATCACTTCATATCTCATTTTTAACTTCGCTGTTTTCAAATTAGAGACTGTGGAAAAAGACTATTCCATATTACGACTAGTGCAAAATCTACCAAAACTATCAGAACTTCCTGCCATCTCCACTACAATACTGCTGCCATTGCTATTTTCACCACCACTAATACTGTTATCTAGAGACCGGATTTTAAAGGGAATCCCTTTTTTGTTTCAACACGAAACATGAAATAATTAATTACGATATTCAAAACTATCTTTCACTGACAAAATTATATAGTTTTGACTTCCCTTCTTTTCCTTTTTTAGTCTATGTTCCTTCCCCCCCCCTTTTTTAACATCTCTTATTTTGGTCCTTTTCTGAAAGAATATCGCAAACATTTAAATAATTTTGTGCGAGATCGTTACTTGTTTTCCGCACAGAACCAATACGCGGTAAGTTGAAATAACATTCAGTATTCCCAACGTAACAAACATAACAATTTCCCTCTTCTTACCGCTTAAGCGCGACATTCATTTACTGCTTTAGGCTTTTAACATATTATTTTTAGAGACCTTTAACATAGTAATAATTATAAATCGGAAACTTACCACTGCAATTTCACCTAAATTGCAATGTTAATTATTGTTTTTAAATATTTGCAAAAATTAAGTAAAGTCTACTACTCCACGAAACTTATTCATTCCTGATAAAAGTAACATTAAGGAACGTGAAAAAATGACAGAATGTTATTACTGCAATATGTTATATAAATAATATTGTTAAAATTTAAAATGAAAAATAAATCTTACATAACCTTACCGTTTGTTTCAAGTTCGCATTTTTTTATTGCTATATTTTATGCAACAATGTTGAAGAAAGATATTTTTTTTTGCCGTCTTTGTTTTTGCAACTAATTAGAAATTGTCTTTCTTAAACGATTTTTTGTACGATCCGGTATGTTTGTTTTCATGTTCTCAGAAATTAAAAACGCTCAACTACGTTTCGCTTTTTCAATCTTTTCCTCAACCATGAAAACGTCAACATTTAAATAATATTACTATTCCTATATTTTTCCGATAGGCCTATAACTTCCTGAGCAAGCGAAAATAAATATAGTTCTTCTTCTGATTCCAGACATTGAAAACTAATAAAGTGTGCTGATTAATAGTTCAGGATAAAAAGAAAATTTTCACCTCTGGTTTCAGTTGATGTTTAGCGGTCATTTTCTGTTTATAAAGACATTCTGCATTCAAAGAGCAGAATCATTTTGAAACATATTGAATTGAAGTGTTGAATGTGATCAAATACAACACTTTTCTTATGTTTGAAGCGATAAATATAAGCTTGTGTGTGGTGTGTGTATCCATGAATGTGCTGAAGTGTGTTTTCAATTAAAATAACACTCTTTTGAGGGAGTAATATAGTCTTTTGAAGTCTTTTTTTTACTATATCAAATATAACACTTTCCGTAGGTATGTTGTGAAGAGATAAATGTAAGATTGCATGTCCCATTATATCCATGATTATATCTGATTGGAATGACCTACCTGCAGCGGTCTTTGAGAGCTGTCCTTCCTTAAGAAGATTCAAGAATAACTTAAAAAGTTGTGTATAAAGTGCAAATTAAAATTAAGATGACATTTAACATTTAATTTTTAAGGTGACATGTATTTATTTAGCCTGACGAGTTACTCCCTTGGTTTGAATTGTAAATTATTTAAAAATAGCGTGTAAGAGGGTCTTAGACTAGAAATGTTTAGCTTAAATGTAGTTCTGTTTATAAGTATGCATAAGGATGTAATTATTTGTCTTATTTGAACTGTTGTATCAGTGAAGCGAGGTGAGTCAGTGAAGTTATGGTTTTACAGTGCAGTGAATAATTCCGATCAGTGATAATTTATAGCGTCAATGAAATGTGTTCTATAGTGTCAGTGAAATTTGTCCTAAAGTGTCAGTGAAATGCGTCATAGTGCCACTACAGTGAGTGAGATGAGAGTAAAGTGAAAGCTATTGAAATTATGTAGGGCCTATACATATGTAGGTTGTATTGTAAAATTAGGTTATTTTATGTTTTATTATTAATTGTAATTATTGTGTTAAATTATATTGTGTATTCTAATTTTATTGTGTATTGTTTATATGTGTATACCACTGCCACCGGGCGCTTGCCCACTTGCAGTGTAAATAAATACATACATGAATGTGCTGAGTTGTGAAAAAGGTCCCGGGTTCGATACCCGACCCCGGAACAATTTTTCCTCGAAATTATTCAAATCAACTTCACAGGAGTTATACCTGAAATCTTGATTTGCATAATATACGTCACTGTTCGTTAACAGAAACCCACAAATTAAGTCACACAGAGTTATTGCGCACTCAATGTTGGTTGCTTGACGGTTGTCAGCCCACTTTGAGTTCTGTGGATATAGAGGGAAAAATTGGATCGGTGTCGGGTAGAGTTCCCGGATAGCTCAGTGGTAGAGCGTTGGTACGTTTAACCAGAGGTCCCGGAACTATTTTTCCTCGAAATTATTCAAATCAACTTCACAGGGAGTTATACCTGAAAGCTTGATTTGCATAATATACGTCACTGTTCGTTAACAGAAACCCACAATTTAAGTCACACAGATTTAGTGTGCACTCAATGTTGGTTGCTTGACGGTTGTCAGCCCACTTTGAGGTCTGTGGATATAGAGGGAAAAATTGGATCGGTGTCTGGTAGAGTTCCCGGTAGCTCAGTGGTAGAGCGTTGATACGTTTAACCAAAGGTCCCGGGTTCGATACCCTGCCCCGGAACAATTTTTCCCTCGAAATTATTCAAATCAACTTCACAGGGAGATATACCTGAAAGCCTGATTTGCGTGTGCTGAATTGTGTTTTGGGGAGTAATATAGTCCTTTTTTCAAGTTTTTTTTTTTTTTTTTGCTATAGCTTTCCCTTCTTTTGTCCTTTAAAATCCGGTCTCTAGTTTATCGCACTAACATTACCACTACAACTACCATTACTGCTATTTCACTACTAGGTACTCTAAAGTGTTTGGACGGCATAGTTGTTTCCGAATTCATTGGCTCGGGTTGTATATAGTAGACATACAGCATTGAGACTTAGTATACATGTGGTCAGTATCGCGCAGATCAAGAAAACACACCCAATTCTACTGGGTGTTCATTTCAAAGTGTGTCATGACGTCACTGTTGTTGAGTCAGCAATTTGAAGTGAGTTTCAGCTTTTGTGTCAGAGAAGTTGCCTATTAATCAAGGCGTTCAATCTGAACTTGAGAACGTGTACGGTATAACTTGAACGTCGTAGCAACAGATGGCTGTCTGTACGGTCTGTGTGCTACCATAACCTCTTTCGAACTGTGTTTTCCGCGGCCAAGTCGTACGCAGGGTATTTGTTATCATCGGTTGCGTACGGCAACATTCCCCACCACAAATCGAATGCTCCGTGTCCATGTTGGCCGTCGAAGTTATGTCAGTAAATACGTAAGTAATCGTGTTAACCCTCTCCACATATCCCGACAGTAAGAAAAAAACTCACCTCAGTACGTGTTTCCAAACAGTTCACATTCCTGCCACTACCGGCTGTACCATACGTATCGGTAAGTACTCTTCTGAATGAACGCCGTACTTGCTAGGCAACTTCTCTGGTACATAAGTAATACACCTCTGCGTAAGTGTAGGAAGATTGAATTCTCTAGCAACGCTGATATGACCTCTGCAGTTGCGAGCGTCGTTAAATAAAACATAACATTTTAACATTTTGAATTCTCTAGGCTCATCGACTAGCCACATGACGGCATACAGCGAGCCATGACACACTTTGAACTGAACACCCAGTAGTGCAAGGAGATATTTCCGTTCAACACACTGCTCAGCTGAACCTTTTTCACACATTATTCTTTACATATGTGGCAATGGCAGACATTGAGTATTCAACTTTTTATTTAGTCGAATTGTTCGAAAACCGATGAGCAAAACGAAGTGCTAATTCAATGATTTAAGAAATTAAACGTTTTGCCGGCGTGGTGTGCAACTAATGGAACGGTTATCTTGTGGTTAACAGGGATCAATAGCAGGCAGAACGGTACATTAAATGCCATTAAGCATCCAAACGATTGCAGCTCCCCTACGCAGAGGAGGAAGTCGCCTGGAATTGCTGACGGTCAATCATTACACGAAAACCACGTATTGCTTTTAAATGCGATGAGAAGCTTTCTCCCCCCAACCCCTCACTCCATCACGCGGTACGCCTGCAGCCACTGTTTAGACTATCCCGCACGATTCTTGAGCCCGATGAGTGGCCTGACTTCACGGCGCTTCACGCACCAGCAACAGTTCGGAATTGGAGTGCAAAAAGGAGACAAGGGACTTTTCATCTGACTGTTTTCTTTCCTCACGTTTTCTTGTTCATAAGCATTGCCATTGCGCGTATTAGACGTGGTGGTCTGTTACGTTCTCATACACTCCTGCAGCGTTCATTCTCAGCAAATGTCTTCTATCTCCTTATTGGTAACTTAGTAGCTATCGAGATTCGCTGTGTGAATATGAGTGGTTTACATGTTGTCCCTAGTTAAATTGGGTCCGTATTAATAATAATAATAATAATATTATTATTATTATTATTATTATCATTATCATCAAACCACCTCAAATTTTGTAGATTTTAATATCCAATACACAGCTGTACTCAGAAAATTACACACCGCAGAATCAGACCTGTGAATTATTTTTAGTAAGTCTTGAAATTTTTGATAACCAATTGAATTTGAGCTCTAAATATGTCAGCAATCCTGTAACATCCTATTGTTTATTGTAGTGTGTTTGTGTTTTGTTTTATTCTGAAAAGACATTTCTCAAAGCTAACGACGAATGGATTTTGGAAAATAGGAAAATTATGTAGGAAAATTGATATTTCACTGAAAACTGCTATTTTTCTGAAAAACTTTGGGTTACAAGCTTCAAAATGAGGGGTCATTTATTAAAATCCGTTCAGCCGTTTTCCCGTAATTTCCATTACCAGTTCAAATTATATATATAGATGCTTTTCGATTGTCATTTTGTTTACAGCATAGACAGTCATCTGAAAATGGCGACTCCGTTCAAACGTTTTGGTGAAGCTAACATAAGTGAAATAGAATTTCAGTAAGTCAATTAATATTTTATTATATTAGAGTACTTTATTTCTTCTAATCTTTATATACTTTCTTTTATCATGTAATAGTCAATTAAATCCCATTCGAGTTTTGATTTTCTCTAGATAAAATCAAAGCTTCTAGTGAGATTACTGTTGATAAATCATTGTGCTGTCTACATTTTGTGTGTAATATGAAAAAAGAACAATTATAATATTAATACTGGGTGTTCATTTCAAAGTGTGTCATGACGTCACTGTTGATGAGTCAGCGATTTGAAGCGAGTTTCAGCTTTTGTGTCAGAGCAGTTGCCTATTAATCAAGGCGTTTAATCTGAACTTGAGAACGTGTACGGTCTAACTTGAACGTCGTAGCAACAGATGGCGGTCTGTACGGTCTGTGTGCTACCATAACCTCTTTCGAACTGTGTTTTGCGCCGGCAAGTCGTACGCAGGGTGTTTGTTATCATCGGTTGCGTACGGCAACATTCCACAATACAAATAAAATGCTCCGTGTCCATGTTGACCGTCGAAGTTAATGTCAACAAATACGTAAGTAATCGTTTTAACCCTCTCCCCATATCCCGACAATAAGAAAAAACTCACCTCAGCACATGTTTCGAAACAGTTCACATTCCTCCCACTACCGGCATTACCGTACTTATCGGTAAGTAGGAACTCTTCAGAATGAACGCCGTACTTGCTAGGCAACTTCTCTGGCAGATAAGTAATACACCTCTGCGGAAGTGTAGGAAGATTGAATTCTCTAGACTCGTCGGCTAGTCACGTGACGGCATGCAGCGAGCCATGACACACTTTGAACTGAACGCCCAGTAGTAATAATTTTGGTATAAAGGATACCTTCAATTCTTATAGGGATGTGTAACATGATATTTAGTTCCAATTCTTGCCACCAGTGACAATTACAATTCAATGATCTCTTGATTATATACATTGAGTTGGAGGTTTTCTGATGCATTTGTCTATGATGATGACCATCATCCATTAGGCTATTTTATTTTATTCGTTCTGGTTTTAACCGTATAATCATAGTATTAGCACAGTCTAGTATATACAGTCACGAAGCTCAATACGTAGTGAATATGCATCCATAGGTAGTTGCTAAGCACTACTGCGTGTTCAGTTCAAAGTGTGTCATGGCTCGCTGTATGACGTCATGTGGCTAGTCGTTGAACCTAGAGAATTAAATCTTCCTACACTTCCGCAGAGGCGTATTATGTATGTGCCAGAGAAGTTGCCTAGCAAGTACGGCGTTCATTCTGAAGAGTACTTATCGATACGCACGGTAACGCCGGTAGTGGCAGGAATGTGAACTGTTTGGAAACACGTACTGAGGTGAGTTTTTTTTTTCTTATTGTCCGGATATAGCGAGAGGTTAAGACGATTACTTACGTATTTGTTAACATTAACTTCGACGGTCAACATGGATACGGAACATTTGATTTGTGTTGTGGAATGTTGCCTACGTAACCGATGATAACAAATACCCTGCGTACGACTTGGCCGCGCAAAACACAGTTCGAAAGAGGTTATGGTAGCACACAGACCGTACAGATCGCCATCTGTTGCTACGACGTTCAAGTTATACCATACACGTTCTCAAGTTCAGATTGAACGCCTTGATTAATAGGCAACTTCTCTGACATAAAAGCTGAAATTCGCTGACTCACAACAGTGACGTCATGACACACTTTGAAATGTACACCCAGAAGAATCGCTAATATCGCCTCATTACAGACAACGCGAAATATTATCGGCACAGTCTATTGTTCCTAGCATCCTCACAACTCAAGCTTCGTGACTGTATATACTAGACTGTGGTATTAGTCCTTCCATCTCTTTCTGGTACTTTCTCCTATCTTCAGTCTGTATATTTAGCTTTTTCACTATCATTCTTACTTTGATAACGATAATCGCCACTTCAACAGTTTATGTGTGTTATAAATTATAATGTATAATGTGAACACAGAGGAATATGAAAGAAAGGTACTTAACTTAAGAATGAGTAAACTTAATGTCTGTTAATGTATAAATGTGTTATATTGTAATCAGTATAACTTTTTATAATCCATGTTGAATCTTTCGTACACTACTTTTAACAATTGAATATAAATAATTGATTAAATGGCGATCTTACTCGTGTTAATTATGTAAGCATGTGCGGCTTGCAGCTGTTTCGGTGCTTCTCCAATACACACTGGAACTCGAAAATAATAAATTTCCTAGACATCACCATAACAAAACTTGACAACAAACACACCTTCAAAATATACAGAAAACCACCACCACCACCACCACCACACACATACACAACACATCTAATCGCTCCACACAACACAAACATGCTGCATTCGGGACAACGGTACACAGATTACTCTACATCGATACAAAGAACACATTAAAGCAATAACCAGAGGACACAATACATCTACATATGCCGAACACATAACTAATGCTAACCACACATACAATAACATAAATACAGACATGGAAATCCTACACATACAATCCAAAAACCAAAAACTCAACACACTAGAACAATATAAATATAGAAATATACAGACACACCTAAACACACCCTGATCAAATTCTCAACACACAGATCAATTTCAGAACACACACCATTTGACACCACATTTCAACACTTTTCAACAATCGAACGCACCCACACAACAGGCAGCGAATTTCGAGATGACGCCGAGATCTAGTAGGCTCTGAGGATGGTGTGAAGAAGCACCGAAACAGCTGTAAGCCGCACATGCGTAAGAGTACGAGTAAGATCGCCATTTAATCAATTATTTAACTTTTTATAGTAATGTATAGTCCGGGTCAGCTTACTTCATACCCTAAGGGTGAAACCTAACCATTTTTCCCCCATTACTACATATGCTAGTGGATTGTGGTGATTTTCTAGTTTGCAGGTTGAATTTTCTTTTGCCAACTTCGTTTCGAATTTCGATACTGACAAATACGACAAATGGTAATGATTTTGATACTGGTATGTTGGCAGCTGAGACAAATATCGACAATATTTGTCGGTACTGGAGTTCCATGAAAATAAAATTGTACTAGATTTCTGAGCCGGTTACTGGAAGTCTAGCTCATAAATGTAACAGATAACTTATCGCTATGTTAAAATCGGCAGCACTTTGAAGAGAACACCCGCCAGGATCGCCACCCGTCCGCCGTAAACGAACACGAGATGGCAGTACAGTCGCTAATGCAATTCAAATGGAAATTATGACGTGACTCCTTATGTAGCAACTAGATGGCAGTGTAGTAAACCTGACAAAAGTTGTTAACCATAAAGCCTCTAAAGACGACCTATCTGTATATATATGATCTAGGCTGGAAGCTAGTGAAATTTGAACATACTAATAATTAATTAATATCAGTATTAATATTAAGACATAATAGTTATTTTATGTGTTGGGTTGTGGTTATAATTCAAAACTATAATCAGGTAAGTTTTCGGAGTTAGTACTAATAATTTCATGTGGTCAAACAAAATACGTTTTTAGGTTAGGTGTCGTGAGTCAATTGTTTAGTCAAACCAATGAATTTCGTATTGTCAAACAAAATACTTGACATGTTGATCCTTTTCCCGTATAGTTTGCCCAGGAAAATATATTACAAATTATTGAATTATTTAGAATAACCTTTCAACATAAAGTACTGTAAGTAAATAAGTCATTTAGTACGTAGGATTGTGTGATATCTGGTAACAGTTGGCAACATTGACAAGACAGCAATATTTGCTGTTTAGGAACTGTTCTTATGTGACCCTCACTATATTTTGTTCCAAACTAATCTCCTACGATATAGGTCTATTTATTCCATTGAAATCTGTCCATTTTTTGTCCCTTCCACAATTCATCTTGTGAAAGTTATTCAGTTACACCCTGTACATAGATGAATTCTGATTGTTCGTTGCCATTCTTGCATTGATGCCGGTAGACGCTACTTGTAAAACTCATTTAGTTACACACTGTGCATAGTTTCTGCCAATTTAACTCTCCGCAAAAGCCCTCGGAGTCGCCTGTAATAAGATGGCAGCGACTATAAACAAGACTGTCATTGTTTTATTTGTCTGTTAGGCCGCTCTCACACTCAGACCCGCGCTATCGCTAACAGCAATACAAGGAGTAGAGGAAACCTAACTCATATCCGGTAGTGGAAAATCTAAAGTATAAATTGTAAGAAGCTTGCTGCAATGCATTAATAAGGAAACCCAGCTAATTGCACGGGGGATGGGAGAAGGGAGATTACACATCTCCGAGACTTGAATTGGGATTGGTGTTTCATTTAGAAAATGGCGGCACCCCGCTGCGAAGAATAATTACAAATGGGGGTAGAGGCTAAGCCCCTGCCTGCACCTTCTCCAAGACATGTAATAATGGAAATTAAGAAAACAGGTAGCCTGTCAGCACAGCTCATGCCGGCAACTTCCGCAGCCCTCTTTAAAAATAAAACGCTCCTTCACTGTCATCGCACATTCATCCACTCTCACATATTAAAACGCCGTGCGTGCGTCCTTTCGATTCCATTCCCCACCCATGCATCTGGCTTCGCTACCGTATACTTGAGTTCGATCCCCGAATGTTATATTTTTGGCCACTTTCTTTTATAGTTCCCTTTTATCTTTTTTGCCCTCGTTATTCTTCTTCGCTTTGCCCTGTACTTATATTTTCCAGCCTCGTTATTGTCTACATTCATTTTATACTCTATTTCTTCCTCCTCTTTCGTGTGTTCTAGATTCCTCCTCTCCTACCTCCCCTCTTCCTTGAGCCCTTCCCCGCCATATTATCCAATGTAATCTTTCCTGTACTTTTCTCTCTAATTGCCCTTTCCTTTTTTTCTCGATCACTTCATCATACTCTTCTATGTCGGCTTTCACCTCTATTCCCACTTCTTCCTTATTTTCTTTGACTTCTTTCTGCTCGTCCTATTTTCTCGATCCTTCTCTACTCTTTCTTTTCCTCTTCTTCCTCGTAATTTTCCTTCTCTTCTTAATCCTGTCCTCCTTCCTTCCTCATCCTGTCCCCTTCTCTTCTCTCACCTTCTTGTCTACCTCTCTTCTTCATCCTGTCCTCCTATCTCTTTCTCTTCTTCTCATCTTCCTAGTCTAACTTCTCTTCTTCATCCTGTCCTCCTCCTTCCTCTTTCTCTCTTCTCTCCTCTTCTCCCCTTTCTCGTCCTTCTTTTCTCCTCTTCTTTCTAGTCTTCTTCTCTTCTTCATCCTGTCCACCTTCTCTTCCTCGTCTCTCCTCTTCCTCGTCCTCATTCTCCCCTTTCTCGTCCTTCTTTTCTCCTCTTCTTTCTAGTCTTCCTTCTCTTCTTCATCATATACCCTTCTCTTCCTCGTCCCTCCTCTTCTCCTCGTCATCTTCAGTCTACCTTCTCTTCCTTCATCCTGTCCTCCTCTTTCTCGTCTCTACTCTTCTCGTCCTTCTCTTCTTCTTTCTAGTCTTTCTTCTCTTCTTCATCCTGTCCTTCTCTATCTTTCTCGTCCCTTCTCCTCCCCTTCTTTCTCGTCCTTCTTTTCTCCTCTTCTTTCTAGTCTTCCTTCTCTTCTTCATCCGGTCCCCCTTCTCTTTCTTCGTCTCTCCTCTTCCTCGTCCTTCACCTCCCCTTCCTCGTCCTTCTCTTCTCCTCTTCTTTCAAGTCTTTCTTCTCTTCTTCATCCTGTCCTCCTTCTCTTCCTCGTCTCTCCTCTTCCTCGTCCTCATTCTCCCCTTTCTCGTCTTCTTTTCTCCTCTTCTTTCTAGTCTTCCTTCTCTTCTTCATCATATCCCCTTCTCCCCCTTTTTCTCGTCCTTCTCTTCCTCGTCCTTCTCTTCTCCTCTTCTTTCTAGTATTCCTTCTCTTCTTCATCCTGTCGCCATCTCTTTCTTATCTTTCTCGTCTCTTCTCTTCCTCGTCCTTCTCTTCTCCTCTTCTTTCTAGTCTTCCTTCTCTTCTTCATCCTGTCCCCTTATCTTTCTCGCTTTCTCCTTCTCCCTTCCTCGTCCTTCTCTTCTCCTCTTCTTTCAAGTCTTGCTTCTCTTCTTCATCCTGTCCCCCTTATCTTTCTCGTCTCTTCTCCTCCCCTTGCTCGTCCTTCTCTTCTCTTCTTTCTAGTCTTCCTTCTCTTCTTCATCCTGTCCCCTTCTCTTTCTCGTCTCTTCTCTTCCTCGTCCTCTTCCTCCCCTTCCTCGTACTTCTCTTCTCCTCTTCTTTCTAGTCTTCCTTCTCTTCTTCATCCTGTCTCCTTCTCTTCCTCGTCTCTCTTCTTCCTCGTCCTTCACCTTCTTCCTCTTCCTTCTCTTTCTCTTCTTTCTAGTCTCTTCTTCATCCTGTTCCCTCCTTCTCTTTCTCGTCCTTCACCTCTTCCTCGTCCTTCTCTTCTCCTCTTCTTTCTAGTCTTGCTTCTCTTCTTCATCCTGTCCCCCTTATCTTTCTCGTCCCTTCTTCTCCCCTTCCTCGTCCTTCTCCTCTTCTTTCTAGTCTTCCTTCTCTTCTTCATCCGGTCCCCTTCTCTTTCTCGTCTCTTCTCTTCCTCGTCCTCTTCTTTCTAGTATTCCTTCTCTTCTTCATCCTGTCCCCCTTATCTTTCTCGTTTCTTCTCTTCCTCGTCCTCCTCTTCTTTCTTATTCCTCTCTTTCTTATTCCTGTCCCTTCTTCATCCTGTCTCTTCCCCTCGTCCTTTCTTCTTCATCCTCTCTTACTCGTCTCCTCTCTTCCTCGTCGTTCTCTTCTCCTCTTCTTTCTAGTATTCCTTCTCTTCTTCATCCTGTCCCCCTTCTCTTTCTCGTCTCTTCTCTTCCTCGTCCTTCACCTCCCCTTCCTCGTCCTTCTCTTCTCCTCTTCTTTCTAGTCTCCCTTCTCTTTTTCATCCTGTTCCCTTCTCTTTCTCGTCTCTTCTCTTCCTCGTCCTCTTCCTCCTCTTCCTCGTCCTCCTCTTCTTTCTAGTCTTCCTTCTCTTCTTCATCCTGTCCTCTTTCTCGTCTCTCTTCTTCCTCGTCATCCTTTCTTTCCTCTTCTTCCAAATCTTCCTTCTCTTCTTCATCCTGTCCCCCTGCTCTTTCTTGTCTCTCCTCGTTCTTCTCTCCTCTCCTCTTCTTCCTACTCTTCCTTCCCTTCTTCCTCACCCTCTTCTTCTTTCTCTCCTTCGTCACTCTCGTCTTTCTTCTTTCCTTCCTCCTCGTTCGTCTTTCTCCTCCTCCTCTCCGTCCCCGTATTCTTCCCCTTCCTCGTCTTCCTTCTCTCCTTCCATCTCTTCTTTCTCGTTTCTTATCTTCCTTTTCTTCTCCCTCTTCATCATCCTCTCTTATCCTCTCTTTCTCTATCTACAAATTCTTTCTCTTTCCATTCTTTCTCTTTTGAATTTATTTCTCCAATTTCCGTCTATTGTTTCTCTTTTCTCCTCTCCCTATCCTGCTCTTCCACATTCCTATTATTCTCTTTTTTATTTAAGTCGCAGAATTCTTATAGACGAATTCTGTGTTTACAAGAAACAAATATATACACATTATTAATAAAACTGTTTAAAACCAACATGACATAAAATTTGTTTCCGAATCATTTTTGTTTTAAACAATTTTATTAATAATGTGTGTATATATTTTTCTTACATTTCACCTATGTTCAATTGGTCTATTTTGTATCTCCACCTGAAGATGATTTAAAAAAAATCGAAAATATTTGTGGATATATATTCTTGTGATGTGAAACTTAAAAACAGAACATTATTTTCTGTATTAATTGATAAGTTATTGACGAAATTATAAAACAATTCTTTATTATATTTTATTCTCGACCATGCCGAAATGTAGTAATTATACACCTGGTAGCAGTCCTTTTTGCATGTCATAAAGTACACCTTCATTAAAGTACAGGTGTTTTCAGCCAATGACAACTCAGCTTACAGGTGTTCAGCCAATGACAAGTCAGCTTTGTACCGTTATAAAACCGCAAGTATCGATTATTCTCGGATATGCAATCGAAAGAGAATTAGCGAAAAGTCACGGAGGCTGGAAATCCAATACTGTCGCAGAAGGTTATGTTATGTTACTATAATAATTAGCGTTAATTGTAAATAATATTCAAATAAATTCAATTTGTCAACTCGTTTTTCAATGTCGAATTCAATAATCAAGGCTATATCAAGTTTAACGGGATTACATCAAGGTCAATGACATTATTGTTCCTCGGAAAAAATCAATACTTTCGCGTCTGCGCACATCTCACAATTCACGACCTAGAACAAGGTCACTTCCGATCTTATCAGATACAAATAAAATGTATACATCTGAATTATTTCAAATTAGAAATATGGTCGAGCATAAAACGTCGTATGAAACTTGCCTATAATGGTAATTAAGACGCTCGTATGAATATTATGAAACTCGCTTACGCTCGTTTCATAAACATCTATACTTGCGTCTTAATTACTATCATTATAGGCTCGTTCATAATGTACTAATATACTTTCAACTTATCTGAAATATTAACCTCAATATGACTTTTAAATTCCAGTAACCGGCTCAGAAATCTAGTACAATATTAATTCCGACAACTTTTGTCTCAGCTGCCAACATAACAGTTAAAAAATCACTATCATTTGTTGTATTTTTCAATATCGAAATTCAAAACGAAGTTGGCAAAAGAAAATTCAACTTACAAACTATAAAATCACCACAATCCACTAGCATATGTAGTAATGGGGGAAAATGGTTACGTTTCATCCTTAGGGTATGAAATAAGCTGGCCCGGACTATAGTTGCGAACTAAACCTGCGGTAGTCTTTATTAGGAAGCGATGACAAGTTTGTTGTTTGGCTTTCCCGGGCCGGGCAGCACGACAATCACTCGGACGTGATGCCCGCACGTAGACCGTGTTACACCAGATATAATGCTAATTTGAAGTAATAATGTAATTCCTGCAGAGTGCGATAATGTCACGAAAATTAATTGGCTACGAGTGTTTGATAGATTGCACACATATCGCGGGCACAGAGACCTGCTAAATCCGTCTGCAGTAGCATACTGCCCGTTGTGGTACCAATGGAGGAAGGCGGGACTAATGAGAAAATGTATATAAATACTCCCTCCGTTCCAAAATTCACTTCGTGTTCTGCCCAAGAGCAGGTCTTTCACTGCAAACCCAGCTCCAGTCTTTCCTATTTTCTGCCTTTCCTCTTTGTTTTCTCGTATGATCCGTATATCTTAATGTCATCTATCATCTGATATCTTCTTCTGCCCCGAACTCTTCTCCTTTTCACCATTCCTTCCAGTGCATCCTTCAGTAGGCAGTTTCTTCTCAGCCAGTGACCCAACCAATTCATTTATCTCTTCCAGATCAGTTTCAGCATCATTCTTTCTTCACCCATTCTTTTCAACACAGCTTCATTTCTTATTCTGTCTGTGCACTTCGCGTTCCATTCTTCTCCATATCCACATTTCAAATGCTTCTATTCGCTTCTCTTCACTTCGTCGTAATGTCCATGTTTCTGCCACATACAAGTCCACACTCCATACAAAAGCACTTCAATAGTCTCCTCCTTAGTTCTTTCTCCAGAGGTCCACAGAATATGCTCCTTTTGCTATTAAAAGCTTTTTGTCATTTCTATCCTATTTTTGACTTCCTGGCAGCAGCTCATGTTATTGCTTATAGTACACCCCAAGTATTTGAAGCCGTTCACTTGCTCTACTGCCTCATTTAGAATTCGCAAATTTATCCTCTTTATTTTTCTTCTCATGACCCTGCTCTTCCTCTTATTTGTATTTATCTTCATCCCATACTGCTCACAGCTGTCATTTAGCTCCAGTAGCATATCCTTTAGTATCATCTCCTCTTCTGCTAACAACGCTATATTATCAGCAAATCTTATGCATTTTATTCTTCTTCCTCTTACTTTCACTCCTCCCATGTTCTGAAAACAGTTCTTTTCTGAATCCTCCGAGTAGATGTTGAACAGGGTAGGTGATAAAGAGCATCCTTGACGTACTCCTCTCCCAATTTCACTTTCTCCTGACATTTTTTCTCCTATCCTGACTTTGACTCGTCGTTCAAAAATATGGCATAGTAACAAAGAAAAATAGTTTGATTATTGCGCATGCGCGCACGAAATGTTTCGCGGTGTGGTATTCTGTTCAGTATTGAAGAGACTATCAGACGGTGCAGTTGTGAATGTTTCTAATCTTCTGTAGTATATCAAACTATAATATTTAAGTAGTTCATTATGGATAGAAATCAAATAGGCACCTGCTGTGTTGTTCCTGTTGCAGAAAATGTAACACCAACCCAGTCAATGTTGAATAGAACATCCAAAGCTCAACAGTCGTATAAAAAGGGTTATAATTTATTGCAGTTTTTATGTTAATTTGCCTCTCTTAAAACAGTGTTTGTATTTTCATTTTATTAATTTGACATCAGATAGAATGAAATGTACTTTATTTATTAGTTTTTCTTATGTTAATTTATCATACAAATAAGTATCTAGAAGATGCATTAAAGTTACATTATATAACTGAGAACTTTAACAAATGTATACCATATTTTGGAACGGAATAAATAACATCTTTCTATACCATATTCTGGAACAGAGAAGAGTGAAAAGAATTAAACGGCGAGAACATAATCAAACTTGAGAAGAAAGAAAAGAGTTATAGAGCGAGAACATAATCAAAGGGCGAGAACATAATCAAACTTGAGAAGAATGAAAAGAGTTAAAGGATGAGAACATAATCAAACTTGAGAAGAATGAAAAGAATTAAAGGGCAAGAACATAATCAAACTTGAGAAGAATGAAAAGAGTTAAAGGGCAAGAACATAATCAAACTCGAGAAGAATGAAAAGAATTAAAGGGCGAGAACATAATCAAACTCGAGAAGAATGAAAAGAATTAAAGGGCAAGAACATAATCAAACTGAGAAGAATGAAAAGAGTTAAAGAAAAGAACATAATCAAAAGAAGAATGAAAAGAGTTATAGGGCGAGAACATAATCCAACTTGAGAAGAATGAAAAGAGTTAAAGGACGAGAATATAATCAAACTTGAGAAGAATGAAAAGTGTATAGGGCAAGAACATAAACAAACTTGAGAAGAAGAACATAAATGAGAAGGATAAAAAGAGTTAAAGGGTGAGAACATAATCAAACTTGAGAAGAATGAAAAGAGTTAAAGAACGAACATAATCAAACTTGAGAAGAATGAAAAGAGTTAAAGGACGAGAACATAATCAAACTTGAGAAGAATGAAAAGAGTTAAAGAACTAGAACATAATCAAACTTGAGAAGAATGAAAAGAGTTAAAGGGCAAGAACATAATCAAACTTGAGAAGAATGAAAAGAATTAAAGGGCAAGAACATAATCAAACTTGAGAAGAATGAAAAGAGTTAAAGGGCAAGAACATAATCAAACTCGAGAAGAATGAAAAGAATTAAAGGGCGAGAACATAATCAAACTCGAGAAGAATGAAAAGAATTAAAGGGCGAGAACATAATCAAACTTGAGAAGAATGAAAAGAGTTAAAGGACGAGAACATAATCAAACTTGAGAAGAATGAAAAGAGTTATAGGGCGAGAACATAATCCAACTTGAGAAGAATGAAAAGAGTTATAGGGCGAGGACATAATCAAACTTGAGAAGAATGAAAAGAGTTAAAGGACGAGAATATAATCAAACTTGAGAAGAATGAAAAGTGTTATAGGGCAAGAACATAAACAAACTTGAGAAGAGTGAAAAGAGATAAAGGGTGAGAACATAAACTTGAGAAGGATGAAAAGAGTTAAAGGGTGAGAACATAATCAAACTTGAGAAGAATGAAAAGAGTTAAAGAACGAGAACATAGTCAAACTTGAGAAGAATGAAAAGAGTTAAAGGACGAGAACATAATCAAACTTGAGAAGAATGAAAAGAGTTAAAGAACTAGAACATAATCAAACTTGAGAAGAATGAAAAGAGTTAAAGGACGAGAACATAATCAAACTTGAGAAGAATGAAAAGAGTTATAGGGCGAGAACATAATCAAACTTGAGAAGAATGAAAAGAGTTAAAGGGCGAGAACATAATCAAACTTGAGAAGAATGAAAAGAATTAAAGGGCGAGAACATAATCAAACTTGAGAAGAATGAAAAGAATTAAAGGGCGAGAACATAATCAAACTTGAGAAGAATGAAAAGCGTTAAAGGGCGAGAACATAGTGAAACTTGAGAAGAATGAAAAGAGTTAAAGGGCGAGAACATAATCAAACTTGAGAAGAATGAAAAAAGTTAAAGGGCGAGAACATAATCAAACTTGAGAAGAATGAAAAGAGTTAAAGAACGAGAACATAGTCAAACTTGAGAAGAATGAAAAGAGTTAAAGGACGAGAACATAATCAAACTTGAGAAGAATGAAAAGAGTTAAAGAACTAGAACATAATCAAACTTGAGAAGAATGAAAAGAGTTAAAGGACGAGAACATAATCAAACTTGAGAAGAATGAAAAGAGTTAAAGGACGAGAACATAATCAAACTTGAGAAGAATGAAAAGAGTTAAAGGGCGAGAACATAATCAAACTTGAGAAGAATGAAAAGAATTAAAGGGCGAGAACATAATCAAACATGAGAAGAATGAAAAGCGTTAAAGGGCGAGAACATAATCAAACTTGAGAAGAATGAAAAGAGTTAAAGGGCGAGAACATAATCAAACTTGAGAAGAATGAAAAGAGTTAAAGGGCGAGAACATAATGAAACTTGAGAAGAAAATTAGAGTATGATGCTACAAGGGAAGATGTGCAGGAGAATGATTACAAAGAAAGGTAATAGGAAACGAGGATGAAGAAGAAAAGGGATGATTTGCGGAGGAGAATGAAAAAATAAAGTAAGTAAAAAAGGAAAACAAAGAGAAATAATAAAAAGAAAGAAAAAGAGAAGGAGAAAAAATAAGAAGTAGAAGAAAATTAAGAGAGTAAGAATAGGAGGAGGAGAATAAGAAGAAGTTGATGGTGATTTGTGTAACTTGTTCACAAGAAGTGATTAATAAATCCGGCGTTCTTAGTCATTTGATATGAGACGGGAATCACGATTAACCCCGCGTTTATAAACATTTGATGTCGGAGGGAGCAAGAGCTCTCGGCAGCGCCGAGGCTGAAGGTAGTCTTGAGCGCCCCCTTAAAAAAAAAAAAACAGGATCGGGGGAAGGGAAACTTGGCTTACTTTAAAAACATCTTGACATCCTAAAGAAGGCGGTTTATAAAACCGCAGCTCTAAGCTCTAAACTATAATTTACTGTACCATAGCAGCAATTCAGTCGGCTGAGGGTTAGGGCGAATTCCTTACACACATCTTTCCACCCAGTGCCCTCGCCCGCTATTTGCTTCTCATTCAGCAAAGTTAAGTGAATGCAACTGCCCGATCAGAGAAGAAATATATTCTAAACTAAGAGCATAAAAACTTCCATTATTGAGCAAAATGTCCGGGAATTTCTTTGAGACGTAACTGACATTCCATTTGATGTGTTGTACGGCCCTGCTTTTAGAACGTACCCACTCTTTCCCCTATGACCGTGCTTCGTGCTTCTATTCAACGCTGTGGCTGTTTAGCTGTGTTGAGTAGAAATGGGCCCGGGCTCAGCTCGGTCAGAAGGAGGACTTCTACAAAGGGTCTAGAGCATTTTGTGATATTTCGTGGTGGACAAGGACTTAAATACCAGAGCTAACGTTTCAGAAGATACGTAGAACAAGATGACAGACAATAAGAACACGTACAACAAATGATATGGAACGATATTAAGTTGGAAAGAACAGATTAAATACAACTTTAATTATAAAAGTAGATTAAGTACAAGTACCAGTAGGTAGGAACAAGAAAAGTGCAAGTAGGTTAGGTACAACAAGAAAAGTGCAAGTAGATTAGGTACAGCAAGAAAAGTGCAAGTAGTTTAGGTACAACAAGAAAAGTGCAAGTAGTTTAGGTACATCAAGAAAAGTGCAAGTAGTTTAGGTACAACAAGAAAAGTGCAAGTAGTTTAGGTACAACAAGAAAAGTGCAAGTAGTTTAGGTACAACGAGAAAAGTGCAAGTAGTTTAGGTACAGCAAGAAAAGTGCAAGTAGATTAGGTACAACAAGAAAAGTGCAAGTAGATTAGGTACACCAATAAAAGTGCAAGTAGTTTAGGTACACCAAGAAAAGTGCAAGTAGTTTAGGTACAACAAGAAAAGTGCAAGTAGATTAGGTACAAAAGAAAAGTGCAAGTAGATTAGGTACAGCAAGAAAAGTGCAAGTAGTTTAGGTACAACAAGAAAAGTGCAAGTAGATTAGGTACAACAAGAAAAGTGCAAGTAGATTAGGTACAACAAGAAAAGTGCAAGTAGATTAGGTACAGCAAGAAAAGTGCAAGTAGATTAGGTACAGCAAGAAAAGTGCAAGTAGATTAGGTAAGCAAGAAAAGTGCAAGTAGATTAGGTACAACAAGAAAAGTGCAAGTAGATTAGGTACAGCAAGAAAAGTGCAAGTAGATTAGGTACAGCAAGAAAAGTGCAAGTAGATTAGGTACAACAAGAAGAGTGCAAGTAGATTAGGTACAGCGAAAGTAGTTTAGGTATAGTGGGCGCCAGCGATTTAGGCAGATGGATTTTGTTAATGTGAACTCGAGAGCGAGTTACTCACCGCTGCAAGATCGGTTGTTATCTCTGTCGCAGCTGGAATGGGTAGGACATAAGAGTAAACATGCACGTCCGAGTATTCTGTTGGATTCTGGAGAGTTACCTCCAAAAACTAAACAAATACTACACGTACTGGGAGACGTACTGTAAAATCATTGCTAACGAAAGTCGCTTGTGGCACGCTACAAATTATCCACTCGTATTGTACTGTGGTCCATTTGTATGTTTCATAACAATGATACTAGCGGAGGAAAACGTTATCGCCAACTTATTCATGAAGGACAAAAAATAGCTCGTCAACTGGCACTGTCAGCAAGGTCTTTCGCCAGAATCGGTGGCTCCAACTGTACAACAATAAAAGTTCAAGTAGTTTAGGTACAGCAAGAAAAGTGTAGGCTAAGAAGATTGGTTATAAGAAAAGTGCAAGTATAATAAATACAAGATTCGTTCAAGTAGATTAAGTACAAGAGAAGTAAAAATAGAGGGTAAGAATAAGGGAAGTACAAGTGTATTTACTATAGTAAGAGAAAAGTTCAAGTATATAAGTACAAGAGAAGTGGAAGTAAATTAAATTAGATACGGTACAACGAGAGAAGTGTAATAAAGTAAAGTAAACAACATTAGAAGTGCAAGTAAATTAAGTACAAGTAGTTAATTGTAAGAAGAGAAGTGCAAGTAAAGTAAATTAGGTACAGATATGGAATTAAAATTTGGAGTGAGTCTTGATGGGAGTCCACCTGTATGTAAGCAACAATTTCGCAAGACTGTACGCAAGTAGCATATATTCAGGGGCTCTTGTTACTGCACATGCGCAGTGTGTTGTAAGCGAAACTTACAATTAGGGAGCTCCAAATATTATTTCCGTATCTATACAAGGAAGTTCAAGTACATTAATAATAAAACAAGTGCAGTGCAGTAAATAAGGTACAAGAGAAATAAAGATGAGGGTAAATGAATAAGGGAAGTACAAGTAAATGATTTACAAGAGTAAGAGAAAAGTTCAAGATAAGTGCAAGAGAAATACAAGGAAGTGCAATTAAATTAAATACAAGAGAAGTGCAAGTAAGTGAAATACAAGAGAAGTGCAAGTAAGTGAAATTAGAAGTGCAAGTAAGTGAAATACAAGTAGTTAATTGCAAGTAAGTGAAATACAAGCGAAGTAAATTAGGTGAAATACAAGAGAAGTTCAAGTAAGTGAAATACAAAGAGAAGTGCAAGTAAGTGAAATACAAGCGAAGTGCAAGTAAGTGAAGTCCACAAGAGAAGTGCAAGTAAGTGAAATACAAGAGAAGTGCAAGTAAGTGAAATACAAGAGGTGCAAGTAACTGAAATACAAGAAGTGCAAGTAAGTGAAATACAAGAGGAAGTGCAAGTATTTGAAATACAAGAGAAGTTCAAGTAATGAAATAAGACAAGTGCAGTGTAGTAAATAAGGTACAAGAGAAGTGCAATAAATGAAGTACAAGCGAAGTACAAGTAAATGAAGTACAAGTGAAGTGCAAGTAACTGAAGTACAAGCGAAGTGCAAATAAATGAAATACAAGAGAAGTGCAAGTAAGTGAAATACAAGAGAAGTGCAAGTAACTGAAATACAAGCGAAGTGCAAGTAAGTGAAATACAAGTGAAATGCAAGTAACTGAAATACAAGAAGTGCAAGTAAGTGAAATACAAGTGAAATGCAAGTAACTGAAATACAAGACAAGAAATGCAAGTAACTGAAATACAAGCGAAGTGCAAGTAAGTGAAATACAAGTGAAATGCAAGTAACTGAAATACAAGCGAGTGCAAGTAAGTGAAATACAAGTGAAATGCAAGTAACTGAAATACAAGCGAAGTGCAAGTAAGTGAAATACAAGTGAAATGCAAGTAACTGAAATACAAGCGAAGTGCAAGTAAGTGAAATACAAGTGAAATGCAAGTAACTGAAATACAAGCGAAGTGCAAGTAAGTGAAATACAAGTGAAATGCAAGTAACTGAAATACAAGCGAAGTGCAAGTAAGTGAAATACAAGCGAAGTGCAAGTAAGTGAAATACAAGAGAAGTTCAAGTAAGTGAAATACAAGAGAAGTGCAAGTAAGTGAAATACAAGCGAAGTGCAAGTAAGTGAAATACAAGCGAAGTGCAAGTAAGTGAAATACAAGAGAAGTGCAAGTAAGTGAAATACAAGAGAAGTGCAAGTAAGTGAAATACAAGAGAAGTGCAAGTAAGTGAAATACAAGCGAAGTGCAAGTAAGTGAAATACAAGAGAAGTGCAAGTAAGTGAAATACAAGAGAAGTGCAAGTAAGTGAAATACAAGTGAAATGCAAGTAACTGAAATACAAGCGAAGTGCAAGTAAGTGAAATACAAGTGAAGTGCAAGTAAGTGAAAACAAGAAATGCAAGTAAGTGAAAGCGAAGTGCAAGTAAGTGAAATACAAGAGAAGTGCAAGTAAGTGAAATACAAGCGAAGTGCAAGTAAGTGAAATACAAGCGAAGTGCAAGTAAGTGAAATACAAGAGAAGTTCAAGTAAGTGAAATACAAGAGAAGTGCAAGTAAGTGAAATACAAGAGAAGTGCAAGTAAGTGAAATACAAGTGAAATGCAAGTAACTGAAATACAAGAGAAGTGCAAGTAATAAAATACAAGAGAAGTACAAGTAGGTTAATTACAAGAGAAATACAAGTTAATTAAAACAAGAGGAGTGCAGGTAGATTAATTACGAGAGAAGTGCAAATGCAGTAAATTAAGTACAATAGGAGACATTTAATTCGATTAAGTACAGCAAGAGAAGTGCTAGAACATTAAATTACGTACAGTAAGAGAAGTTCAAGTAGATTAAGCACAACAGAAGTGCAAATATAGTAAATTAGGTACAAGAGAAGTGCAAGTACATTAAATTACGTACAATAAGAGAAGTGCTAGTAGATTAAGTACAAGGGAAGTGCAAGTAGATTAAGTAAAATAATAGTTGAAGTGGATTTCCCTTATTCGCATTGTGTTTCCCTTATTCCTCTTGTCTTTATCTCATTCTCTTTGTCTTCACCTTCTTTGTTTCATGGCCTACTCCATTATCAATACACACATTTATTTTGTGTTACATTATCAAAGCATTTGAAAGAACCATGAAATTTACAAGAGAGTATTCATCATTTATGCTGAAACTTCTATTTGTATGTAGAGATTTGAAATATGTAAAATTTAATATAGAGTGCCATTTAAAAAGTGTTACTTTATTTTATTTATTTATTTATTTATTTATTTATTTATTTATTTATTTATTTATTTATTTATTTATTTATTTACTTACTTTTTTTTTGCTAAACCCTATACATGAATCAATACTTTTGTCAGACCACACCCAGAAGTTTTAGTTAGATATCTCCAACTTCTTCTGTTTTTTTGTTTTTTTTTCTCATAAAATTAATATATAAACAGTTATTAGCAATATTCCATACTTAATTAACATACTATATACAACCAGCTAAATAACTTTAAAATTCCACTGACCAGTTGGCAAAAATGTTTTTTCATTAAATATTACTACAAATTACTTTTTTATTTTTGCTGAAGATAGGACTAAAAGTTGATAATTAGAAAAAATAAAATCACATTATCATTTTATACATATCAAACTGCCGAAAAAACGGTAAAAACCAAAATTTTATTGTTTTGTCAAAATTCTGTGTACAGACTTTCCTTCTTAAACGCACTAATAGAAGAAGACTTTACAATACTCCTTCAGTTCTCTTTGCTCAGTGAGTTTGAACGAGGACATGTATTGCATTTACTAGAACCTGCGAGCATTGCAATGCTCCTCCATACATCACCCATTTCTGCGTTATGAATCCTTTGTGAGGGGCTTTTTACAATCGGAATCGGCCGTAAAGATGTCGTGGTGTCCCGTGTTCTACTTTCCAGCAGAGGGACATCCATCCTCCACTGCTTTGTGTCCCCTTCGACTGAAACAGAATATGTCTCAGTACTGTACAAAGCCTGTAGGTCAGGTTTTGTTCTCTCTAAGTACGTTCTTCGCCTACGATCTGCTCAGTCTGTCTTGGCAACTGCAGAAGACTTGGAATTCTGAACAAGCGAGCATCATATTCAGATCTTATGTAGCCAGGCCAAGAGGACAGTCAGTTATTGGGTTGGTGCTAGAGTTCGTAGCGTCTTTTCGCAGTGACAGAAGTTTTTATTTGAGATAAATAGATAACAGATTAATCAGTAATATATACAGGGTGATGCACTAGGATTTACCGTCCTTTACGGAGCTTATTTCTGAAGACATTTTGAGCAAAATATGTCATATGAACATAGTTTCTATTCTCAATATTTTCAGAGATACACTAATTTAACCTCTTCCCTTACTATATATTTTACCAGTTTTGTGAAAAAAGTGTCATATTTTTTTTATTTTCTGTAAAGAGGTCATTTAATATTGCAGAATCACTGTACATCACTAATTTTCTTACATATCTAAAAAATCACTATGAAATAGACATACATTCATACTTACTAACAAATGGCTTTTAAGGAACCCGAAGGTTCATTGCCGCCCTCACATAAGCCCGCCAGCGATCCCTATCCTGTGCAAGATTAATCCAGTCTCTATCATCATACCCCACCTCCCTCAAATCCATTTTAATATTATCCTCCCATCTACGTCTCGGCCTCCCTAAAGATCTTTTTCCCTCCGGTCTCCCAACTAACACTCTATATGCATTTCTGGATTTGCTCATACGTGCTACATGTCCTGCCCATCTCAAACGTCTGGATTTAATGTTCCTAATTATGTCAGGTGAAGAATACAATGCGTGCAGTTCTGTGTTGTGTAACTTTCTCCATTCTCCTGTAACTTCATCCCGCTTAGCCCCAAATATTTTCCTAAGCACCTTATTCTCAAACACCCTTAACCTATGTTCCTCTCTCAGAGTGAGAGTTCAAGTTTCACAGCCATACAGAAGAACCGGTAATATAACTGTTTTATAAATTCTAACTTTCAGATTTTTGGACAGCAGACTGGATGATAAGAGCTTCTCAACCGAATAATAACAGGCATTTCCCATATTTATTCTGCGTTTAATTTCCTCCGGAATGTTATTTATATTTGTTACTGTTGCTCCAAGATATTTGAATTTTTCCACCTCTTCGAAGGATAAATCTCCAATTTTTATATTTCCATTTCGTACAATATTCTGGTCACGAGATATAATCATATACTTTGTCTTATCGGGATTTACTTCCAAACCGATCGCTTTACTTGCTTCAGGTAAAATTTCCTTGTTTTCCCTAATCGTTTGTGTAATTTCTCCTAACATATTCACGTCATCCGCATAGACAAGAAGCTGATGTAACCCGTTCAATTCCAAAGACACACATTCATACCTGAATTATTATCCCGAGTTATCTCTTGCACCTTGATTCCAGCTCTGGTAATTGGTAAGTGTCCCACTTTGATTTTCTCCTGAACTACTTACCAACTTATGTTTTTTTTATGGATTAATTTATGAGGTACAATACCAGTGCTGTTATCAAGGCGTTAAATGTTGCTTGTCGTGTGATAGACTCGAAAGCAGGGTATTACTCACAGTGGCACGTTGCATTCCGGACAGTAGTATCTGCTCTCCTATATGAGAGCGTTTTGGGAAGAATGGTGTAGCAGTCATTGAATATTTGTACCAGTACATCTGTTCTTCAGGTTTGTGAATAATGTTCTGCAGTATCACTATGCCCAAAAGTACACGTATTTCAGAGTCTGTAGTAGGCCGCCACGAATTATTTTCAGCATTCTGTGAACACTTATTAGCATGCCGAATCGTCTCCTCGAATATAATGTTGATGAGGTCATTATTAAAGAATAATTTCAAAAATTAAGAATTATCGTTATCAGAAACAATGTTAAAATTTCAGGGAATGGGGACCTCGGAGGTGCAGAAGAAATGGTGCCAGATTCTTCTATTCAAACCACTGTCGAAAAGACGCGGCATCAACTGATCTGAATTTGTTTGTTGGTCTATAACTTCGTCTTCTGATACCGATGTTTCATTTCCTAATCTTCTACAGGAATATATTCCTGATCAAAAGTTTCGGAATCACTAACTTGATCCATCTTTACACAGAACAGCACAAAAAACACTAAACACAAACAGAAAACGCCAAAACTAACTAGCATCTACTCACTACTGTGTGTGAATGCTGTATGAGCATACAATTCCACTCGCAAAGAAGAAGTACAAAAAACACCACCAGATATAGCAATACCACTAACTTCTGTAGCCATCTAGTGAGGAAAAGGTTAATGAAAGAATGGAAACGTACATATTCGGGATATAATCCTTAGCAGCGAAAATGGGACTCAAACGAGTTAACTCGGGTTAATAAATTTTGACACAAGTTAGCAGCCCGAGTTAACTCAGGTTAATCAGGGAAGTGGTTAAAGTTGTTTGTAAAATACGTTTTTTCTTTATTTTGAAGGTAAAAGAATAATAAAAATAGATCATGAACCATTCAGAAGTATCACTTCTTTAATTGGCAAGTATTATGAAATATTATTATAATGTACTGAAGTACATATGGTACTTCCGTGCAGAAATTCTCCGTTATCATATGATGAAAGATGAGTAGAAAAGGTAAGGTAAAAGGTAAAGGTATCCCCGTAACATGCCATGAAGGCACTTGGGGGGCATGGAGGTAGAGCCCCATGCTTTCCATGACCTCGGCACTAGAATGAGGTGGTGTGGTCGGCACCACGCTCTGACCGCCTTTTACCCCCGGGAAAGACCCGGTACTCAATTTTATAGGAGGCTGAGTGAACCTCGGGGCCGTTCTGAAAGTTTGGCAACGAGAAAAAATCCTGTCACCACTTGGGATCGAACCCCGGACCTTCCAGTCCGTAGCCAGCTGCTCTACCAACTGAGCTACCCGGCCGCCCGAAAGATGAGTAGAACAGAAAAAAATTCTCTCCGGCACCGGTATTTGAACGTGGGTTTTCAGCTCTACGTCCTGACACTCTATCCACTAAGCCACACCGGATTCCCATCCCGATGTCGGATCGAATCCTCTCAGTTTTTAAGTTCCGCCTCTTGGGTTCCCTCTAGTGGCCTACCCTCATGCACTGCGTCATAGATGTATGACAGTGGCACAATGTCCACACATGTGCAGAGGTGCACTCATTATTAGTGTCTAAGTGGTCGGGACCCGACGGAGGTGGAACTGAGAGGATTCAATCCGACATCGGGATGGGAATCCGGTGTGGCTTAGTGGATAGAGCGTCAGCACATTAGAGCTAAAACCCGGGTTCAAATAAAATCTAGCGGAGCGGCGTGGAATTACGTCCACAAATATAAATATTTACAAGCTGGATTCGGACTATTGTTTAAAACGTGAGGTACTAATGTGGAATAATATACGAGACACTTAAGAAATGTTGAATAATATTTAATGTAAAATTATTATCTTATATCAAAGCTGCATATTATGAGAAATATTGCATACTTCATATTACTTTCCGTAATTAATTGTTACATATTTTTCTTTGGTTTAGTGAGACAAAATGAATTCTGACATTAGGAATGAATTTACAATAATGCTTTATATACCCATTGCTGACAATTGCAAAGATAAAATTGATAGTAATCGGATGCTTGTAATAATTAGTAAAGGCATGTCGACAATAATAAAATTTAATTTGACTATTACACTCTTACTACGTCATACTACTTTTGACCAATAAAACGGTACGAAAGGACGTATTTCAATCAATCATGGCTGCTTATCGCACAATTTTATCGCGTCCCTAGCATTTGTTTAATTTTATCGCGTCCCTAACATTTGTTTCTTTGTTTGCCAACATTTGAAACTGCGCTGGTCTGGACGTCAAAAATATATATAAAATTACAAACCACTCCAGTCGATGCACAGCAGTTTCAAATATGACTCGCATTGGCATTCAAGAACAAGAATTAATAAAAATCACTGATCATACCTATGCATCTTCTGAAATCCGATTTACAAATAAATGAAGAGCACCATTCGGAAATCCTGAATAAGTTGAATACACCATGTAGGCCTAAATCAACGAGTTCCACTTCTATTATGCACACGTCCAATATAACATCAACTGAACCACCAACCACATTCAAATTTGAAAATTGTACATTCAATAATTATTCCTTTTAAAATTATTCATTCGGAAATTCTGAATAAGTTGAATACACCATGTAGGCCTAAATCAACGAGTTCCACTTCTATTACGCACACGTCCAATATAATATCAATTGAACCACCAACCGCATTCAAATTTAAAAATTGTACATTCAATAATTATTCCTTTTAAAATTATTCATGTTTATTTTTTATGTCATCGTCGTTAATTAAAACTTTTCTAACACTTGTGTATATTAGTTAGGTTATGTTATAGCTTCTGCTCTGAGAGGATAAAAAGAACTTCTGCTATATGATATTATGGATAGTCACGTATCAGAGATTGTTTAATATTAAGATTTATTGAATAGTAATCATTACAGTGTCTGTATAAAGACACTACTGCCATCTAGCATGCATCTAACGTAATATTTGTAATGTTGAGATAGTACAATAATACATTTGAAGACAGTTGTATTTTCGTAAGTCAATTAATATTTTATTGTATTGGAGTACTTCGTTACTTCTAATCTTTATATGCTTTCTTCTAATCGTGTAATAGTCAATTAAATCCCACTCGAGTTTTGATTTTCTCTAGATAAATCAAAACGTCTAGTGATTTTACTGTTGATAAAACCTTAAAATTTACAATACATTTTAACTTCTATTCATTTATTAAGTCTAAATAAAAAAGCTAATTTGTATTTTTCTATCAACACAAAGACGAAGGAATTAGGCCTATTAAAAATTTTGTTGACTCACGTTTTATGAACTCTCGGAAATCGAAAGTATGATTTGGAGCAATTTGTAATGCTGTAATTGTAGCAATTATAAATAGCACACATACACCCTGACATTTTAACACAGCAGTAATTAATAAAACTATTAACTAGCCCAGCAACAATATATATTGCAGTTGATTACAACTTGTTTCGCGAGTATCGCCACACCTGCCGCCTAGGTAGCAGCACCAGCGCCGTTCCCGCGCAGAACTGCTAGCTGTCCGGTATTATCATAGTAAGGTATTTGGTGTTGTTGTAAATTTGATCTGTGTATGTCAAACTAAATTGAAGTCTTTAATTGCTTATTGAATTTGGTATTCCCAAGAAACTAGTTCGATTAATTAAAATGTGTCTTAGTGAAACTTACAGCAGAGTCAGTATAGGCCAGTTTCTATCTGATGCTTTTCCAATTCACTGCTGGCTAAAGCAGGGAGATGCACTGTCACCTCTACTTTTTAACTTCGCTCTAGAATATGCCATTAGGAAAGTTCAGGATAACAGACAGTGTTTGGAATTGAACGGGTTACATCAGCTTCTTGTCTATCCGGATGACGTGAATATGTTAGCAGAAATCCACAAACGATTAGGGAAAACGCGGAAATTCTACTTGAAGCAAGTAAAGCGATAGGGTAGGAAGTAAATCCCGAAAAGACTAAGTATATGATTATGTCTCGTGACCAGAATATTGTACGAAATGGAACTATAAAAATTGGAGATTTATCCTTCGAAGAGGTGGAAAAATTCAAATATCTTGGAGCAACAGTAACAAATATAAATGACACTCGGGAGGAAATTAAACGCAGAATAAATATGGGAAATGTCTGTTATTATTCGGTTCAGAAGCTTTTGTCATCTAGTCTGCTGTCAAAAAATCTGAAAGTTAGAATTTATAAAACAGTTATATTACCGGTTGTTCTATATGGTTGTGAAACTTGGACTCTCACTTTGAGAGAGGAACAGAGATTAAGGGTGTCTGAGAATAAGTTTCTTAGGAAAATATTTGAGGGATGAAGTTACAGGAGAATGGAGAAAGTTACACAACGCAGAACTGCACTCTTTGTATTCTTCACCTGACATAATTAGGAACATAAGATCCAGACGTTTATGGGCGAATCCAGAAATGCATATAGAGTGTTAGTTGGGAGGCCGGAGGGAAAAAGACCTTTGGGGAGGCCGAAACGTAGGTGGGAAGATAATATTAAAATGGATTTGAGGGAGGTGGGATATGATGGTAGAGAATGGATTAATCTTGCTCAGGATAGGGACCGATGGCGGGCTTATGTGAGGGCGGCAATGAACCTCCGGGTTCCTTAAAAGCCAGTAAGTAAGTAAGTAGGTATGTATTTTTATTAATGAGGTTGTTTTTCCTCTGAAATGTAACATCAAAGAACTGTTGAGAATTTTTCAGTGATTGAACGTAAAATGTGAAGTGTATGAGAGCTTGTAAGGCGCCATGCTTGCCAAGTCTGACTGGAAGCACTGTAGCCGTCATGCAGTAATGTAGCTGCTGTTTTTCTTGAACTCAGATTCCTACAAAAGACGAGAATCTGGATCTAAAGTGCAGCCTTTTAAGTAAGGGAGCAGTTAAAATGATAATCGGCTCTTAAATTTCGTAGAAAAAAAAAGTCGAGAGTAGGAGAGAAGAAGAAAGAGACAGGGAAGGAAGAATAAGGGGGAGGGGGGCAGAAAACTCAAAAAGGAGACCGTAGAGAAAAGTAAGTGCCATTTTTTCCTTAATCCCGCAAATGTTGCTGTGGCGGTAGCGGGAGAAGTAGCAACATCGGGGGAGGGTGGAATGGGGAGAAATCCGATAGAGTTAATGGAGGGTTGATTGGGGTGGGTGTGGCGGCGAGAGGGTGGGTTGAAAGCAGCATGATGGGCACCGTACATATAAAAAAATCAAGCTTTCACAATAGTTTTCTTTCTACTTCTATATATAAATCCAGTGTGCTTAGTGAACGTTTTTAAGGGCTCTGGTAATAGCGGTTCTGAGCGTTATTTAAATGCCGATGTTCTATTGAAATGCGTTTTATGAATTCTGGGCTGTTAAGACTTTTAAATAGACCACTCTTGTTAGGTTTTAGCGTCTTTTGTACAGGCGGGCGGGCTGGTCGTTTTCGCGCGTGCTGATAGAGTGGGAAGCACGTAATGATGCTTATTTCCAGACGTTCTCTTACGCATAAGCGCAGACGATTATCGCCTTATAGGCAGACGACATCCATCTGACGTGCCCCATCTCGTAATCTACTCGATGGTATTAGTTCTGTTTTGGGGACGATGTTACGCGGAAATCGCCCCCGCTTTCTGAAACCCGATTTTGCTAATTACAGACATTATTTTGTGATTAAATCATAACTTATTGCCGTAATCGCCATCGGATTTCTGGAGCGATTACGTTCACTGGAAGCAGACTTGCGAATTCCTGGAACTGGTGTTGGCTTTTGAAAAGGACGAGAGAAATTATCTTCGATATCATTACAGCCACAACCGAGGTTATCGATAAATTTACGAAACACAGACATGAGGTCCATATTTATTTATTTAACCTAGTAGAGATAAAGCCATCAGGCCTTCTCTTCCTCTCTACCAGAGGATTAAAACTACAATATTAAGAATACAATTACAATTATAATTACAATTAATATTAAATTTACAAATACAATAAAAATCACAGTACTAAAAGATTATAATAATAATAATAATAATAATAATAATAATAATAATAATAATAATAATAATAGCCTAATGTGTCCCTTGAAGGGCAAAGGCCTCCTGCTAGAGGGTAGCTCTGTTTCACTAACGCGGTGAGCTACTCCGCGTCAGGTTGTGTCTAGTGTTTCTTTGTCTGGTTGGAGTTGATTTCGCTGTCACTTTGATTAATTTGATTTCACTAACACTTTTATTATATTGAATGCACTTTCACTGAGTCAACTTGGGATGTTGTTTGTGGCTGGCACTGTCTTCGTTTGTAGTCGACTTCCAATTGTTCTCCATGTTCCCCTGCTTCTTGCTATTCTGGACCATTGCTGGCCTGCTTGTGTTGTGTAGAAGTCTGCCCACCTCTTCCTTGGCCTGCCTCTGTGCCGGTCTCCTGTGCGCGGGTCCCACATGGTGGCTCTGTATGTCCATCTTTCGTCTTTCATCCGCGCGATGTGGCCTCCCCACTTCCACTTCAATTTGTTTGCTCTTTGTGTGACGTTTGTTGTTGATGCCATTTGGGACAGCGAATCATTGGAAATTCTGTCTCTCATAGTTATTCCCAATATCTTTCGTCCCATTTTCCTTTGGCATATTTCTAGCGCATTCATCTGTCTGTTTGTTGTCGACCATGTCTGGCATCCATAAAGTAGTGTTGGGTAGACGCAGGTTTGTAGTACTTCGAATTTGAGTCTTCTGCTGATTGTCTTATCCAGAAGTATGAACTGGAGGGACCAGAAGGATTTCCAAGCTAAGGATATTCTTCTTCTTATTTCTTTTCCAGTCTTGTCTTTAAAGGAAATTAGTTGGCCTAGGTATGTGTATTCCGTTGCATATGGTAGCGTTGTTCCGTCAATTGAGATGGGGATTTCTTGTCTGTTTGTCATCAGCTGTGTTTTTGTCATGTTCATTGATAGACCTGCGGTTTTGCTTTGTGTACAGAGTTGTTGGAGCATTGACTGTAGTGCTTCTGGTGTTTTTGCAGGACTACGTCGTCCGCGAATCTTAGGTCTGTTAGGTGTCTTCCGTTTATGTTTATTCCCTGTTGCTTGTTCCAGTTCATTTTTCTGAATACATTTTCCAAAACGCTTGTAAAGAGTTTGGGAGAGATTGGGTCACCTTGTCGTACTCCACGTTCTAGACGAAATTATTGACCTTCTTTTTCTGTTCTTACCTTAGCAAAGCTTTGTCTATAATATTGCTCAATAGACGAATGTATTTGCCTTCCACTCCCTATGTCGACAAGGCCTGCAGAATGCTTCTGTGTTCGATTGAGTCGAAAGCTTTGCTGTAGTCTACAAAGCCTAGGTACAAAGGTAAGTTAAATTCCTCTGACTTCTCTATCAGCAGGTTTAACTAAAAGATTAACTGAGTAATAAAGACTAGAAGTTGTAGAAGTTAAGAGCAAAGAAAGATTTTTTTACTTAAGTAAAAATTAAATCTAATCTACGCGGTAAGAAAATGCATAATGAATTTGTTCTAATGTTAAAAAATGTATGGCCACTTTCTTATGTCCATAATAATAATAATAATAATAATAATAATAATAATAAATAATAATAATAATAATAATTATTTTAGCTGGCAGAGTTAAGGCCACATTTCCACTCAACCAGTTTTATTGCATGAAACAAAGAATCCAACAATTTGATTTAGATGAAGTTACATTTACAAAAGTTATTTCAAATTAAACAACAAAATTTATGGACTATTAATTAAACACTGAAATAAACTGTGTAGCAGAATTAAACTAAAATACATAGAATGTTAATATATTTCAAATAATATTAGATAATATGTCCATTACGTAAAAGTCTACTAAATTATGATCATAAATATGTGGGCAATAATTACTTGTCCACATTTTTACGTCCATTTTATTAACGTACAATTTCCATGTACAAATTTTACAGCTTCTACCAAAAGTTTAAGGCGAAGTGATGTTTTCCTGAATTCACAATGAATCAAACTTTGGAGAGATTTAGCTACTTTTTGTTAAAAAATTAGCGAGATTGTAGGGCGATATGTTGGTATGTTCACAAACAACGCATGGTGACATTCTGTGGATCTGTGTACAGTCGTCAATAGTTTGAAGAATATTGTCAATTTATATTAATATTCTAGGTTCTGAACAAAGCTATTCTGTTATTATTGTATTATTTACGTAATGTTAATTCAAAATGATTTCAAAAAAGTAAACTCATCTGTTATTAAATAATTACGCAAACAGGAGCGAGTACGGTAACAAGTTTATTTTTCCTAGATTATTCTTCATATTTCAAATTTAGTTTAATACCACATGTTAACTGTCTGAATTTATGATAGGCCTACAATTTTTCAAAATATTGCTTAAAATATAGAAATTCAATATTTCAGCGTAACCCCTCTCAGGGCCGGTTGTATAAAGCGTTTGAACAAAGATTCAGGGTTAAAAATGGCCGCGAGTCAAGTTGAACCCACATTTGCTGTTGTATAAATGCTAATCTAAGTTTATTTTATCGCAATCAAAGTTCATAAAATTTGACTCTCGAATTTTCTCCCATTAATCTTCTTGAACCTGGATCAGAAGCATTCATATTTAATATTTAACCGATCCTGAAGCCTAAAGCAAGAATTTTCGTGTACCTTGTGTAAAACAGCTTTACTGAGGTGAATTATATCTATTTTGAATGATAGTTACAGTATTTACATAACATTGTTTAAGGTTCTAGACAATCTAGAGTTTATTATTTAGCAGAAATGAGGTTATGGATGTAAGTAATGAGGAATATTAGCCTATATCCGAAATACAAACGTCAGTTATTGTTTATCATTTAAAAATAAACAGCAAAAAAAATAAATAAGGAGCAAAATAGGTTTTACTTAAAATCCGATGTCTACTAATGACATAGAATCTACCCGGAGTTGAACCTCTGTGTCTTTGATGTGGAGTTCTGTAACAGGTAGTTGCGGTAGTAGGCAGTGTGAGGAACCGCGGGCAGCTAATATCTGGGAAAGCCTTCTCGTGCACTTTGTAAAGTGATATATTAGAAGGGCAGGCGGACAGCTTCCCGGCCGTGGCGGGGATGTCAACGGATGACCAGGCGCAAGATTACACCGCGGTCGGATTAAGAGTGAGCCAGCCGGAGCAAATAATGGACTGGATCAGGTGTTTAAAACAGAATATTATTAATACACGACATGCGCAGTAATTTGTTTTCGGTCCCAGATAAACCGCTTTCCTCTGTCGAGAACGTCAGCAAAGCACAAGTTTTCGGAACGTGTTGTAAAATTGACGTTACTGATGTGGCTTTTGACTTAATGAACGCTGCTTTGCAGTCAGCCTCCGTACGATGAAACGGATTACTTGGTTTTATTTAATTAAACTTTAACTAAATTAAATACCTGTAATATAAAATGTCCTGAGTTCGCCGCCATCTCAAATTTAATTGTTTTTGGTATGAAGTAAAACATTGTTGTTTAGTCAACTGTCCGAAGACAGGTCTGAACCTCACAAGTGACAACAATAAGGCATCACTCATGATTAGGGCCGTGATATCGGTATATTTGTATTAAATTGAAGATGAATACACGACGCCGGACAGAATGTAGTCGACGTGTTTCAAGTACAGGGACATCATTTTATTTTCACTTCAATTTTTATTGTACCTGAGTTTTTAATGTACTTCACTCCCACCCCTTCTACTAATGAAGTTCAACCGTCCTCCATACAGGTCCAAGACCGCATATACAGTCATAGTAGCCTTACGGTCATAGTAAACGGTACGTTCCAAAAATATATCGGCGTTTGCAGTGAAGAAAGAGCTTTCAATATTGAATCATTTTCGCACAGGTACGTCGTCCATTTGCCTACGTCGTATCCCGGTTTCCCCCACCAGCTTTTATTCGCCAGCTAGTGGCTGGGCTGTCTTAGCTCTTTTCTGAGAACATTAATTTCTGTTAGGAATTGAACATCTATGTAATATTATACAACTGTTTAAAATAACTTAAACAAAAGGGCCTCGTTAAGTAATTAACTGTCACGTGATTTCTTCCCTTTCTACGACCCTACGACATAACCACTTGGACGGATAGTAGATAGCATGTTTGAATAATTTTATCTTTTCGGATCGGGCAGAAGTGAAGATTGAATTTACAGTACGTAAGGTACTCTTTTATAGAGTAGGTACAGAATTATTTCAACAAGAGTTACTAGTACGAAGGACGAAACTGGTAATTAGAATTAGATGCAACAGTCTATAGTCCAAAATATGCAGAAAAGAACTGAAGCCTATATCGAAATGAACGGCCACCATATTCAAAAATGTGTTTAAATATCCATATTACGATTATTTTTCAGTTTAACTTCATTCTCTATATTGTACGCTAATGTGCTGTAGACAGTATAATATACACTGCATAATGAATACGTTCGCATGGATAACTCAGTTCGTGAGTAAAAACACTTATTGTTAATACTGCACTGTATTTTTATGAAACAAGAACCTAATGAAAATTATCGAACTCAAAATCGCGATATTTCCTAGTTTACGTAAATGGATGAACTACTTTTCTTCCCTCCCATACCTAGTAAAGTGATTTGTTTGTATATTATGCCAGTATCATCGAATTGCAGTCGTGAAAGGGGGTAGCAAACGCCGTTGATCCAGAGTTATAGGCAAGTTAATATTTAAAATGTTAGTAAAAATAAAATGATGGCCCTGTACAAGCGGATGAAGCGAATTAGACACACGCCTAAGGTCTAAAACGCTGGTGAGGTTGAGAATAATTGTTGGAAATCATACTTAAATTATCACAAATATGGTAAAACATAAGTCTGAAAAGACTTTTTATATAGCCTATTTAGAGTTCTTAATTACAGTTTTAGAATGCCGGAAACGTATATGGCGTACAATTTTGCTTTCCCTATATTTGACTATTACATTAATTTATTTATCACATCTATTCCATACCTTACCTTTCTTCCATGTTGTTTGCTTGGTTTCGGTTGCTGCTGCAATAAACAACAACATTCATTTTCAAAGTTTCAAATGAAAATGACCGTCGAGTGTCGGATAGTATAACCTTATATGCGGAAAAACTGCGTTCTACATCGGCTGAAATCAAGGCCGACAGGTGTAAAATATTTCACATCATCCATTTTTACATCAAGTTTATAACAATTGCACTTGTCATCTGACAAAACTCTTGCAATTTTGCATAATGAATTGAAACCACCGTTTTTTTTTTTGTATTGCTGTGTTCATTGTCGCACACATCTTACATGGAAGTGTTTCAGTATATTTTAAAAATAATAACTTATTATTCAGTTGTGCTTTGACAGACGCGTGACCAATGCATGAGTAAATAAAGGAAATGTTTCATATAAAACAATTTTTATCTCGAAAAGAAATCAAAATCGAGCAAAACTGTATTTAACTTTTTTGTTAAAAATAACCCTCCAAAATTAATGATACTACTTACGGTTCAAGCTATATAGATCTTAAACGCAATTACAGAGATATCTTCAAACACCATGTCACTTTTTCCTATTTTTCGTCATCTTCTGTTGTCTTTTTCTCCATCTTTTCTTGTCTCATTCTTTTGAATCTTCACTTCTCTTCTCTATCCCGTTGTTTTTCTTGTCAAGAAAGATACAATTTCTTACGTTAAAAATTTCTCGGTACGTAATAAACTATTAGTGCATAGTTGTTTAGTTTTTTTTTTATTTTTAGTGCATAAAGTTCCGCAGTATATTTATTACATAATTTATCTAAATATATTGCTATTTTTAGCTACGTATTTAAGTACATATTTCTCATTTTCATATTACATAATATCAAGACTCTCCTGACAACGTGCTGCAAACACACTGTATCACACTGTAAGGACAGTCGTAACATATCATACGTATTTATGTATATATTTTTCATTTTCATATTACATAAAATCCGGACTATAGTGACAACGTGTTGCAAACACACTGTATCACACTGTAAGGACAATCGTAACATATCATACGTATTTATGTACATATTTTTCATTTTCATATTACATAAAATCCGGACTCTAGTGACAACGTGTTGCAAACACACTGTATCACACTGTAAGGACAATCGTAACTTGTCATACGTATTTATGTACATATTTCTTATTTTCATATTACATTAAATCCGGATTCCAGTGACGACGTGCTGCAAACACACTGTATCACACTGTAAGGACAATCGTAACATGTCATACGTATTTATGTACATATTTCTCATTTTCATATTACATAAAATCCGGACTTCAGTGACGACGTGCTGCAAACACACTGTATCACACTGTAAGGACAATCGTAACTTGTCATACGTATTTATGTACATATTTCTTATTTTCATATTACATTAAATCCGGATTCCAGTAACGACGTGCTATCAAACACACTGTATCACAGTGTGAGGACAATCGTAACATGTCATACGTATTTATGTACATATTTCTCATTTTCATATCACATAAAATCCGGACTCCAGTGTCGACGTGTTGCAAACACACTGTATCACACTGTAAGGACAATCGTAACATGTCATACGTATTTATGTACATATTTCTCATTTTCATATTACATAAAATCCGGACTCCAGTGACGACGTGCTGCAAACACACTGTATCACACTGTGAGGACAATCGTAACATGTCATATGTATTTATGTACATATTTCTCATTTTCATATTACATCAAATCCAGACTCCAGTGACGATGTGCTGCAAACACACTGTATCACACTGTGAGGACAATCGTAACTTGTCATACGTATTTATGTACATATTTCTTATTTTCATATTACATTAAATCCGGATTCCAGTGACGACGTGCTGCAAACACACTGTATCACACTGTGAGGACAATCGTAACATGTCATATGTATTTATGTACATATTTCTCATTTTCATATTACATCAAATCCGGACTCCAGTGACGATGTGCTGCAAACACACTGTATCACTGTATCACAGTGTGAGGACAATCGTAACATGTCATACGTATTTATGTACATATTTCTCATTTTCATATTACATCAAATCCGGACTTCAGTGGCGACGTGCTGCAAACACACTGTATCACACTGTAAGGACAATCGTAACTTGTCATACGTATTTATGTACATATTTCTTATTTTCACATTACAAAATCCGGATTCCAGTGACGATGTGCTGCAAACACACTGTATCACACTGTGAGGACAATCGTAACATGTCATATGTATTTATGTATATACTTCTCATTTTCATATTACATAAAATCTGGACTCCAGTGTCGAGGTGTTGGAAATACACTGTATCACACTGTAAGGACAATCGTAACATGTCATATGTATTTATGTACATATTTCTCATTTTCATATTACATAAAATCCAGACTCCAGTGTCGAGGTGTTGAAACACACTGTATCACACTGTAAGGACAATCGTAACTTGTCATATGTATTTATTACATATTTCTCATTTTCATATTATATAAAATCCGGACTCCAGTGACGACATGTTGCAAACACACTGTATCACACTGTAAAATAATCGTAACATGACATGCGTATTTATGCATATATTTCTCATTTTCACATTACAAAAAATCCGGACTCTAGTGGCGACGTGCTGCAAACACACTGTATCACACTGTAAGGACAATTGTAACGTGTCATTTAACACACAACTCTTCTCAAGTTTCGAACTTGGTCCTTTCTGCTGAAGTATTACGTGACTAAGCTACAATGCGATATCATAATGTGATTCCATCATGTTACTACTATCATAATTCGACCACCCACAAACCACAGTAACAGAAACACTACAAAGATGTTTTACTAATTATAAATAACGCAATTATGTTGGTTGAAATTCATTAAAACATTTTTTTCAGTCAGATTTTTGTTTCGTTTTGCAATAAATCACCCTAAAGCGCTCTTAAATTAAATAGGGGAAATTATATTTCCATCATACTACAAATTAATTAGAGTATTCAACTTTCAGAGCTCTGTGTGTTTCAATCAAGAAGTGTAACAGGATAGCTACGTATATACAAAAAAAGCGAAAAGTTCCTCGGCCCCTTTTTTAAACATGTTAAAATTAAAATAATGGTTTCAGGGCTTCCGATGTGAGCACAATTTGTTAAATTGCCTCTTCAGTCCCAGTGGACGTTTTGTATGTGATTACTGAGTTTGAAGGAATCTGCTTCGAAACCTCTTCGCAGCATAAATACAATTACTGAAACTTACCACATAAACAACCCCGTGTTGGTAGAGAAGTGTTATTAGCAATATTCTGAGTACAGGTATAGCGTATGTGTAGTTAATGCATGACACTGAAAAACCTTCAACGAAATGTGTCATTACTCACTGGTAGACTCACGTTCGACTCCTAATAGGGCAGGACAATTTTTTTAATTTTATGTTTTTCTGTGTTGTCTCAAGTAAACGGCTTGCTCCAAGTCAGCCTATTAATGTAGATGAAAACTCCACTATCATCATCTTCGATTAGGCTCCGTAGCCAGTTGAACGTTAGAACAAAAAATGTTTCAGTAGTTAAAAAGTAAAAAACAATTAATATAATAAATGAGGGGTGCTCTGCAATAACAAGATATGTGTAGGAAGTGGGTTTTTGGCTGGAAGTAAAAGTAACATTGTTTTCATTAACAAACAAAGGCCTTTGCAAATCTTCGTTTTTGAATTAGTGTTATTGATAGTTTATATGTATAAATTCATGTTTTATTCGTCCAAATCTCGTTATTGAATTTGTTATTTTAATACATTACTAGTAAAGTACTCCGACTTGCCTTGTTATTGCAGACATAAGATACAACTTGCCTTGTTATTCCAGTCATACGATACAACTTGCCTTGTTATTGCAGTCATACGATACAACGTGCCTTGTTATTGCAGTCATACGATACAACTTACCTTGTTATTGCAGTCATAAGATACAACTTACCTTGTTATTGCAGTCATACGATACAACTTGCCTTGTTATTGCAGTCATAAGATACAACTTACCTTGTTATTGCAGTCATGCGATACAACGTGCCTTGTTATTGCAGTCATACGATACAACTTACCTTGTTATTGCAGTCATAAGTCAGTTATACGATACAACTTGCCTTGTTATTGCAGTCATAAGATACAACTTGCCTTGTTAGTCATACGATACAACTTGCCTTGTTATTTCAGTCATAAGATACAACACCTTGTTATTGCAGTCATAAGATACAACTTGCCTTGTTATTGCAAGTCATTGCAGTCATAAGATACAACTTACCTTGTTATTGCAGTCATACGATACAACTTGTGTTATTTCAGTCATAAGATACAACTTACCTTGTTATTGCAGTCATAAGATACAAGCAGTTATACATACCTTGTTATTGCAGTCGATACAACTTGCCTTGTTATTGCAGTCATAAGATACAACTTGCCTTGTTATTGCAGTTATACGATACAACTTGCCTTGTTATTGCAGTTATACGTCAGTTATACGATACAACTTACCTTGTTATTGCAGTTATACGATACAACTTGCCTTGTTATTGCAGTTATACGATACAACTTGCCTTGTGATTGCAGTCATAAGATACAACTTACCTTGTTAGCAGTTATACGATACAACTTGCCTTGTTATTGTCATAAGATACAACTTACCTTGTTATTGCAGTCATAAGATACAACTTGCCTTGTTATTGCAGTCATAAGATACAACTTACCTTGTTATTGCAGTTATACGATACAACTTACCTTGTTATTGCAGTCATAAGATACAACTTGCCTTGTTATTGCAGTCATATTGCAGTTATACAACAACGTACCTTGTTATTGCAGTCATAAGATACAACTTGCCTTGTTATTGCAGTTATACGATACAACTTGTTATTGCAGTCATAAGATACCTTGTTATTGCGATACAACTTGCCTTGTTATTGCAGATACAACTTACCTTGTTACAGTTATACGATACAACTTGTTATTGCAGTCATAAAGATACAACTTGCCTTGTTATTGCAGTTATACGATACAACTTGTTATTGCAGACATAAGCTTGCCTTGTTATTGCAGTCATAAGATACAACTTGCCTTGTTATTGCAGTCATAACATACAACTTGCCTTGTTATTGCAGTCATAAGATACAACTTACCTTGTTATTGCAGTTATACGATACAACTTACCTTGTTATTGCAGTCATAAGATACAACTTGCCTTGTTATTGCAGTTATACGATACAACTTACCTTGTTATTGCAGTTATACGATACAACTTGCCTTGTTATTGCAGTCATAAGATACAACTTGCCTTGTTATTGCAGTCATACGATACAACTTGCCTTGTTATTGCAGTTATACGATACAACTTGCCTTGTTATTGCAGTCATAAGATACAACTTGCCTTGTTATTGCAGTCATAAGATACAACTTACCTTGTTATTGCAGTCGATACAACTTACCTTGTTATTGCAGTTATAAGATACAACTTGCCTTGTTATTGCAGTCATAAGATACAACTTACCTTGTTATTGCAGTCATAAGATACAACTTGCCTTGTTATTGCAGTTATACGATACAACTTACCTTGTTATTGCAGTCATAAGATACAACTTGCCTTGTTATTGCAGTCATAAGATACAACTTACCTTGTTATTGCAGTTATACGATACAACTTGCCTTGTTATTGCAGTCATAAGATACAACTTACCTTGTTATTGCAGTTATACGATACAACTTACCTTGTTATTGCAGTCATAAGATACAACTTGCCTTGTTATTGCAGTCATACGATACAACTTGCCTTGTTATTGCAGTCATACGATACAACTTAGTTATTCAGTTATACGATACAACTTGCCTTTTTATTGCAGTCATAAGATACAACTTGCCTTGTTATTTGCAGCCTTGTTATTGCAGTCATAAGATACAACTTGCCTTGTTATTGCAGTTATACGATACAACTTACCTTGTTATTGCAGTTATACGATACAACTTGCCTTGTTATTGCAGTCATAAGATACAACTTACCTTGTTATTGCAGTCATAGATACAACTTGCCTTGTTATTGCAGTCATAAGATACAACTTGCCTTGTTATTGCAGTCATACGATACAACTTGCCTTGTTATTGCAGTCATAAGATACAACTTGCCTTGTTATTGCAGACATAAGATACAACTTGCCTTGTTATTGCAGTCATAAGATACAACTTGCCTTGTTATTGCAGACATAAGATACAACTTGCCTTGTTATTGCAGACATAAGATACAACTTGCCTTGTTATTGCAGTCATAAGATACAACTTGCCTTGTTATTGCAGTCATAAGATACAACTTGCCTTGTTATTGTCATAAGATACAACTTGCCTTGTTATTGCAGTCATACGATACAACTTGCCTTGTTATTGCAGACATAAGATACAACTTGCCTTGTTATTGCAGACATAAGATACAACTTGCCTTGTTATTGCAGTCATAAGATACAACTTGCCTTGTTATTGCAGTCATAAGATACAACTTGCCTTGTTATTGCAGTCATACGATACAACTTGCCTTGTTATTGCAGTCATACGATACAACTTGCCTTGTTATTGCAGTCATACGATACAACTTGCCTTGTTATTGCAGTCATAAGATACAACTTGCCTTGTTATTGCAGTCATACGATACAACGTGCCTTGTTATTGCAGTCATAAGATACAACTTGCCTTGTAAGATACAACTTGTCTTGTTATTGCAGGCATAAGATACAACTTGCCTTGTTATGGTAGTCATAAGATACAACTTGCCTTGTTATTGCAGTCATACGATACAATATTGTAGATACAAGATACAACTTGCCTTGTTATTGCAGTCATACGATACAACGTGCCTTGTTATTGCAGATACAACTTGCCTTGTTGTTGCAGTCATAAGATACAACTTGCCTTGTTGTTGCAGTCATAAGATACAACTTGTTATTGCAGGCTTAAGATACAACTTGCCTTGTTATGGTAGTCATACGATACAATGTGCCTTGTTATTGTAGTCATAAGATACAACTTGCCTTGTTGTTGCGGTCATATGATACAACTTGTCTTGTTATTGCAGTCATAAGATACAACTTGCCTTGTTATGGTAGTCATACGATACAACTTCCCTTTTTATTTCATATGCATGAAAACATTGCAGATTCTTTCTAAGGTTGCTAAATGTAATAAGGATTAAAATGTAATATACGAACATAAAATAATTTAAGAGATGAATTTAATTTTCACAATACAAGTATAGAATACATGATATAAGAAAATAGAACTTGTATATTTTCTTGTATATCGCAGTACGTTTATGTAGTGCGGGAAAAGAAATGTGACGTCTCAAAATCAAAATAAATCCAAAACAACGGATGTATTTTTGTGTGTCTATATATTTCATATTGTACAAAGACACGTCCGAATGAAATTCTCAACACACAACTCAATTTCAGAACACACACACTCTTTGACTCCACATTACACGACACAAACACAACCCCACAGGAAATAAAACAAAAGGCGCCAAGACCAGCAACAACCAGTTCTGAAGAAAGCCAATAGCAGGCCGAAACATGTAAACCAGGTACAGTAAAATTTAACACATTAATTATCTTATTTATTTATTTATTTATTTATTTATTTATTTATTTATTTATTTATTTATTTATTTATTTATTTATTTATTTTTCTAATAATTGTAACATAATTTATAAAATATACAGAGAAACTTTAGCTCGCCCCAGAAAAGTAGAACTCGTGCTCAGGGCGGATTCCTGAATTGAAATTAATTATTATACAATACAATTATAATTAATAATTATACAATACAATTTGCAATTACAGTATATAAATTTAAATTTACAATTTTTCAATTTTTATAAAATCCATACATAACTTTTTAAATTTAATACTAGAACTATTAGAATTGACAAGATTAGGATATTTAAATATAAATTTGTTATATATTCTTGGGCCTAAATTACTACTATGGTTAAATACTGTAACAGTGTTGCATTTTGGTTCAAACAATCTTAAAGAATTCATACCTTTTGTTTCACAACTCTGAGAATACAATTCAAAATTATTTAGATTTTTATGTATGAATTTTATTAATACAATATAATAAATTTGTCTTACGTTAAGTACATTAAAGTCTATAAATAAATTTTGAGATGGAAAATCAATAGGTTTATGAAGACATTTTAATTATTTTCTTCTGTAATAAATGAAATGGATTAAAATTGGATTTAAATGAGCTATCCCATCCTATAATTCCATACATAATTGAAATAGAGTTAAATATATTGTACGTAATAAACTTATTGACAAGTAATTCCTCAATAAAACAAAATAATATATTATTTTACGTAATTTATTACAAAGGTAATTAATGTGTTGGTTCCATTTTAAATGATTATCGAAAATTATGCCTAAATACTTAACTCTTAAATACTTAATCGTGCATTTCAGAACAAAATATAATATGTTTCTTCATAGTTAAAGGGTGTTCTTAACGTTCTTGAATATTCCTGGTTATTTCACTTCCACCCTGTATTTTTCTGTACGGTAGTGGGGACCGCAAACAAAAGTCACTCCCAAAAGTGGGTCGCGCCTTCAAAAAGTTTGGGAACCACTGCTCTAACGAACATGCAAGTATTTACTACCGCTCCTTTCCCCTGTATCGGAAACCAGACTTGCGTCTGAGGAGTGACCGACCGGGAGATGTGTGATGTTACACAAGTTAGAGTGCGCGGTTTAATATCTCAGAAAGCTTCCTCCCCCGCCGGCCCCCTCCTCCTGGGCCGCTACTTCTTGTTGGTCTGTCCGTCCTGTACACTTTGCAAGTTGATATATTATACAGAGTGCAGTGGGATGGGGGCAGGGGGCCTGTGGCCCGAGATGGGCGGGGGAGGAGGTAATGACCATCATGGAAAACATGTACACTCCTGCTTGCATCACACATCGCGCTCACGAGCAACAGTGGCCTAAGTACCGAGTCATTCTGTTGAGTGCCCCCTGACAGGTAAAGATGACTTTCGCGCGGAAGAGAAGTGAGCGGAAACTGCAGTTTCTCAGCTCCCAAACTATTATTTGATGGAAACTCGACCGTTGAGACTAAACAGTTTCATTTCTTGAGCACAGAAACTTTGTTCGAAGCTGAACAGTTCGTTTCATTGTGCAGATGGGTTAAATAATTTATTTTCTTAGTACAGATGCAATTTTCGAAACTAAAGACTTTTCTTTCTGGTCCATAGAGACTCTTTTTCGAACATAAACAGTTCAGTAGGGTCTAACTGATTAACTAGCGGACTTACTCGTGTTAATTATGTAAGTTTGTGCGGCTTATAGCTGTTTCGGTACTTCATCACACCATCCTCAGAGCCTACTAGATCTCGGCGTCATCTCGAACTTCTCTGCCCGTTATGTGGGTGCGTTTGATTGTTGAAAGGTGTTGAAAAGTGGAGTCAAATAGTGTGTGTGTAGGCCTACTCAAATTGATCTGTGTGTTGAGAATTTGATCGGGGTGTGTTTTAGTGTGTTTATATATTTCGTATTGTTCTAATGTGTTGAGTTTTTTGTTCTTGGGTTGTATGTGTAGGATAGTTAATCAATTACTTATATTCAAGTGTTAAAAGTAGTGTACGCAAGATTCAAAATGGATAACCAGTTCATTTTCTTATATCAGTTAAACAGTTCATATTGTCCTATTACTAGTAAAACCGATTAAGTCCACTTTTTGTGTAAAATAAGTAAAGTACACTCCCCGACTTGTCTTTAAGTGCTCTGTATTCTAATAAAATGGAATAAGTCCGAAATGTTGTAGCCAACAACCAATTTACTTACTTACAAATGGCTTTTAAGGAACCCGGAAGTTCATTGTCCCCTCACATAAGCCCGACATCGGTCCCTATCCTGTGCAAGGTTAATCCAGTCTGTATCATCATATCCCACCTCCCTCAAATCAATTTTAATATTATTCTCCCATCTAAGTCTCGGCCTCCCTAAAGTATTTTTCCCTCCGGCCTCCCAACTGACACTCTTTATGCATTTCTGGATTTGCCCATACGTGCTACATGCCCTGATCATCTCAAACGTCTGGATTTAATGTTCCTAATTATGTTAGGTGAAGAATAAGAAATAATATAGTGGCGACATTGTTATTCCCGGCGTGACTCCTCCTCTTTGCTTACTTCTCAGGAAGTGAATTCTTTATAAAGTCTAGGTAGGTAGTATCGTTCGCCATTTTTGTTCTTGCGTTGGCGAGCTACCAGACGAGAAATCTATTTGCCGCACCGTTAAACATCATGTCGTAGCTCCTATGATAATAAATCAAACGCACTGTAATTCAGCAAATAATTGAGCGGCAAATAACGTCCTCGTGTGCTTTCTGCGAACGCTAACGAAAGAGCCAAAATGGCGGGCGATTATATTAAGTATTTATCCAGCCTTAGGAAATGCTTTACATCTTCATCAGCGAATCACAAGACGCACACGTTTAAATGTAACAGACCTGCAACGTGATTGGCTGCCGGAAATTAGAGCGACGGGACTATAGAGTTAAAATATGTTTAATTTAATTTAATTTAATTTAGTGTTGTTTTCTAAACAAGATTTGTTATAGGAGATATAAAACTTGGTTTCCTAAAAATAACACTATTAATTATAATCTATTTACAATGATGTAAGTTTTTCCTATTATGTATGTGTATGTATGTATGTATTTATTTATTCACACTGCAATGGGTATATTCACACTGCAATGGGTATATACCCGGTGGCAGTGATAACTAATTACACTCAATAATGACAGTAATAAACTTATTAATTAAAAATACAATTAATAATAATACTAATAATTAATATTAACAATAATTAATAATAATAATAATAATAATAATAACAGGGAACATCCTAAATTAAATGAAACGATCACTTAACATAACATTTGAAATAAATCTAATTTGTATCTTAAACCTAAGATCGAACTAAAACCCACGAGTATGATATGTTCATATCTGCACAAGTACCTTTCAACATTACACTCATTTCGCTGTCAACTCACTCACTGCACTGGAACTACGACAAATTTCACTGATTCTATCCTGATTTCACTAGCACTTCAAAAACATTTCACTGTTCAAATACTTTGCACTGCCACTATAAACTATAAAGCTTCACTGACAGGAACATGTTTCACTTACACTACACACTTCACTGACACAACATAATTCTTCACTGATACAACACTTCAATAACAACATATCATTTACATCCTTTAAATACTGTGTATAATTATCGTCTATTAGTAAAGTCTTTAAGCCTATTTTTAAATACTTTTTGGTTGTTGGTAAAGCCTTTAGTAAGTCTGCAGGCAAAGCATTCCAGTCCCTGATAGTACGATTGAGAAAAGAAAACTTTCCAGTGTCCGTCCTCTGTCTTCTTTCCCTCAATTTATATGAGTGGTCGTTCCTTAATTAAGATAATTTCTTGTCATTTTAAGTGTAACTTATCTGCCATCCATGGTATAACAGCAACATGAAGTGGAAAGGATCAGAAAACTATATGTCGTGAAACACATTGAATTATAACTTAATATTTCCAAAGGTTGTTGTTTAGTCAACTGTCCGAAAACAGGTCTGTACGTCACAAGTGATACTAAGAAGACGCCACTTACGAGGCAACTAGGCCAGGAGATAATGGGGTAGGATGGCCGGTTCCTTTTTGCCTCCATCACCGACTAGCTACATGTTACACTAATCAGACTTCAGATGCATATAAGCAATTATTGTTCTTCCTCTGACACATATCGTCAAGTGAGATGTACATATCGGTCAGAACCTCAATCAGATGGGGTAAATTATCTGTTTGCAGTATTTTATTCAGCATTTCTGTTCGTTCTCTTTTGGGGGGGGGGGCATTTTTTAAATGAGCGCAAAATTTACCACACTTCGAATGGGCCTTTTTACATATGGGGAACTTATTTTTTTGGCAATATTGAACTTAATAAAACATTAGACTGAGTGTCTGTATAATATTTTCATGAATTTGAAGAAACTGCTATTTTACAAGCAGGAAGTTACCCTCCAGTTATTTTCATCGGTGCGTCTGAAGGAACGAAGAACAATACATTCACTGTCGCTTTTATTTAGAATCTTGCATACTTCTACTCCGAATTATCTGTTATCGCGCTTTAAATTTCTTACAACTCTTCGAAACCGACATCAAGCACTTCTTTCTATCTCTCATCATAAAACGTCTTTATACCCATCCTCCTACATTGTAGAAATATCTCGCATCTGGAATTCGTTACCTAATGACGCCAGGGACTGCCGGACTTTATGACAATTCAAAATTAAATTGGAAAATTTTGTCTTATTTAATGGTTTTTAGGTATTGCCAGAAGTGTTGATTTGTGTTTTTTTTTTTTACTCTAGATTAAAATTGAAAGTTTCTTGTTCAGGCCTACGCTAGTTAATTAGTTAGGATACAATTAATTATGATACTTAACCATTCATTTAAAGTTTGTGTGACTGCAACCTGCGTATATTTTTGTGTAGCTTTACTTTGTTTATAGTGTATTTGTTTCTTTTTTATTTCTATTATTGTATTTGTATTTCTGGTGGTGTGGAAGAGAAGGCCTGATGGCCTTAACTACACCAGAATAAATAAATAGATGACAGTGTACTATATTGTCGTTAATTCGAACTGTGATTTGCAGCAATCTCTTAGCTCGGTTATAGGAAGCATACATTTCTTCGTAAATATGTTTAACTTGTTGAAATATTTTATATCAGTTTTAGACATTATTACGTTAATTTATTTTAATAATAATTTTAGTAAACGCCTAAAGCAAGCATAGGCATACATGTATAATTGTATTTATATGATACAAATCCGTTAATTAGAATTTGTGTTCGGATGTAGTATCGCTTAGAAAAAAAAAATAAGTTTTAAGTTCGGTATTAATATTATTAATATTAAACAATGCGGAAGGATCCGGACATACTGGGGTCATCGTTTCCCTAAACCAGTGATGTCAACTGATGTTCATAGGCGCAAGCGCGAACTTTAGAGCCGAGGAGAGCCTGAGCGCTTTACAGCGGAAAGGAAAGAGACAGACGAAAGAGGTAGTACATGCCGCTTGGTCGAGCTATGTACAGGGATGGCCAGCACTGATTCAATGAATAAAGGGAAGAGAACTTGTTAAAACTGTATCCATGGTAATTTTTATATTTGTCTGAGAAGTATAAGTGCATTATAAGAATGTAAGTTTTAATTTTAATGTTCATTTTTCACAAGTTTGTTTTTTTATTCAACAGGAATATTTTCTCAACTTTTTTACAGAAAAGTGAAATTTTCAGATATGTTTGTTTAGTAGCCTTACAGGTACTAAAGCAATGTTTTCGTAAATCTAATATATCGTAAATACGCATTACTAAAGATAGTGTATTAAAATGTTTGAAAATATTCGCATGAAAAATGTTTGTAAGGAAATGAATTAACAAAGCAAATACTGTTACATCACAAACAAAAGATATGTGCCTATGTTTTGGTAAAACGTCAGCTCTATAGCTTCAGCAGATTTCGAGATAATTTAATATTCTGATAACAGAAAGTTGCGCACCAGTATCACATAAAAGCATAATGCGATAAGAGTTTTATTATGTAATATTAGTTACAGTTAAAACATAAACCTAGACAACTTTGATTTGTACTATAATATTGTTTTGATTAATTACTTTTATAAGACTAAAGATACCATCAATATCAATTTCAACTTATCATGTCATATTCAGTGCCTTTCTTTCGGATATCACTTTCTTTATGAATGATGTGTTTAATTCATTTAGTACAGTATATTTGTAGTTATTATGGAATTTGTATGAATATTCCTAGTTACCTCTTTATTATGTTATTAACGTTTAAAACACAACTGTAATATCCTTCTGTAATATGTTTCCTTGGTTCACACACGCCTCTTTCAACACAGTGATTCTACACACATCGTGGAGGCTTTTTGCTATATTCTATTCTCTGTTTTAAGTGATATTACAGTTGTAACTTTGGTTTCTAACGTCATATACCAAGTCTACACACGTCGTGGAGGCTTTTTGCTATATTCTATTCTCTGTTTTAAGTGATATTACAGTTGTAACTTTTGGTTTTTAACGTCATATACCAAGTCTACACACATCGTGGAGGCTTTTTGCTATATTCTATTCTCTGTTTTAAGTGATATTACAGTTGTAACTTTGGTTTTTAACGTCATATACCAAGTCTACACACATCGTGGAGGCTTTTGCTATATTCTATTCTCTGTTTTAAGTGATATTACAGTTGTAACTTTGGTTTTTAACGTCATATACCAAGTCTACACACATCGTGGAGGCTTTTTGCTATATTCTATTCTCTGTTTTAAGTGATATTACAGTTGTAACTTTGGTTTTTAACGTCATATACCAAGTCTACACACATCGTGGAGGCATTTTGCTATATTCTATTCTCTGTTTTAAGTGATATTACAGTTGTAACTTTGGTTTTTAACGTCATATACCAAGTCTACACACATCGTGGAGGCTTTTGCTATATTCTATTCTCTGTTTTAAGTGATATTACAGTTGTAACTTTGGTTTTTAAAGTCATATACCAAGTCTACACACATCGTGGAGACTTTTTGCTATATTCTATTCTCTGTTTTAAGTGATATTACAGTTGTAACTTTGGTTTTTAACGTCATATACCAAGTCTACACACATCGTGGAGGCTTTTTGCTATATTCTATTCTCTGTTTTAAGTGATATTACAGTTGTAACTTTGGTTTTTAACGTCATATACCAAGTCTAAACACATCGTGGAGGCTTTTGCTATATTCTATTCTCTGTTTTAAGTGATATTACAGTTGTAACTTTGGTTTTTAACGTCATATACCAAGTCTACACACATCGTGGAGGCTTTTTGCTATATTCTATTCTCTGTTTTAAGTGATATTACAGTTGTAACTTTGGTCTTTAACGTCATATACCAAGTCTACACACATCGTGGAGGCTTTTGCCATATTCTATTCTCTGTTTTAAGTGATATTACAGTTGTAACTTTGGTTTTTAACGTCATATACCAAGTCTACACACATCGTGGAGGCTTTTGCTATATTCTATTCTCTGTTTTAAGTGATATTACAGTTGTAACTTTGGTTTTTAACGTCATATACCAAGTCTACACACATCGTGGAGGCTTTTTGCTATATTCTATTCTCTGTTTTTAAGTGATATTACAGTTGTAACTTTGGTTTTTAACGTCATATACCAAGTCTACACACATCGTGGAGGCTTTTGCTATATTCTATTCCCTGTTTTAAGTGCTATTACAGTTGTAACTTTGGTTTTTAACGTCATATACCAAGTGTTCACTTTCTATAACATGTTCCATTCGACCTACACGACCTGAAGATGCCAATCAAAATTGGCGAAAACGTTTGTTTTTAAAATCTGTGTAAATGTTATTATAACATGTTTTATTGTGTTTATGTTAAGTATTGACTGAATAGAACTCATTTTTCAATTAAATCAAATTGTTGAATTCTTTGTAAGTTCATACATATGTATGTATACTTTTTGCTGGTTGAATGGAAGAGAAGGCCTTACTGCCTTAACTCTGCCAGCTAAAATAAATCATTATTACTATTATTATTATTATTATTATTATTATTATTATTATTATTATTATTATTATTATTATTATTAAAAGCACGGAAAAATCTCTGTCGAAAATGAAAGCAAGATTCCTGTTGCTACATAATCCCTTATCTGCTAGTAGCAGACCCCACGCCCAGGAAACAAACGACAGTCGTAAGTAAATAGGCCCCTGACACAGAGTTCACTTGTCGGTCCTCCTAAGTCCTCTCGCAGTATATTCATGATAAATTTAACTAACTACGTCAGAACCAAAGCCACAGGCTTCTGCTTGCCGCTTAGATTTGAACAATATTTCAGCAACTCCCCAGCTTAGCTGTATAACCAGAGTCCACTAGTCTATTTTAAGGGATTACTATGCGAGATGTGTATTCCCATGTTACACTGATGCTCTGCGAAATGTTTTGAGCCTTGAGTTGGCTGGCCTGCCTCTCTCTGTCTACACCGTAACTCGAAGGTTTATCCTGATGTGTCCAGGTCCCCATGCTAATTTGTCTTGTGGTATGGCCCCTGCAGTCCCCCTTTACTGGGTAAGATGGAGAGAGATGAGACTAACTCCGGCCCTCTCTCTCGGACGGTCAAGTCTCTCGGGGGCCATGCAAGGCATTAAGCTGCCCGCCTGCGCCTCCTGGATAGGAAGTGGATGAGTGTGTGCAGCGGGCTCCTGGATCTGTGGTCACTTTTACGGAGTTGGCTAGCTAGCAAGAGGTACGGCTTTAATTTCCATAGATACTTGTCTCTTGGATTCAGGTGTTTAGAGCGGAAGAGTGCAGGAGTGCAGAGGCTCGACTGTACGGAGGCTTGTTTCGGGCAACACAGATGTTTTACCGAGTCAAAATAAACATTAGTAAGTGCACAAGGTTCCACATGAATTCTTCATTAAAATGAATATAATAAGCATATCCATCCAGTTACCCAATCATTATTTCATTCATCCATCCATCCATCCATTCATACACACATTCATTCATCATCCATTCATACACAGGATCATTCACTTATTCATCCATTGATACGACCATCCTCCCATCCATTTATTCGTTTGCCTATCCACCCATTCATATATCCGACCATCATCAATCCATTCATTCATTCAACCAACCATTCATTATTTTATAAATCTACTCACCCACCCAAGAATCCACTCACATGTTCATTATTCAACCTATAAATCTCCACTCACGATCTAACCATGAATCCACCCACTCACATATTCACTATTCTACCTATAATCTCCACTCATGATTTAACCATGAATCCACCCACTCATCAAACAATTGGGCCATTCATTATTTTATAAATCTACTCACTCACCCAAGAATACACTCACATGTTCATTATTCAACCTATAATCTCCACTCACGATTTAACCATGAATCTACCCACTCATCAATCAATTCGCTCATTCATTATTTTATAAATCTACTTACCCACACAAGAATCCACTGACATGCAAAATACAAAACTCCACTCACGATCTAACCATGAATCCACCCACTCATCAATCAATTCGCCCATTAATTTATACATCTACTCACCCACTCACATGTTCATTATTCAACCTATAAATGTCCACTCACGATCTAACCATGAATCCACCCACTCATCAAACAATTGGGCCATTAATTATTTTATAAATCAACTCAACCACTCACATGTTCATTATTCAACCTATAATCTCCACTCACGATTTAACCATGAATCCACCCACTCATCAAACAATTGGGCCATTAATTATTTTATAAATCTACTCACTCACCCAAGAGTTCAGTCACATGTTCATTATCCAACCCATAAATCTCCACTCACGATTTAAACTTGAATCCACCCACTCATCAAACATTTGGGTCATTCATTATTTTATAAATCTACTCACTCACCCAAGAGTCCAGTCACATGTTCATTATGCAACCCATAAATCTCCACTAACGATCTAACCATGAATCCACCCACTCATCAATCAATTCGCTCATTCATTATTTCATAAATCTACTCACCCACCCAAGAATCCACTCACATGTTCATTATTCAACTATAAATCTCCACTCACCCATCTAATCATGAATCCACCCACTCATCAATCAATTCGGCCATTCATTATTTTATAAATCTACTCACCCACCCAAGAGTCTACTCACATGTTCATTATTCAACTATAAATCTCCACTCACCCATGTAATCATGAATCCACCCACTAATAAATCAACTGGGCCATTCATGATTTTATAAATCCACTCACCCACCCAAGAATCCACTCACATGTTCATTATTCAACCTATAAATCTCCACTCACGATCTAACCACTCACTCATCAATCAATTCGCTCATTCATTATTTTATAAATCTACTCACCCACCCAAGAATCCACTCACATGTTCATTATTCAACTATAAATCTCCACTCACCCATCTAATCATGAACCCACCCACTCTTCAATCAATTAGGCCATTCATGATTTTATAAATCTACTCACCCTCCCAAGAATCCACTCACATGTTCATTATTCAACCTATAAATCTCCACTCACGATCTAACCATGAATCTACCCACTCATCAATCAATTCGCCCATTCATTATTTTATAACTCTACTCACCCACCCAAGAGTCCACTCACATGTTCATTATTCAACTATAAATCTCCACTCACCCATCTAATCACGAATCCTCCCACTCATCATTCAATTCGGCCATTCATTATTTTATAAATCTACTCACCAACCCAAGCATCCACTCACATGTTCATTATTCAACTATAAATCTCCACTCACCCATCTAATCACGAATCCTCCCACTCATCAATCAATTCGGCCATTCATTATTTTATAAATCTACTCACCAACCCAAGCATCCACTCACATGTTTATTATTCAACCTATAAATCTCCACTCACGATCTAACCATAAATCCACCCACTCATCAAACAACTGGGTCATTCATTATTTTATAAATCTACTCACCCACCCAAGAATCCACTCACATGTTCATTATTCAACCTATAAATTTCCACTCACGATCTCACCATTAATCCACGAAAATGAGCGCGCGATGCATGGGAGCATTATTACGTCTTTACTTGTGGCTATCTTCCTGCAACGATCTAGCAATCCACAATCCACAGTCGGAAGTTGATTTCTGAATAGCCCTCGTATTTTGGTATTAATTCAGATTGAATGCCCTGAAAATTTACAATTGATAAAATTTCAGGATAATGTTTACATGAACACGTACAGTATTTCTACGCTTGGCGTGACACTTCATCCCTTTTGAAACTTAGATGTCGCAGTATAAATTGAGCTTAATTGAAATTAATTATTTAGAAATCAGAATTGTTGTCCATTAAAAAGTAAACACCCGCAATTTCACACTTGCTGCAAGCGGATGTTTTCCGTAATTAAAATGTTCGTGGCGCTCAAGTATTTATAGGTTTTGTTGAATTGGAAACGGGGCAAAATCCCTTTTACATTTTATATTCTTTATACGGCTCAAATTAAAACATTTCGTGGGCACATATTGCATGAGGTGTCACAGTTCGATGGCTGTCAGTCTAAAAAAATCACGAGGTAGTTTTATTTTCAAATTTGAGTACAGAAATTAAATATAGCTTGCTGAAAAACTAATGCAGTTAAATTTTAGTAGGCTATTCTTGTTTGTAATAGTAATATACGTTACAAGAGCGGTATGTTGACGTTTTCATGTTCGAGGAAAAGTTTGAAAAAGCGAAACGTAGTTGAGCTTTTTTAATTTCCGAGAATTGAAAAAAAACATACCGCTCGTGTATCGTACATTATTTTGTGCGAAGATCGTTTATTACATACCTGAAAGACGAATTTCTAATTAGTTGCAATGAAATCTCCATTTTGGTTTCTGCTTAATAACGGCAACTTCGGAAAACCAAAATATCTTTCTTCAACATTGTTGCTATAAAATGTTTTCTGTGTTTACTATACTCCAGCAGGCCGTGATATACGTCTGTCTTTTATTTCCCCCAGTCTATAAATGCGAACTTAAAACAAACGGTAAGGTTATGTAATAATTTATTTTTCATTTTAATATTTTAACAATATTATTTATATAACATATTGCAGTAATAACATCGGCATCTGGAATCTTGTTGATTTTTTCACGACTTCCTTAATGTTACTTGTATCAAGAATGCAATAAGTTTCGTGGAGTAGTAGACTTTACTTAATTTTTTCAAATATTTAAAAACAATAATTAACATTGCAATTTAGGTGAAATTGCAGTGGTAAGTTTCCAATATATAATTATTACTATGTTAAACGTCTCTAAAAATAATGTGTTAAAAGCCTAAAGCAGTAAAATGAATGTCGCGCTTAAGCGGTAAGAAGAGGGAAATTGTTATATGTGTTACGTTGGGAATACTGAATGTGGCATTTCACACTTACCGTGTATTGGTTCTGTGCGGAAAACAAGCAAATACGTACGATCTCGCACAAAATATATTACATTCATACACTTTATGGTTACTACAAGCGAATGAATTAGTAATTTTTGTATTCATTTTATTAAATTTTTGTTAAAATTTTAAAAGGAACTAGGCAAAATGGTTATTATTCTCGCATGTTTATCAAAAACATCTTTTCTTGTATTTTAATGTGAAATATAACCCTTTCCGTGGCTTTAATCTCTCTAAGGCTCAATGATATTTGTAATAGGGGAGACTCGGCTAATTCCGCAATATTAAGAAGTAAATCTATCATATTTTTATCAAAACGTTTATTGAAAAATACTATCAAGGTATGTAGACATGGACAAAACCTTTCATTACCAAATGTGATAAAGCAGTGATTACCAAACATCACGAAATTGTGACGTAATATAAATGCAACCCGCACACCACTATCGCAGGGAGAGGGGTGGAGTGGGTATCTCCTCAGGTAATGCAGTGAATAACAGTGCAGAGACGGACTGTGACCAAAAAGCAAAAGGAATATAATAATCTTTTACTTATTAACTACACACACACTTTTTTCCGTGTTAACTTTTATCCTCATATTCATTATTTTTGTATTATTAATAAAATAATAGTAATATGCGTTACAAGAGCGGTATGTTGACGTTTTCATGTTCGAGGAAAAGATTGAAAAAGCGAAACGTAGTTGAGCTTTTTTAATTTCCGAGTACATGAAAACAAACATACCGCTCGTGTATCGTACATTATTTTGTGCGAAGATCGTTTATTACATACCTGAAAGAGGAATTTCTAATTAGTTGGTTTCTGTTCAATGACGGAAACTTTGGAAAACAAATATATCTATCTTCAACATTGTTCCTATAAAATGTTTTCTGTGTTTACTATACTGCAGCAGGCCGTGATATACGTCTGTCTTTTTTTCCCCCCCAGTCTACGTATGATGAGTCTGGAATCTTGTTGATTTTTTCACGGCTTCCTTAATGTTACTTGCATTACAAATACAGTAACTTTTGTGGTGTTGTAGAGTTTACTTAATTTTTGCAAATATTTAAAAACAATTGCAGTGGTAAGTTTCCAATTTATAATTATTACTATATTGAACGTCTTTAAAAATAATATGTTAAAAGCCTAAAGCAGTAAAATGAATATGACGCTTAAGCGGTAAGAATAGGGAAATTGTTATGTGTGTTACGTTGGGAATACTGAATGTGGTATTTCACACTTACCGCGTATTGGTTTTGTGCGGAAAGCAAGGAAATACGCACGATCTCGCACAAAATATATTTTCTTATTTACCATAAAAACGTGTACTTTACATCAGCAGATATTTGAAATTAGAAAAACGTACCAGACTGGTCACGAATTTGTAAATTACACTACATACGTCGGAAAAAATGTCCAAGTATTTTACCCTGATTAAGACATAGGAGCCAATACTTTTTATTGTCCGTTTATTAATGAAATATTCAAATTACACTACATACGTTGAAAAAAACGTCGAAGTATTTCACCCCGACTAACACATATAAGCCGATACTTTTTATTGTTAATTTAGTAATTAAATATTCAATTTACAGGTAAGGGCGTGGTAGTCTTTATATGAAGAAAAATAATGACAACGTACATTGTTCTTTTGTACTCCATTTAAAATTTTACAACAAATTAAGTATCTCATATTTTTGCCATCTGCACAAAATAAATACTTTTCCTTCCATGCTCCTTAAAATTAAGGTTTTTACATATTATCTGTTTTCTGTTTCGAAAAGAATTGAAATATATTATCCTACATACTTGTAACATTACATGCGTACGTCCGCTGCTGATAAATGTCTTGTCTTATATCGAAGTGATGGCTGTAAACAGAGGGTGGGGGTATGATGTCATGGTTACGCTTGAGTGGAGGCAGGGGCATGTGTCGCGACACAGCTTTTGGCGATCACTGTGATAAAGAGACTTATTAAAATGCAAATATATTTAGTTGTATATACATTACGGTGAAAAAGAACAACTCTGGTAATTCCACAACAGTGCGGATAAATCCGCAATAGGACTTGGCTAATTCCGCAGTCGTAAATAATTATGAAATACATTATGAAAGTAACATAAAAGAAACAATTTATATGTAACAATGCTCACTTTCTTCACAGCTGTGTAGCGAAACACGAAAAACAACCAACTTTCGATGTTTCACTGTATTGCCGACAGAGGTGTCGACCAATGTCCTTGATTTTTTTTTCTATAGCACTGCAGAAGTCATGCCTCCTGTTGATAGCCTCTCAAAACTTACGTTCAAGCTATTGTAAAGCCGCTGTAAGGTACAAGTACCAAATAACGCCACCTTAACACTTCAGTCACTTTTGCTCTGGAAATAAGTTATTTACAAACACGAAAATTATGAAATAGAAACTGTAAGCTTATCTTTACATAACAGCACAATGAAAATGGATATATTATATACCGAACAAGAATTAGAACTCAAATAGGAAAACTTTGTAAACTGGTGTTATTAGGAACAGGTTGTCCAATTAACGCCACCTATTTTCTAGTAACCTATAGGGTAATTCCGGGTTAGATGGCCATAGTTTTTTAAATCACTTAGAACAGGGTAACCGATTGGTAAAGAAATACGAAACAAATCAAATACGTTCCTTCTAGGTTATATTTCTCCACTACAGTGTCTCAGGGCGCATAGAATTCACTGATGTAATAAAAAAATACGTTTGAAATATAATAGGCCACTGGCCATCTCACCCACATATGTTGATGGCCATAGGATATAGGGATAGATTTTTAAGTAAATTCATAACAATTTTTTGTAAATGAATTAGGTTTTATGCACTGGACACATAAATATAGTGTCTAAGTGCATAGTTATGATTGTTTGAAACTTTTCAACAACTTTATTTTTTGTTTTTTCCTCTTTTAGTGAATTTTCCTTAAAACAACACAGAAATAAATTGAAACGCTTATGAACACACTATAATAATAATCCGAGGCACGACAGCCCATGAAGGACCATGATGACCAGCCGGCTGCTGGCCTCACGTCCACATGTCGAAGCAGAGGTGGACGATCATCCAACCAAATGGCGGTATCGTGTGATTAGCCCAATGATCCCCCCAGCCGTTACAGCAGGCTTTCTTAACCGGATTTCGCTACCTATCGTAGTTCCCCAAGTGCATCACGATGCTGGGTGGGCACCGGTCCCATACACTGGCTCAAATTTCATGAGATAATTTCTTCCCCCATGAGGACTCGAACCAGCGCGAATTCCGTAACGCGAGTCCTAGGCAGGATGCCTTAGGCCACGACGCGGGACCTTATGAACATGTTAATGAAACAAAATCCTGAAAGGTCAAAGTAACAGTATCTTTTCCAGTTGGTTTCCGGGATAGGAAGCGTTGTCTCACAAGCAAACATTCTGATGGGAGCAAATAAAAAAGTTTTTTTTTCTTCCGCCATATTAATAATGTCAAAAGAAGTGCTTATACAAATTTTGGCCACTCGACCGTAATTACGAGTCCATCCAGAAAGTGAGTTTACCTGGGGCCGTTTACAGAAAAAACACAATTACATGGAAAGATTTATTGAAACAGATACAGCAATTGTTGCGCTAATTGTCAACGTATCTCCCACTGGAATTGACATTTGTCATACCATGGGATCAATTTTTGTACCATTGTGTCGTAGAAGTCAGCTTCCTGGGATCGAAACCAGCGTTGGACAGCCGCCTAAACCTCTCTACCGATCCCATATGACAAATGTCTTATTCCGGTGTGGAATGTGTTGAAAAAATAGCTCAACAATTGCTGTGTCTGTTCAATAATTGTTTTAATTAAGTTGTGTTTTCTTTCTGTTAACGACCCCTGGCGAACTTTTTTTACGGCCCTCGTAATTGCGATCAAGTGGCCAAAATTTTTATAAGCACTTCTTTTGACGTTATTAACATGATGAAAAAAAAATAACTTTTTTATCTGCTCCCATCAGAATGCTTGCTTGTCAGCCAGTCAGAGAATATTGATAAGTTCTTCAGCAAAAATGTAAGCGAGACTATAGACATCGGTCCCTGTAAGGGAAAATCCATGTTCCTGCATATTTAATATGGCGAACAAACCTACATCCATTGTCATTGCCTATGTGTCACTTGGTCCCATTGCACCCTTTGTAGAATTGTCTGTTTTAACTCTACTTTCCAGGGCTTTTCTTGGACTATGAAATGTAATGAAGGCTTATCGTACAGAAGTGCCATATTTAATGGCTTCAAAAGCACGGTACAAAGTCATCTTCATTCCAAAGACACGTTTGCTGCCGGGCGTTGCTTTATATTTTATCGGAATCTAGAAATAACTATACTTTTACATAATATTATTCGTAAATTGTAGGCCATCTATCCCAGAAAAATGCTGGCCATCTCTCCTTTTTTACGGGAGAGATGGCCATACCGCGTAATAAAAACTGGCAGCAGTGAAGAGAACAAATACAGTTAAGATAGAATGTTTAAAGATGCCTTACCTCTTTAATAATGTTTCCAGCAAATTTCCTCACAAAATGCAGTATTTCTCTATTGTTATTTCAGAAGGTGAAAAACTATTGCTTGCTCACAGACTCAAGAACGGCTACAAAACGCGGAAATAATAACCTTACGTTTTCGCAGGTGCAACAATCACTTCGTTTAATTAACATCTGGAGGCAAACCGATTTTCATTCGAAACAGATGATTACAATAAAAATAAGAGCGCTTGGTCGTCTCACCCGCATGGCTAACTCCCCCGGAATTACCCTACACTTATAATTGTTAATGAATTATTTTTCATAAGCAACACAAATTGAACTACGCGACTAAATTTGAGTTTCTGTTAATAAAAGACAAAATAAATTTGAAAGGTTTCTGAAACTGAAACACCAGATGGATTAGGAAAAAGATACAAAATCACTCAATCACTCAATAAGCCCGCCAGCGGAAAGATTAATCCAGTCTCTATCATTACCCCACCTTCAGTTCTCGGCCTCCCTAAAGGTCTTTTTCCTGTCTCCCAACTAACACTCTATATGCATTTCTGTTCTGAAATGCCCTGCCCATCTCAAACTGGATTTAATGTTCCTAATTATATCAGGTGAAGAATACAGATGGATTAGGAAAATATGTTTTCCAGTGACTACAGAAGAACCGGTAATATAACTGTTTTATAAAAAAAGAAACAATGTGACACAATAGAAAGTTATTAAACACAAAAGCATTTACCTTAGTTTAATATGAATGTTTTCCAATAAGTAAAACAAAAAATTAAGAGTTCGATAAGCATTTGAACCAATATCATCACTGCACATTCTGAACATTTGTAAGTTGAAAGCTTAGTGATTTTCCTGATGTTTTCACACTGATGCTGTACTGTCAGCCTTAGTACTAACATAACCTAAAATTTTGTCTGTAGACCTTTAACGCCACATGACGTTAAAGCGCTACTGAGTACTTGATAACCTGACATGCCTGTTTCTCTAACATTTTCAAATTTTATAGTTGACAAATATTTTCTATACATAGAAGAATGTTTAAGGATCACGAAAATATATAGTTTAATACAGTTATTATTTGCTCAACACACAAAATAAAATATTGCCTCTTACCTTGATATAAGAACAGCCATTCACTATCAACACACAACAGGAAAATGATGGAATATAATGTCACTCGTAAATGTCAGCGGACAGCTAGTAACTCATTTCATCACTAGATTGCAAGCGAATGCAGGCTATAGTAGTGCACTACCAAAAACTTGTGTCGTTAACAAATTTTAATAGGGTGGAAACGCATCTGACAGAAACTGACCTATACGAACTCTGCTGTACGTTTCACTGAGACACATTTTAATTAATCGAACTAGTTTCTTGTGAATACCAAATTCAATAAGAATATCACATGAAACTTCTCTCTTAACCGAGTCATATGCCTTTTTGAAATCTATGAATAACTGATGCACTGTACCCTTATACTCCCATTTTTTCTCCATTATCTTGTCGAATACAAAATATCTGGTCAATAATTGATCTATTACGCCTAAAACACACTGGTGATCCCCAATAATTTCATCTACATTTTATCGATATTAAAACAAAAACATTCCCAAAATACATCTGCTGGAAGCTGACGTTTCACGTAACTGAAATGCTCGTATTTTAAGGGTCAAGTATTTATAAGTTTTGGATCACTGACAACGGGACAAAATCCTCTTCCAACATTGTATTTTTATATACACGAGGCGCACTTTAAAACATTTTGCGGTTACAAATTACATTGTACTGCATGAAGCATCATCGTTCAATCGGTTTTCAGTTCCAAATAATCATACCAGATCGTTTCGCTGAACTTGCACAATATGGGCACTAATTAACTTAGGGCTTAAAATACATGACAGAACAATAACATTAATGAAGAGGGAATCAATAATGGTGGAGTGAGTGCCCTCTAAGGTCATAAGCGGAACATGTTTTGAAAGCGAAAAAAAAAATTAACATCTGCTAATTAACTGCGCTAGGCAGCTAAGTGTATCCCCCCCTCCCGCACCCACCCCCGCGTATACACTTCATTGCAATAAACGGTCTGGTGCAACGATGCACATCAATACTGCAGGAATGTATTAAAACTTTGGGTTTCAATTATGCAGCTTGGATTTGCGAGGGACTCGTTGCATTTATTTGAACTAAAAATTTTAATTAACACTCGATTCGCAGTTGTTTTAAACGGAAGTGCACAAAGTGTGGGGGTTCGTGTTATGAATTAATAAAGAAATGAATTAATGAGAGACGTTTTGCTTATAGCTGACTGCTAGAATGGTTTCAGACTGGTTTTTCAACGGAATTGAGACTGCTCTTGGATTACCAGTTGAGGGAAAACAGAAAAATACGGTACTACCGCTCTACGTTATTACTTGTTCGGCTAATTTATCAGATTACAAACGAACCCTTAACTCGAAATATCGGTCTGCCAGGCCGGTATGATATTTTGTTTCTTGAATATTTGCAACACTGCTTAATATTTATTTATTTATTCATTTATTTATTCATTCATTTATTTATTTATTTTATTTATTTATTTTATTTTATTTATCTATTACATTTATTTATTGTATTTATTTATTTTATTTTATTTATTATCTGTCTGTCTATCTATCTATCTATCTATCTATCTATCTATCTATCTATCTATCTATCTATCTATCTATCTATCTATCTATCTATCTATCTATCTATCTATCTATCTATCTATCTATCTATCTATCTATCTATCTATCTATCTATCTATCTATCTATCTATCTATCTATCTATCTATCTATCTATCTTATCTATCTATCTTATCTAATCTATCTAAACTATCTATCTTATCTAATCTATCTAAACTATCTATCTTATCTAATCTATCTATCTATCTATCTATCTATCTATCTATCTATCTATCTATCTATCTATCTATCTATCTATCTATCTATCTATCTATCTATCTATCTATCTATCTGTGTACTTATTTTTTATTTATTTATTTATGCGAAGTAAATCATTCGTAAAGTATGGACAGTCGAGTAATTCCGTAGAATAACAAAGTAGCGAATAATTTTTCTTAATCTATTGGAAAGAGAAAGAAAATGTTTATCCTAACGGAAATGTTGATCGATTATTATTTCGAGATACTTAACTTGAGAAGATTCATTTAGAATAGGATAGTTTCAATTATTAGAAGAGCAATTGGATACATGAATTTTTAACGGGTTAGGGACAACTTACAGCAGTAAAAGTTTTGGAAATATTCAATATTTTTTCCTCCATTACTGTATCTTGTACAATAATGAAAATTGGTATGTGTAAAACACTGTCCTTCTGCTATAGGAAAAAAATATATATTTTTATGTTTAAAAAAATTACTTTTTTTTTTTTTCAAAATTAAAAATGGTGGCAGTTCATTGTGCAGTGATGAAGCGTTTCCCTCATAACTCATAAACTTGTTAACTTTTTCATTTCCTCTCACTTTTATTTTATTGCTGAAACTCATATTTCAATATCATGCTCTTTCAACTACATTCCTTAATAAATAATATATATATATTTTTTGTTTTAGACGAAGATACTGATATTTGACCATTTTTAAACGAATTTTTTTATCAGACAATCTATCAAAGGTAGAGGAGTGATCTTACATCATATTGGTGATATGACATGTATAAATACACACAAAAAATTCCATCACAGAATGTTGGATAGTTTTTGAGTTATGTGGGAAACGCTTCATCACTGCACAGTGAACTGAATTAAAAAAAAAGTAAAATTGTTTTTTTAATCTTAAAATTATTTTTTTTTTTTTCATATGGCAAAAGGACACCCTTTTAAACATACCAGTTTTCATTATTGTACAAGATACAGTAATGGAGAAAAAAATGTTGAATATTTCAAAAATTTTATTGCTGTAAGCTGTACCTAACCCCTTAAATACTTCAACGAATCAGGAGATTTCATACCAACAGATGTTGACGAAAATTCTACAACCGTAGTTTTAGTAGGCCTACGATTTAAGACAAGTAGGTTGGAATGAAATCAATTTTTAATCAATTTGGTGCCATTATTTGCATTAAAGCAGCGTTTTTCAAACTATGGTCCGCGGACCACCTGCCCTTGTGGTCCTTCAAATAAAAGGCAGAAGAAAAATAAAATTCAAACGATTTGCTTATCACTCAATAGCTGAAAATCTCAGAGTTTGGAAATGACACATGGCAATCGCCTTTCACTTTTTCTTTCAGTACTGACATTTTAATAAATTTATTACCCTATTCATCTACTGAATTCTCACTTTACTTTCAACAACAAAAGAGGGAGTTAAAGCACTATGAACGTGGCGTTTCCCTGCACATCTGGCGCCGCCCCTGTAACCCAGTCAGGGACCACCAAATTCATAACAGAGGACCGAACCTTTTCATGTATTTATGACTTTCTTAATAGTTTTGCCGACACCCAGTCTGCACATTAAAATGGTCAGGTACTGTACGTCGTACACCAATAATACAACTCTGAGGTCACAATTTGAAACTTATTTTCCAAGTAAATATGACGAATTTTCATGGGTTCGTGATCACTTTCATTGCGATATTGAAACTAACAAACTTTCATTGAGTGAAAGAGAACAGTTAATTGAACTCTCGAATGAGACCGGACTTAAAATGAAATTCCAAGCGAAGTTATGGTTAATTTCTAGATTGCATCACAATTGAAAAAAGAATATAGTGAACTGTACAATGGTGCTTTACAAATTATAATTCAGTTTGCTTCTACGTATCTGTGTGAGAAAGGGTTTTCATTACAATCTCTAATAAAAACAAAGTAGGCTACCGAAATCGACTCGATGTATGTGACGATCTCCGTCCTAAGCTTACCAGCGAACAACTGCACAAGAATCGGCAGGCTCATCCATCTCATTGTCATTAACGTACCAAAATTTAGGCCTATTTATTTTTTTAGTTAATAAGTTAAAGATTATCCAAACTCTAATAGCCTTGAATTATTAAAGAAACAAAAATGAATTTTCTTCTATTAACATTAGCTTAATTAGTTGATACTTACTTACTTACGTACTTACTTACTTACTTACTTACTTACTTACTTACTTACTTACTTACTTACTTACTTACTTACTTACTTACTTACTTACTTACTTACTTACTTACTTACTGGCTTTTAAGGAACCCGCCCTCACATAAGCCCTCCAGTGGTCCCTATCCTGAGCAAGATTAATCCATTCTCTATCATCATATCCCACCTCCCTCAAATTCATTTTAATATTATTTTCCCAGCTACGTCTCGGCCTCCCTAAAGGTCTTTTTCCCTCCGGCCTCCCAACTAACACTCTATATGCATTTCTGGATTCGCCCATACGTGCTACATGCCCTTCCCATCTCAAACGTCTGGATTTAATGTTCCTAATTATGTCAGTTGAAGAATACAATGCGTGGAGTTCTATGTTCTGTAACTTTCTCCATTCTCCTGTAACTTCATCCCTCTTAGCCCCAAATATTTTCCTAAGCAATTTATTCTCAAACACCTTAACCTCTGTTCCTCTCTCAAAGTGAGAGTCCAAGTTTCACAACCATACAGAACAACCGGTAATATAACTGTTTTATCAATTCTAACTTTCAGATTTTTCGACAGCAGACTGGATGATAAATGTTTCTCAACGGAATAATAACACGCATTTCCCATATTTATTCTGTGTTTAATTTCCTCCCGGGTATAATTTGTGTTTGTTACTGTTACTCCCAGATATTTCAACTTCTCGACCTCTTCAAAAGATAAATTTCCAATTTTTATATTTCCATTTCGTACAATATTCTCGTCACGAGATATGATCATATACTTTGTCTTTTCGGGATTTACTTCCAAACCTATCTCTTTACTTGCTTCCAGTAAAATTCCCGTGTTTTCCCTAATCGTTTGTGGATTTTCTCCTAACATATTCACGTCATCCGCATAGACAAGCAGCTGATGTAACCCGTTCAATTCAAAACCCTCTCTGTTATCCTGGACTTTCCTAGTTAATAATAATATAAAATGAATTTAATTGAATTAATTTTAATTAATTAATTCTATTTTAAAATATAAGTATATTGATATTAAATATACTACAAAAATGATAAAATTGCTTTCGAAGGGAACAAGAGTAAGGTGGTCCGCGGAACTGTTCTGACTTAAATAAGTGGTCCCCACTCCAAAAAAGTTTGAGAAACGCTGCTTTTAAGTATGTAGGTTATCCGAAGTTTTACCTGCAAAAATAAGAACAGTGTCGTCAGCATACGAAAATATCTCACCATTCAATTTTTATAAATTAATCGTCAGTAAATAAATAAATAAATGAGTAGGTAAATGAGTGAATAAATGAATAAATTACTGAGTAAGTAAATAAGGAAATAAATACGTAAATAAATAAACAAATAAGGAAGTAAGTAAATAAATAAATACATGAGTAGGTAAATGAGTGAATAAATGAATGAATTAATGAGTAAGTAAATAAATAAATACGTAAATAAATAAACAAATAAGGAAGCAAGTAAATAAACAAATACAAGAGTAGGTAAATGAGTGAATAAAAGAATTAATTAATGAGTAAGTAAATAAATAAACACGTAAATAAATAAATAAATAAATGAGTAGGTAAATGAGTGAATAAATGAATAAATTATTAAGTAAGTAAATAAGGAAATAAATATGTAAATAAATAAACAAATAAGGAAGCAAATAAATAAATAAATGCGGCCGGGTAGCTCAGTTGGTAGAGCAGCTGGTTACGGACTGGAAGGTCCAAGGGTTCGATCCCAGGTGGTGATATGATTTTTTCTCGTTGCCAAACTTTCACAACGGCCCCGAGGTTCACTCAGCTTCCTATAAAATTGAGTACCGCGTCTTTCGCGGGGGCAAAAGGCGGTCAGAGCGTGGTGCCGACTACACCACCTCATTCTAGTACCGAGGTCATGGAAAGCATGGGGAATAAATAAGTGCCTTCATGGCATGTTACGGGGATACCTTTTTTCACCTTTTACCTGAGTAAGTAAATGAGTGAATAAATGAATGAATTAGTAAGTAAATAAGTAAATAAATAAATAAAACGTAAATAAATAAATAAATGAGTAGGTAAATGAGTGAATAAATGAATGAATTAGTAAGTCAATAAATAAATACGTAAATAAATAAATAAATGAGTAGGTAAATGAGTGAATAAATGAATGAATTAGTAAGTAAATAAGTAAATAAATAAATAAATACGTAAATAAATAAATAAATGAGTAGGTAAATGAATGAATAATGAATAAATTATTGAGTAAGTAAATAAGGAAATAAATACGTAAATAAATAAACAAATAAGGAAGCAAGTAAATAAATAAACACATGAGTAGGTAAATGAGTGAATAAATGAATGAATTAGTAAGTAAATAAGTAAATAAATAAATACGTAAATAAATAAATAAATAAATTAGTAGGTAAATGAGTGAATACATGAATGAATTAGTGAGTAAGTAAATAAGGAAATAAAATAAATAAATAAACAAATAAGGAAGCAAGTAAGTAAATAAATACATGAGTAGGTAAATGAGTGAGTAAATGAATAAATTAGTGAGTAAGTAAATAAGGAAATAAATACGTAAATAAATAAACAAATAAGGAAGCAAGTAAATAAATAACCACATGAGTAGGTAAATGAGTGAATAAATGAATGAATTAGTAAGTAAATAAGTAAATAAATAAATAAATACGTAAATAAATAAATAAATAAATAAATACGTAAATAAATAAATAAATAAATAAATGAGTAGGTAAATGAGTGAATAAATGAATGAATTAGTGAGTAAGTAAATAAGGAAATAAATACGTAAATAAATAAACAAATAAGGAAGCAAGTAAGTAAATAAATACATGAGTAGGTAAATGAGTGAATAAATGAATAAATTAGTGAGTAAGTAAATAAGGAAATAAATACGTAAATAAATAAACAAATAAGGAAGCAAGTAAATAAATAAATACATGAGTAGGTAAATGAGTGAATAACTGAATAAATGAGTAAATAAGTAAATAAATAAATAAATAAGTGAATGTTTGCGCCGTGTGTTTTATGTGGCTCGATCTCTACGTTAGCCTCGCGTTAATGCAAGCCACAGGGACGCGCTGTTGCGTCACACTAGAGGGCCGGGGAGGAGGTGTGAAGAAGCTCATCCTATAGATTTCCTACTGGTTTACACAAGCTGGCAGTCGGGATCCTTTAAGCCTTCTCTACAACTATTGGTCTGCGTTATATATTTCAATGAGCGCGTTGCGGGCCTCTGGGAGGAATCCACGCGTCCCTCGCAACATCTAAATGACCGTCATTTTTTGGAAGAATGGGGTCGGAGTGATCCTTGGAGGGGCGCACAGGGGATACACACAATGTGCCCCGAAGCCCGGGCTTACACAACCCCCAGGAATGATTCAGCGCTGAGGAACTACGAGTACACCGCGATAAAGTATGGAACTTTCTGATCTCTGTACTTCTGCTCACGGCTTCGGAAAGAAGGCACAGCGTCTGTCATGGGCTTAGCCCTGCGTGGGGGTACTCATGCTTTAATTATACAGTGTGGTGCGTAAGTCAGTCAACATTACAGTTGAAAAGTATTTCTATCGAAATTTAATGTAATGAAGTTTATTACAATGGTTGAAGCCCAAAAGGCGATCATTAAACCAGCAATTGTTTGTAAATTTTATCTATGAAACAGACCCAAGGACTTCGATGAAATTGGGTGAATTTATTGCTTTCGGGTGCGACGAAACAATTTAATTAGATCTTTGTTGGCTCTAGGAAAATTTATTTAAGGGGTTCCTTTCTTAAAATATTTATTTATTTGTTTATTTATTTACTTGATTCCTTATTTGTTTATTTATTTACGTATTTATTTACTTATTTACTTACTCATTTATTCATTCATTCACTCATTCACATACTTATTTATTTATTTATTTATCTATTTATTTATTTCCGTATTTATTTATTTTTTTATTTACTTATTTACTTGTTAATTCATTCATTTATTCACTCATTTACATTCTCATGTATTTATTTATTTACTTGCTTCCTTATTTATTTATTTATTTACTTATTTACTTTCTCACTAATTTATTCATTTATTCACTCATTTACCTGTTCATTTATTTATTTACTCACTAATTCATTCATTTATTCACTCATTTACCTACTCATGTATTTATTTATTTACTTGCTTCCTTATTTCTTTATTTATTGATGTATTTATTTATTTACTTATTTACTTACTAATTTATGCATTTATTCACTCATTTACCTACTTATTTATTTTATTTATTTATTCATTTAACCTGGTAGAGATAAGGCCATCAGACCTTCTCTTAACTACAATATTAAGATACAATTACAATTATAATTATATTTACATTTAATTACATTTATTTATTTACTTATTTACTTACTAATTCATTCATTTACTCACTCATTTACCTTCTCATGTATTTATTTATTTACTTGCTTCCTTATTTCTTTATTTATTTACTTATTCACTAATTTATTCATTTATTCACTCATTTACATACTCATTTATTTATTTATTTTATTATTTATTTATTCATTTACTCACTAATTCATTCAGTTATTCACTCATTTACCTACTTATTTATTTATTTTATTTATTTATTCATTTAACCTGGTAGAGATAAGGCCATTAGGCCTTCTCTTCCCCTCTACCAGGGGATTACAACTACAATATTAGGAATACAATTACAATTATAATTACATTTACATTTAATTACATTTATTTATTTATCTATTTATTTATTTACTTACTCACTAATTCATTCATTTATTCACTCATTTACTTACTCATGTATTTATTTATTTACTTGCTTCCTTATTTGTTTATTTTTTTACGTATTTATTTACTTATTCACTTACTCACTAATTTATTCATTTATTCACTCATTTACCTACTCATTTATTTATTTATTTACGTGTTTATTTACTTATTTACATATTTATTTATTTACTTACTAATTTATTCATTTATTCACTCATTTACCGACTATTTATTTATTTATTTATTTATTTATTTATTTACTTATTCACTTACTCACTAATTTATTCATTTATTCACTCATTTACCTACTCATTTAATTATTTATTTATTTATTTATTTACGTATTTATTTACTTATTTATTTATTTATTTATTTATTTATTTATCACTAATTCATTCATTTATTCACTCATTTACTATTATTTATTTTTTATTTATTTACGTATTTATTTACTTATTTATTTACTTATTTATTTATTTATTTATTTATTTATTTATTTATTTATTTATTTATTTATTTATTTATTTATTTACTTATTTACTTACTCACTAATTCATTCATTTATTCACTCATTTACTATTATTTATTTTTTATTTATTTACTTATTTATTTATTTGCTTACTCATCATTAATTTATTTGTTCACTCATTTACCTACTCTTTATTTATTTATTTATTTATTTATTTATTTATTTATTTATTTATTTATTTATTCACATTTACTCACTAATTTATTCATTTATTCACTCATTTAATTATTTATTTATTTACGTATTTATTTACTTATTTATTTATTTATTTATTTACTTACTCACTAATTCATTCATTTATTCACTCATTTACTATTATTTATTTTTTATTTATTTACGTATTTATTTACTTATTTATTTATTATTTATTTATTTTGTATTTATTTATTTATTTATTTATTTACTTATTTACTTATCATTAATTCATTCATTTATTCACTCATTTACTAGTATTTATTTTTTATTTATTTACTTATTTATTTATTTACTTATTTATTTATTTGCTTACTCATCATTAATTTATTTGTTCACTCATTTACCTATTTATTTATTTATTTTATTTATTTATTTATTTATTTATTTATTTATTTAATTACTTATTTGTTTATTTATTTAATTCATTATTTATTTATTTAGCCTTTGCGGATGATTTAGTTCTAATTGGAAAAACAAAGCAGCAGCTAGTACACATATTAGTGTCCTCCACAATAAATCTCCTCCATGAGATAGGTTTGCAGGACAATGCAGAAAAATCTAACGCTATTATCATCCAGAGAGTGAACCTAATTGCTGAAGAAATTGAGACTGCAATTGGATCAATAAGTAGTTTTAATGAAAATGACCAGGGGAGGTGCCTTGGAACGGCTTTAGCATTCGATGAAAGTCGAGTTCTATGCTCATTAAAAATAACTTGGAAAACATTACGACCCATTGGCTTCGCCCTCACCAAATATTAACTGCAATTAATACATTAATGTACCCTTTCAATTCCAAAGCTGCTAACAAAGTTCCCAAAAAGTCTTGCATTTCTAGACAATATGATTAAGGGCGCAGTTAAAGAAATCCTCCAACTGCCTCCAACCCAAAATAGTAACTTAATATGCTTTATATTAGTCATAAATATAAAGGATCGGATATAGGCCTACTGCGTGTTACTTGGGAAGCCTATCTTCAACAATTAAATCTTAACAAGTATTGAATGAGTCGTATGTTTCTGCTCATATTCTCCTTGTTCTCCTTGCATTTCCCTTGTTCTTCCTACATTTCTCTTTTACCTCTTGCTTTACCTTGTTCTCCTTGTATTCCCCTCTTATCCTTTCATTCCTCTTGATCTTATTGCATTCCCTTTGTTCTCTCTCGTCCTTTCATTTCCCTTGTTCTCCTTGCATTTACCTTGTCCTCCTTGCACTTATCTTATCATCCTTGCATTCCTTTTTTCCTTCTTGCATTCTCTTTGTTCTCCTTGTTTTCCCCTTGTTCTCCTTATCTTCCACTTGCTCTTCTTGCATTCCCCTGGTTCATTTTGCATTATTCTTATTCTCCTTGTATCCCCTGTTATCCTTGCATTCCCCTTGGTTCCCTTTGTTCTTTCATTCCTTTAGTGCTCCTTATCTCCACCTTGTCCTCCTTATACTCCTTGCATTCCGTTTCTTCTCCTTGGATTCCCTTTGTTCTGCTTGAATTCCCCTTATTTTCCTTATCTTCCCTGGTTCTCTTTGTCTCTCTCCTTTGTTCTTTTTGCATTTCCCTTGTTTTCCTTATATTCCCATTGTCCTCATATTCCCCTTGTCCTACCTGTGTTTCTCTAGTGCTTATATTTCCCGTTTCATCTTGCATTCTCCTTGTCTTTGTCTGCTTCTTGTCCTCGTTATATTTTTCTTGATCTCTTTATATTCCCTTGTTCTCCTTGTATTCTCCTTTCCTCCTTGCCTTCCCTTTGTTCTTATATTCCCCTTGTTCTCCTTGTATACTCGTTCGCGTCGTCTTCATCTTGTTCTTCTTGTATCCCCTTGTTTTCCTTACGTTCCCCTTGTTCTTCTTGCATTTCCCTTGTTCTCCTTGCATTTCCCTTGTCCTCCTTGCATTTCCCTTGTTCTCCTTGCATTTCTCTTGTTCTCCTTGCATTCCCTTTGTTCGTCTTACACTCCTCTTGTTCTCCTTGCGTTATCCTTGACCTCCTTGTTCGCGTCGTCTTCATTTTGTTCTTCTTGCATCTCCTTGCTTTCTTTGCATTCTTCTTGTTCTCCTTGCATCCCCTTGTTCTTCTTGCGTCCTCGTTAACCTCCTTGTTCGCGTCGTCTTCATTTGTTCTGTTTTATCCCCTTGCTTTCCTTGCATTCCCCTTGTTCTCCTTGCATTCCCCTTGTTCTTCTTGGACTCTTCTTGTTCTCCTTGCGTCCTCGTTAACCTCCTTGTTCGCGTGGTCTTCATCTTGTTCTTCTTGTATCCCCTTCCTTTCCTTGCATTCCCCTTGTTCTCTTTGCAGTCCCTTGTTCTCCTTGCATTCCCCTTGTTCTTCTTGCACTCATCTTGTTCTCCTTGACCTCCTTGTTCGCGTCGTCTTCACCTTGTTCTTCTTGCATCCCCTTGCTTTCCCTGCATTCCCCTTGTCCTCCTTGGATTCCCCTTGTTCTTCTTGCATTCCCCTTGTTCTCCTTGCATTTCCCTTGTTCTTGCACTCCTTGACCTCCTTGTTCGCGTCGTCTTCACCTTGTTCTTCTTGCATCCCCTTGCTTTCCTTGCATTCCCCTTGTCCTCCTTGGATTCCCCTTGTTCTTCTTGCATTCCCCTTGTTCTCCTTGCATTTCCCTTGTTCTTGCACTCCTTGACCTCCTTGTTCGCATCGTCTTCACCGTGTTCTTCTTGCAGTCCCTTGCTTTCCTTGCATTCCCCTTGTTCTCCTTACATTCCCCTTGTTCTCCTTGCATTCCCCTTGTTCTTCTTTATTCCCCTTGTTCTCCTTGCATTTTCCTTGTTCTTCTTGCACTCCTTGACCTCCTTGTTCGCATCGTCTTCACCGTGTTCTTCTTTCATCCCCTTGCATTTCCCTTGTTCTCCTTGCATTCCCCTTGTTCTCTTTGCAGGCCCCTTGTTCTCCTTGCATTCCCCTTGTTCCCCTTGCATTCCCCTTGTTCTCTTTGCAGTCCCCTTGTTCTCCTTGCATTCCCCTTGTTCTCCTTGCATTCCCCTTGTTCTCTTTGCAGTCCCCTTGTTCTCCTTGCATTCCCCTTGTTCTCCTTGCATTCCCCTTGTTCTTCTTGCACTGCTCTTGTTTTCCTTGCGTTCTCCTTGACCTCCTTGTTCCCGTCGCCTTCAACTTGTTGTCCTTGCATCCCCTTGCTTTCCTGCATACCCCTTGATCACCTTGCATTGCCCTTTGCTCCTTGCATTCCCTTGTTCTTCTTGCATTTCTCTTTGTCTCTTGGCATTTCCATTGTCCTCCTTGTCTCACCCTTGTTCGCGTCGTCTTCACCTTATTGTTCTTGCATCTCTTTGCTTTCCTTGTATTCTCCTTGCAATTTTTTCCCTCTGAATTATAAGAAAGGGGCGGTATTACGCATTTGAACACGGTATTTATTGGTTTCTCTTTTTGCAAACCAATATGAGAAAGGCGAAACACTGCAGCACGGCGGCCGAAGGATTGCTAAATATGAAGATAAGGTTTCTGGTGGTCGAAGTCACCTGCTCCGAGGTGCAGGGCAGCATGTGTGGTGTTAAAAATCCCCGGGTCGGATGGAAGTGACTGCCCCCTCTGTTACGAGTCGAGAACTAATTTAAGTGGTCAACACAGTACATTGTTCCTGACCAGAACCGTTTGTTTAAAGGCACCCCGCTCTTTGTCCGCCAAGAAGTTTCTTTGACCTTACACAATACGGGGCGGTCGAGTGTCGAGCTGGACACAAGTGTTAATAAAGTTTACGTTAAGTTAAATTGGACTAAAACAACTATAAAGTTAAACCCCATGCCGAGCTGTTTCATTACGTGAGGGGGATGCGAGGGGTGTTGGAAAGGGTTGGGTGAAGGGGTGAGGGGTCATACCTCTTCACCCCAACCCCACACCCCTCCTTCTTACTAAGATTTACTCGTTTAATTTTCTTTTCGCTTCCACGTTATTGAAAAAGTCCTTTTGTTTCCTACCCATTTCCTCACTTTTGTGTTTTTCGCGGGGGCGAGGGTGGCGGGGAGGGGGTTGCAGGAACTTGTTTACTTTGTCTCGCTGCCCAACACTACAAGCACCCGCCAACATCTAATTTCTAGGCTGATCGCACACAAAACCAATTTTGTTAGGGCTTGTTTTCTATCCTCACTCAGAACCCCCTATTTCCTCTTTCTCCCGCCCCTCCCCGCGTTTCTAAAGAAAGAAAACTTTTGTTTAGTTGTGACATGTACTCTATCGAAACAGATCCACCCCTTCAATGAAAGGGGAAGGGGTTGAGAGGAAATTGAACTTCACATAATTTTAACTTCGAAATAATGAAATAAAATGCATTGATATGCTACTCTAGGTGTCTTTGACGCCGGGCGCAAAATTAGAACGCCTTGCAGGCACGACGCAGCGCGACTGTCAACTTGTTTGACGCTTGTTTTAATTCCTGTTATCACGTGGAGTGGAATTGTGTCGAAACATGCAAGAATCGTTGCTGAAACTTTGCGCAAAATCTTTTTTTATGCTCGACCATGCCGAAATGTAGTAATTATACACCTGGTAGTAGCCCTTTAATGCACTTAATTAAAATACACCTATTCATTATAATTCAGTTGTTCAGCCAATGAGAAATCACCATTGTACCATTATAAAACAGCAAGTATCGATTATTCTCGGATATGCAATCGAAAGACAATTAGCGAAAAGTCACGGAGGCTGGAAATCCAATACTGTCGCAGAAGGTTATGTTCTGTTACTATAATAATTAGTGTCTACACCTGTGGAGTAACGGTCAGCGCGTCTGGCCGCGAAACCAGGTGGCCCGGGTTCGAATCCCAGTCGGGGCAAGTTACCTGGTTGAGGTTTTTTCCGGGGTTTTCCCTCAACCCAATACGAGCAAATGCTGGATAACTTTCGGTGCTGGACCCCGGACTCATTTCACCGGCATTATCACTTTCATTTCATTCAGACGCTAAATAACCTAGATGTTGATAAAGCGTCGTAAAATAATCCAATAAAATAAATATAATAATTAGCGTTAATTGTAAATAATATTCAAATAAATTCAATTTGTCATCTTGTTTTTCAATTCTAAATCAATTTCCAGGTTATATCAAGCCTAATGTTCATGTTATTCTCTAGATTATATCAAGGTCAATGTGGACATCTGTTCCCCGGAAAAAATCAACACTTTCGCGTCTGCGCACATCTCACAATTCAGGTCAGTTCCGCTCCTCACTTACATAACCATAACATGAATACTTATGAATAATTTCAAGTTAGAAATATGGTCGAGCATAAAAAGTCGTATGAAACTACCATTATAGGCTCGTTGCATAATGTACTATTATCTACTTAATGAACTGTAATTTAAATATCTTTGTATTCTTTACAGCAGGGGTTCACAACCGGTGTGTCGCGACGCGCAGTCCCATGGAGTGGCTCACGAAATTTTGGAATCGAAAAATAAATTTTATGCCATCCAGAAAGTGCCTTTACAACGCATTTTTTTATTTACAGCGAAGTCTTTGAAATGGTACATTTTACTTTGAGGCAGACTTTACCAAAACGTGTACACGTGTAACAATGTTCAATTTCAGTATATATAGGGGAAAGTTGGGTAGTATCGGCCTTCGGGTAATATCGGACAGTGCGTTTCTTTCATCTACCACCAGATGGTAGTACTTGAATAACACGGTAACATTTCTGTATGCGACATCACAGAAACGTAACCATGTCATTCAGGTACTGTCATCTTGTGGTAGATGAAAGAAACTCACTGTCCGATATTACCCTATGTCCGATACTACCCAACTCTCCCCTACGTGTGAACGGGTGATAGTGCGAGTATTTTATCAAAAGTGTTTTATTTAGATTTTATCATAGACAAATTTTTAATTCAAAAAAGATAATATGAATCAAGTTCTGGGTTAGATGACTGAAGTGCTAATTCAAATAATATGAGCGAAAATTCCCTTCAGTGTTTACAAAAATATACTGCGTTTCGTAAATATAGAGATGAATACTTGCAATAGGCTACGATTTTACATGGCGTGGAGATGAATAGGCCTATAAACAAAATTCCGACTGTCTTATACGCGGAAATGTTTTGTCAAATCAGTCGATGGTGCCGAATAAACTAAAAAAGACATTTAGAACTGCCGTTTTCAACGTCATACTTGTGTGAATCAACATTTTCTAGCATGAAAATAGTACAAGCTAAACAAAGGAAAAGACTGCTGCATCTTGAATATTGGCCTGTCAGCCACAAGGTCACGTATAGAGAAACTCTGTGCAACCCACCAAGCGCAGACTTTACATTAATTTAAATAGACGATAATAAAAATCGTTTATAGGAGATCCAGCATAGATAGGTTGACACATATCTTTGTTTTTTTTTTTATAATGCCACTCAAGTTGTTGTTTTTTACAATTCTCGAATGCGTGTTAACAGCGACCTATCTATAACACTGGATATCCGACACTATATAGAAGTTATCAGTGCTTTTTTGTGGCGGAACACGCTGGAACGGCGTTCCGGCAGCTTTTTTGTTGCATTTTTCATCATTAAAGCGAAATATGTGTGGATAAACATGTTTTTAATAGTTATAATTTTTCTTTGAATTCCGCTTAGACCATGAAAGTCTTAGTTGAACGAAAAGGAGGTTAAAAACGACAAAATCTCCTGTCTATTATTTTCGCTAAGACTCAGAAAGGCATCTCCGCTGTATACGTGGTGCGACAGGATAAATACAGTACCTGATTAAATACAAATAACTTACAAGCAAACATTCTGATGGGGACAGATAAAAAGTTACACTTTTTTCTTCCGCCATGATGATTATGTCGAAAGAAGTGCTTATACCAATTTTGGCCACTCGACTACAATTACGAGAGCCGTAAAAAAAGTTCACCAAGGGACGTTAACAGAAAGAAAACACAGTTTCATTGGAAAAAATTTATTGGAACAGAAACAGCAATTGTTGAGCTGTTTTTCAACGTAATTCCCACCGAAATTAAGACATTTGTCATATCATAGTATCGATAGAGAGGTGCAGATGGCTGTCAAAAGCTGGTTCCGATCTCAGGCGCCTGACTTCTACTACACAAGGATACAAAAATTGATCCCATAGTATGGCAAATGTCTCAATTCCAGTGGGGGATATGTTGATAAATAGCGCAACAATTGCTGTATCTGTTTCAATAAACCTTTCCATGCAATTGTAATTTTTTCTGTAAATGGCCCCAGGGAAAATCACTTTCTGGATGGCCTCGTAATTTCGGTCGAATGGCCAAAATTTGTGTAAGCACTTCTTTTGACATTATTAACGTGGTGGAAGAAAAAAAATTAACTTTTTTATCTGCCCCCAATCAGAATGTTGCTTGTTAGATGGAAGTGCTTTTACGTATTGTCTAGAAGTCTCCTATCCGAAGCCACAAAAAATCTGAAATCATATTCTGAAACCTTACCAGATCCATTGATGAAGAGTACTAAGTAGTAAAAAAGCTAAAGAGAAATATTTTTTTTTTTTGCACGGTCGTGTTTTTGTTGTTTTTACAGCTATTGTTGTTAGGCCTTGAAAGTTAGAATTCCCACACTGAAACGTGTTGCTAGAGAAACCATTCTTAATAATATAAAACTATACTGAAATAAACCCATTACAGTGCACTTATTGTTATTTAGTTACTATTACAGTGCAGTTTTTGAGAAGGGTTTGTAATAATATTAATTCTTTAAATTTTCAATGTAGAATATATTGTACTAGTGGCTTGTACAGCAAATGCTGCAAACTAAGTTCATTAGATGTTCAAATAAAAATTTTGCATATTTATTTTCAACGAAGAATAGTCTACCTGACATTTTGAAAGTTATTTGCTTCCATAATAATGAAACATACTCCCTCTGAATGGTTTTTTTATGCCAAATATTTTTTCTTGAATCTATCCACCTTCAATTTTTGAGTTTCAACGCGAAAACACAAGTAACAATGATAGGACTATCAGTGGGTTTTCAATGTGGGAGTAAAGCAATAGTCATTTTAGATCATTGTGGATTGTAGGCGAAAGTTAAAAAAATTGTCAGGTTTGCTATGCTTTCGAACAATAGACATAGCATCTTGGTATAGCTATTGCATGTAGAGCTTGAAATGTAGAGGGTAAATTCATTTTATCCTGCTAAGAGATCTTGCTGAAATGATCGGGAGACTACAAAATTTTGTAGGCCTCTTATTTTATCGGTAAGTAATACCGTTTGGTCTTTCCTTAGGAACTGAAATTTTTGAGCTCTCTCGACCCAATACTGAAGAGAATGACGCATTTAAATATTTACACCACACCGCCATTAAGTAGGCCTATATGAAAAAGACCCAACCCCACTTGATTAATAACTATAAACATATTGAATTTTAATAACAATATTATTATCTTACGTAAGTTTTGTAGTTATATATAATATACAGCCGCCACTCAGTAAATTATAGAAATGAAGATCTAATTTAAGATATTCTCTACATCTACTTATATAACCCCAAAACGTTTGACTTTCATATCATCAATATGTATAATTAATGAAAAATAGTCACATCATGGCATTAACTATAATAATATTTCATTTCTAATGGTAATAATGTCAAGTTTTGTAGATTTTAACATCTAATACACATCTGTACTCAGAAAATTACAAACCGCAGAATCAGACCTGTAAATTATTTTTAGTAAGCCTTGAAGTTTTTAATAACCAATTGAATTTGAGCTCTAAATATGTCGGCAGTCCTGCAGGTTATGGCCTCCTTGTAATAGCGTATTGATTATTGTAGTGTGTGTTTTGTTTTTTTTTTTTTTCTGAAATGCAATTAGTTCTAAAACTGACGAAAGATGGATTTTGGAAAATAGGAAAATTATGTAGGAAAATTAACATTTCACTGAAAACTACTATTTTTCTGAAAAACTTTGGGTTTCAAGCTTGAAAATGAGGGGTCATTTATTAAAATCCATTCAGCCCTTTTTCCCTAATTTCCATTACCAGTTCAAATTTTATATATATATAGATTTGCAATTCAAAAAATATGACCGTGCATAAAATGTTATACGATTACATGTTTGTGAAGTGCATTACAAAATCTCGAAAATTGGAAAATTCCATCTGCTCGTTTTTTAAACTTTTCCTCGATTTTGTAAAAAGCATTTCCCAACCTTGTATCGTAATATAATATTGTTATGCATTTATAATAGTCTATAAAAGCGATATCAATGGTCCGTTATCTACAGCAATGACCAATCACCACATGCTTGTCACATCTCCATTTCAATTGTTTTGTTTACTGCGCCTCTCTTCTTGGCTGGGACAGATTCCAATACAAAGCAGGACATAATATTGACACAGGAGAACCAATTTGCCCCAGGCAGAATCGAGCTTACGGTTGCTGCTCTCATGCAGCATCAAGACTGCATAGGACAAGGCAGTTTATATTAAACCCCTAATGAGTCGATGATTTTGACCCTGAGTTGAAGGAAGATAAATCAAATGATGTCGTGTAATTGGCATAAACTTTTCATTATGTTGTACTTTGTGGTCACACGGTTACTATGGTGGCTGTTTCATTCGAGGTCCGTGGGTTAAAACCCTGCCAAGGGCGATGAATTTTAAGGGGCGATAAAATTTTTCATGGTTTCCTCCGCGAGAAAAATAAAACTACGGTTTCGTGTCGTAGATTACTACATGTACATTGGAAAGAGAACACGCTGTTCACTAACATTTATAATGAAACAACGAGTCAAATTCAGGATAAGAGAAGAAGTGAAAAAAGAAGTGAAATAGGAGAGGAGTAAGATAAGGATTCCCTTTATCACCTATCCTGTTCAACATCTACTTGGAGGATTTAGTGAAGAACTGTTTTCAGAACATGGGAGGAGTGATAGTAGGAGGAAGAAGAATAAAGTGCATAAGACTTGTTGATTATATGGCGTTGTTAGCAGAAGAGGAGATGATACTAAAGGATATGCTACTAGAGCTAAACGACAGCTGTGAGCAGTATGGTCATAGGAAGAAAAATAAAGACGGTAACCTTGCGAATTCTAAATGAGGCAGTAGAGCAAGTGGACAGCTTCAAATACTTGGGATGTACTATAACCAGTAACATGAGCTGCTGTCAGGAAGTCAAGAGGACTATAGCAATGGCAAAGGAAGCTCTTAATAGAAAAAACCACATCTTGTGCGGACCTCTGGAAAAAGAACTAAGGAAGAGACTAGTGAAGTGCTTTGTATGGGGTGTAGCATTGTATGGGACCGAAACATGGACATTACGACGAAGTGAAGAGAAACGACTAGAAGCATTTGAAATGTGGTTATGGAGAAGAATGGAACGTGTGAAGTGGACAGATAGGATAAGAAATGAACCTGTATTGGAAAGAGTGGGTGAAGAAAGAATGGTGCTGAAACTGATCAGGAAGAGGAAAAGGAATTGGCTGGGTCACTGGCTGAGAAGAAACTGCCCACTGAAGGATGCACTGAAAGAAATGGTGAACGGGAGAAGAGTTCGGGGTAGAAGAAGATATCAGATGATAGACGACATTAAGATATATGGATCATATGAGGAAACAAAGAGGAAGGCAGAAAATACGAAAGACTGGAGAAAGCTGGGTTTGCAGTGAAGGACCTGTCCTTTGACAGAACAGTAAATGAAATGAATATATATATATATATAATATATATAAGTACGTAAAATGACGCAGAGTTCAAACTAAGATTTTTTAAACCAGAAAGCATGTGTTACAGAATAAAATAGCAGAAAAGTTCTGTACACAAATTATTATAATTTAACAATACATTGTAAGTTTTAAGAAACTCGGAGGTTCATTGCCGCCCTCACATAAGCCCGCCATCGGTCCCTATCCTGTGCAAGATTAATCCAGTCTCTATCACCATATCCCACCTCCCTCAAATCTATTTTAATATTATCCTCCCATCTACGTCTAGGCCTGCCCAAAGGTAATTTTTCCTCCGAGCTCCCAACTAACGCTCTATATGCAGTTCTGGATTTGCCCATACGTGCTACATGAACTGCCCATCTCAAACGTTTGGATTTAATGTTCCTAATTGTGTCAGGTGAAGAATAGAATGCATGCAGTTCTGCGTTGTGTAACTTTCTCCATTCTCCTGTAACTTCATCCCTCTTAGCCACAAATATTTTCCTAAACACCTTATTCTCAAATACCCTTAATCTCTGTTAGTCTCTCAAAGTGAGAGTCCAAGTTTCACAACCATACAGAACAACCGGTAATAGAACTGTTTATAAATTCTAACTTTCAGATTTTTTGACAGCAGACTAGATGACAAAAGCTTCTCGACCGAATAATAACAAGCATTTCCCATATTTATGCTGTGTTTAATTTTCTCCCGAGTATCATTTATATTTGTTACTGTTGCTCCAAGATATTTGAATTCTTCCACCTCTTCGAAGAATAAATCTCCAGTTTTTTAATTCCATTTCGTACAATATTCTGTTCACGAGACATAATCATTTACTTTGTATTTTCGGGATTTACTTTCAAACTTACCACTTTACTTGATTCAGGTAAAATTTCCGTGTCATTCCTAATCATTTGTGGATTTTCTCCTAACATATTCACGTCATCCACATAGAATAATAAAGGTTTTACTGTATTTTACATACGTATAGTACTTTAACTTATTTTATGCTGGACCATGCCGAAATGTAGTAATTATACACCTGGTAGCAGTCCTTTAATGCATGTCATTAAAGTACACCTACTCATTAAAGTACAGGTGTTTTCAGCCAATGACAACTCAGCTTACAGGTTTTCAGCCAATGACAAGTCAGCTTTGTACCGTTATAAAACAGCAAGTATCGATTATTCTCGGATATGCAATCGAAAGAGAATTAGCGAAAAGTCACGGAGGCTGGAAATCCAATACTGTCGCAGAAGGTTATGTTCTGTTACTATAATAATTAGCGTTAATTGTAAATAATATTCAAATAAACTCAATTTGTCATCTCGTTTTTCAATGTCGAATTCAATAATCAAGGTTATATCAAGTTTAACGGGATTACATCAAGGTCAATGACATTATTGTTCCTCGGAAAAATCAATACTTTCGCGTCTGCGCACATCTCACAATTCACGACCTAGAACAAGGTCACTTCCGATCTTGTCAGTTACAAATAAAATGTATACATCTGAATAATTTCAAGTTAGAAATATGATCGAGCATAAAAAGTCGTATGAAAGTCGCCTATAATGGTAATTAAGAAGCTCGTATGAAAACTATGATACTCGCTTGCGCTCGTTTCATAAACATCCATACTCGCTTCTTAATTACCATCATTATAGGCTCGTTGCATAATGTACTAATTTGTGTTAAGAGTCCTCTTCCTCTTATGTACTCACCCCTCTAAAAGACCATTTTTACATACTAATATCAGTGGTTGTTTAATACAGGTTTCACTACTAAAATCACCATCTTTTTCGGGGGTCGAAGGAAGCGCTGTCATCCGTACAGTAAAATTTGTAGTTATAATCAGTGCAAATAAGTTCCAGTACTTTACTGAAACAATCTTATGTTACGTAAACGGACAGCGACAGAATCTGGCCGACTCTGACTCGAGGAATTCCCTGAATAGCGTAACACGTGTTCCACAGTGTGATAACCGCTGTTAAAACAAGTTCCGAAGTGGCCTAAGTTACACGAAAACTTTCTTCCATCTCATCTCGCTATGAAATCTGTCTCTATCCTCCTTGCCGCTTTCGCCGTCCTCTATCTCTTTCCTGTCGCCTCGCCGTCTCTCTCTAATCCTCTCCTTCGCACGCGCCCGAGTCTCTCCGTCTCTCTCTAAAAGACAATTACCTTCTCTGTCTCACTCACTTCCTCCCAGTGGCTGCTCCTCGAATCCTTGCAATTAATCACACCCCACCATGCTCCCGCCTGACATTTCATTAGCTTTTTCTTTTCTATAGGCTCAATTTAATTAACATGGCAGTATTCAAGAGTTTAAATTTTTAATAATCAAATTATATTTTATATGGAACTATGATTAAGGAAATTATTATTTTTTTGTATGCGTGTGTTTGTTCGTATATGTTAGAACTCGGACGGAAATTTATTATATAATAGTGGGGTGGTTCTAGAGGGGTTGGAGGGGGTAAGCTGGAGGGTTTAAGAGTCAGTTGGCTCAGGGAGGATGTGGAGGCTAGCAGAGAGAGGGAGGGAGACGGAGGATCAATGTTGTACTTGCCAGGATCCAATTAAAGGTATTGAAACTCACGGACGGACGGACGGACAGACGGACGGTCTGGCGGGCTTAGCTAATTAGCTGCCAGTACACAGACGCGCGCTCTCACTTTGTGCTGATGTTAGCTATCCTGGAATGTTAGTACAGTCCACGGAACAAGTTCACTACCTCGCGGGTCCGCAGTAAATACTCCGTATCAATTAACAGTTTTGTAATATGCGCCCTTGTCTTGCCGCTGTGCCCTGTTTGGAAGTCGAACGATGATGCGAGCGCCGCGTGGTGGGAGAGACAGCAAACATATCGTGGTCACTGGCTGCAGCAGGGTCTCCACCCCCAGGACTTCAGTACTAGATCTAGTACTTTTAAAAATATTTAAGTAAGCTAGTCCTTAATTATAACATCTAGTAATTTTTCTTTACTTATTGTTACAATCCCGCCAAATACAATCTTGTATTTTCCTATGGACTGCATTTTCTTCAGATATATTTCAGAAACTATAATTTGTATATAATCATATTAGATAAATATACTTTAGAAAACATTACTTACTTACAAATGGCTTTTAAGGAACCCGAAGGTTCATTGCCGCCCTCACATAAATCCGCCATCGGTCCCTATCCTGTGCAAGATTAATCCACTCTCTATCATCATATCCCACCTCCCTCAAATCCATTTTAATATTATCTTCCCATCTATGTCTCGGCCTCCCCAAAGGTCTTTTTCCCTCCGGCCACCCAACTAACACTCTACATGCATTTCTGGATTCGCCCATACGTGCTACATGTCCTGCCCATCTGAAACGTTTGGATTTAATGTTCCTAATTATGTCAGGTGAAGAATACAATCCGTGCAGTTCTGCGTTGTGTAAATTTCTCCATTCTCCTGTAACTTCATCCCTCTTAGCCCCAAATATTTTCCTAAGTACCTTATTCTCAAACACTCTTAATCTCTGTTCCTCTCTCAAAGTAAAAGAGTCAAAGTTTCACAACCATACAGAACAACCGGTAATATACCTGTTTTATAAATTCTAACTTTCAGATTTTTTGACAGCAGACTAGATGACAAAAGCTTCTCAACCGAATAATAACACGTATTTCCCATATTTATTCTGCGTTTAATTTCCTCCCGAGTGTCATTTATATTTGTTACTGTTGCTCCAAGATATTTTAATTATTCCACCTCTTCGAAGGATAAATCTCCAACTTTTATATTTAGAAAACATGAGAAAATATCAGTTGTCCTTAAATTTAGTCGTACTGTTTCAGAAAGCGCTTAATATCCTGGATATTTTTGTATGCTTATCTTAAAGAAAACATATGTAGACATAAAGCAAACATATGTAGCGTAATTAAATCAGGGGAACGTGATGGTCAAAGGATTATCACCAAAGATTATGGATGATGATTATGACGAAGCACCACTTCTTGTTCCTTAAAACTTCTCGGCAATAGCAGAAATATTTCCCTTCCTGAACTAGGCGAGGTTTAGTATCTTATCTGACGACTTTCTCTCTAAAGACCAGGGATTGATACTGGGCACAGTCTGTGAAGTATGGGTGGCGAATTCTGTTTTATGTCTAGTTTTCTCTGAAGCAGAGTGTCAGATCACAGCCATGGATAAATATATAACAGGATGCGAAACTTACTGAGTTTCCCGTAACACATGCTAGAAGCGCTAATGTAGAAATTGATCTTTCTGCCACCTGTTGGGCGAAGGAGAACTTATTACATCTAGCAGTGCACCAAGTAGCGAAAATAAAATCTAATTACTCCATGCATTTAGCAGCGCACCTGGTGACGCAAATGTTAAACTATGCAGAAAGTATTCCCTCCCTCCCTCCCTCATCGATATTCAAAACTAACCAAATTTAAAATAAAACATTTACATTTTTTATTCTTCACAGCATCTTCCACTGAAAATTCTTACCGGAGCCAATAGGAAGATAAAAGAGACGATCTATTTTACACTACCTAATTAAAATATAACCAGACAGAGACAGAAAATAAAGCAAAAGGTTAGATAATTGGGATTGTATTCTTTGGGTATTTAGTGTACAGCGCAATGGAAAAGCCTGCAAAAAATACTTAGTTCAATTTATTATATTACTATTACTTTACAATACATTCAACAACACTATTTTTACAACGTCCATAAACATCACTGTTTAACATACACTGCTTGTACACACACGTAGTATGACTTTATAGAAAGTTTCTGGCTGCCATCTTATCTTCTCGAGCTACGTTTCGAATCGAACGAACGAATGAATAGAGAACTCTGGGTAATATACCCAACACAAAGTTCTTATGTTCACCACCTACGACGTCGGGCGCTGATCATCTTATTTGAGCCCCCTGCCGTCAGATGGTGCTGACCGCAGTTTCGCATCCTGTTATACGAGGCGCATCCAGAAATTAAGTTTCCCGATTTTGTCCCCTTGAAAGTAAACGTAATTAGCCGTGTCAATTGCGCATGCGTAAAAGATCTATGACGTATCAATCATATGCCAGCCGGACAGGTCCCGCCTGGTGCCAGTAGCGTGCCAGCAGTGATCCGAAATGGAAGCTCTTATTTCATCTCCCGCCGCCTGCGAGGTTCGGTCGGTGATAAAGTTATTTAATGCACAAAGCATTGCGCCAATTGAAATTCATCGGCAGCTCTCTCTCTCCCTCTCTATCTCTCTCCCTCTCTCTCCCTCTCTCTCCCTCTCTCTCTCTCCCTCTCTCTCTCTCCCTCTCTCTCCCTCCCTCCCTCTCTCTCTCTCTTTTCTTGCACCTCAAGAAATTCCTGTCCTTCGGTGAGCGTTTTGGCAACGACGAAGAGCTGAAGACGTCTGTCACACGCTGGTTCCATTCACAGGCTGCAGAGTTCTACAACAGAGGGATACAAAAGTTGATCCCACGATACAAGTGTCTCAATTCTGATGGTGGCTATGTTGAAAAATAACTGAAACATTGCTGTACCTGTTGCCAATAAATGTTTTCCTGAAAGTATGTGTTCTTTTTTTAAAAAAATGGGAAAACTTACTTTCTGGATGCGCCTCGTATATTTATCCATGTCATCACCTTATTTTACAAATAGTTCCTTTGAACACGCCGGAATATTAAGCCGGGTCTGTGGCAAGGAAATCCGACCCTGTAACTGGTGTGCTCCGTCCTGTAAGTGGGGGTGAGCATTTAAGTGGCATCCCTTATAGCAGCCTCGTACATTTTCATGTGGAGTGCGAGGCATTCTTAATCAAGGGTAGTGCAGGCTGCGGCGAGGCTTTGAAAGGAAGCAATCGCAGAGGAGTGATCACAGCTTGCCCAATCTGCCGCCAGGTGGCCGCCACATCTAGCACAATGCCTGGCCCGATTTCTTCTGGCACACCCGAGGGATACATTCACCGTGTCAACATATAAAGAAGTTCTTTCAGTGAGCTGCGTTACCTTCATTTTTTTAACTAGAACTATGTCTCCCTCCTTACTAGGTATGATGGACAGGTAACTTCGATATTGGCCTTCAAAATAAAATGTAACATCCTCCATTGTTCGCCTTGCATTCCCTTTGTTCTCACATAATCCCCTTGTTCTCCTATTCGCCTCCTTCTCCTTGTATTTCTCTTGTGCTCTTCGTGTTTTCCTTCTCTTTGTGCTTGCCTTCGTCTCCTTGTATTCCCCTTGTTCTCCTTGTTTTCCCCTTGTGTTCTTCGTGTTCTCCTTCTCTTTCTTCTTGCCTTCTTCTCCTTGTATTTCCCTTGTTCTCCTTGTATTCCCCTTGATCTCCTTGTTTTCCCCTTGTGTTCTTCGTGTTCTCCTTCTCTTTCTTCTTGCCTTCTTCTCCTTGTATTTCCCTTGTTCTTCTTGTATTCCATTTTTTCTCTCCTTGTTCTCCTTGTATTCCCCTTGTTCTCCTTGTTTTCTCCTTGAGTTCTTCGTGTCCTCCTTCTCTTTCTTCTTGCCTTCTTCTCTTTGTATTTCCTTTGTTCTTCTTGTATTCCCCTTTTTCTCTCCTTCTTCTCCTTGTATTTCCCTTGTTCTTCTTGTATTCACTTTTTTCTCCTTGTATTCCCCTTGTTCTCCTTGTTTTCCCCTTGTATTCTCCTTCTCTTTGTTCTTGCCTTCTTCTCCTTGTATTCACCCTTTTCTCCTTGTTCTCCTTGTATTCCCCTTGTTCTCTTTGTTTCCCCCTTGTGTTCTTCGTATTCTCCTTCTCTTTGTTCTTGCCTTCTTCTCCTTGTGTTTCCCTTGTTCTTCTTGTATTCCCCTTTTTCTCTTTGTTTTCTTTGTGTTCTCCTTGTTCTTATTGCTCACTTTTTGTTCTCCTTTTTCTCTTTGTATTCACCCTTTTCTCCTTGTTCTCCTTGTATTCCCCTTGTTCTCCTTGTTTTCCCCTTGTGTTCTTCGTATTCTCCTTCTCTTTGTTCTTGCCTTCTTCTCCTTGTATTCACCCTTTTCTCCTTCTTCTCCTTGTATTCCCCTTGTTCTCCTTGTTTCCTCCTTGTGTTCTTCGTATTCTCCTTCTCTTTGTTCTTGCCTTCTTCTCCTTGTATTCCCTTGTTCTTTTTGTATTCCCCTTTTTATCTTTGTTTTCTTTGTGTTCTCCTTGTTCTTATTGCTCACTTTTTGTTCTCCTTTTTCTCTTTGTGTTCTGTTTGTTCTTTTTCTGTTCTCCTTCTTCCCTTGCCTTCCCTTGTTCTCCTTGTATTCTCTTCGTTCTCCTTGTTCTCCTTGTATTCTCTTCGTTCCCCTTGTTCTCCTTGTATTCCCTCTCTCTCTCCTTGTATTTCCTTGTCCTCCTTGTTCCCCTTTGTTCTCTTTGCATTGATCTTATTCTTTTTGTCTTCTCCTGGTTTTCCTAACCTTCCCATTTTTCTCTGTCACTTTATTCTTGCCGCCTTGTAAGAAAGTGTTTTTTTTTTCCTTGATAAAGAGCAGAAATGACATTTCTTTCTTGAGTAAAGAAATTTTCGCAGAGGAAAGGATACAAAATAAATTATATGCATACATAATGAAACTGGTTGAGAAGAAAACTGCCTACTGAAGGATGCACTAGAAGGAATGGTGAACGGGAGAAGAGTTCGTGGCAGAAGAAGATATCAGATGATAGACGACATTAAGATATATGGATCATATGAGGGAACAAAGAGGAAGGCAGAAAACAGGAAAGATTGGAGAAAGCTGTGTTTGCAATGAAAGAACTGTTCACTGAAATAGCCTACCTCTAACTAAAGCTTATAAACAGAAAAGTGTCATAGTATAGCTTATATTGATGGGATAGTGGGGAAGGAGGAAGACGAAATTATGGTGAATTTCTTGCGTAAGAGAAGAACAACGTAGTTTCTAAAGTGACACGAGGAGGGGAATATTTCAAATAACATCTGATGTAAACCTAAGCAATGTTGAATTGCATTTTATATTATAATTGAAGTGTGGTATTACACTGTAAATTTTGAATTCTTAAATCTTTGTTTATTGATATGTGAAATATTAAAATGTGTTTTTATGTTTTATAAGTTGGCAATCATAGTGAAGTTTGTATAGTGGAGACCTATAGGCTTAAATCGAATAGTATGATCACAGTAACAAAATATACATTATATAATGTTATAGGCATATATTGTAGATTATTATTGTTTTTACACCCCTTATAACAAATAAACTATATGTAATAGACTTAATTTCTTTCTTAAAAACATAAACAGTGATCGACTTTACTCCGCAATATTTTAAAATCGATCTCAAACTAAAACTTCAACGGTGATCCAATTTACCCTATTTAAGCAGGTAGCTTCGATCACAAGTCAAATATATAAATCAGTTTCTTATAGATTGTAATTTAATTCTTCTAACGTGCCTTCATAAGTGAAGGATATGACGACAAAATGCTATTTTCTGAGGAACTTCGCTCCATTCCATAACCTCAATATCATAAAAAAATTGCAAAATTTTGATCGACTTCACCCTCTTCTACGGTACTTAATCACTCATCTAAAGTTTGTGTGACTGCAACCTGTGTATATTTTTCCGTGGTTTTACTTTGTTTATAGTGTGATTTTTCTTCTTATTTCTATTATTGTATTTTTATTTCTGGTGGTGTGGAAGAGAAGGCCTGATGGCTTTAACTACACCAGAATAAATAATAAATATATTGTGACAGCCACGTGAGAAGGAAGGGCTAAGACGGCCATTCTGACGGGGAGGTTGCGCGCACATCTGCTACTGCCAAGTGAGGAAGGAAGCAAACTGCTGCGTGCGGAGTGAAGGGGGGGATGGACCGTCCCGAATCGTCCAGAAGTCCGTCGAAGTGGAAATATCCAGATAATTCGAGTGAGCTATCTCTGGACACCCGTAGAAATTTCTCGTAACTATGGTTTAGTTATAAAAGAAGAAACGCGAGTGAACTTGAGCAGTTTCAGTCAGTCAGTAAGGAAGTGTTGTTAAAGTCAGTGGAGAGCAAGCCAGACAGTCTTGTGTAGCAGTGAAGCCAGCTTCGAGACCAGAGCGCGACTTGAGTTGTGTCCGTAACTGTGGAGCCTGAAGCCCGGAGTTCGAGTGCAGTGGACCGCAGTTGGGGGACCTGAGTTCGAAGTGCAGCGGATCGTCTCTGAAGGTCTGGGGTTCGAGATTCTGTGAACGCGAGTGACTGAGCTACAAGAACTAGCCAAGACAAACGAGCTGTGAACTGAGAATTGACAGTTCTGTGTTGTAAATAGTGCTTTGTGAATATTAGTTAAGATTAACAGTTCATTGTTGTTAACAGTCATTGTCATTGGCGTTTGCGGAGTGCAATAAATTGTAGAGAGTGATAATTATTGTTGAGATAATAAAATTACATTGTTTTTCAGTATAAAAACGTTACAATATAATATGTATACCCCGAAAATCGAAAGAATATTTTTAAGGAATTTTATAACAATCAATATAAGGAGAAGTCGAAGAAACTTAACTTGTCTCGCCTATTAGACAGACATGATTTTTATATGTGTTGATAGATGTGAAAGGACAATACCAATATACCTTGTAAGAATACAGTATTGTATGTTCACATGCTCGGAGTCGCACAGTACACATCTGTCAAATACCTCGCTATTCCAACGACTGGCTAATGGATTCGGTAGCAAGGATAAAGAAGATAATGAAGACCAGTATTCCGAACATGATCAGATCGTTTCCAGATAGAACCAGTCCCATGTCTTAAGCGAGTAGGTTTTGCAGACCTCAGACGACTGTATCGGTATTGTAAATTAAGATAAGACTCGGTTCTCTTATGGAGAATACGTGATTCTTGTATTGCAACTTCATCTCTTCTTTTGTACAGTTCCGTGTTTTGGTATTGCAACTTCTTTTTTGTGATCCAAGTGGAAATACTCAGTTCAGAAGCATGTCGCAACTTGCTTCTTTCTTCTACTCCATGCTATATATGTGTTAAGTCTTAGGCAGGTCTTTTTTACAGCTTAGGAGATGTCTTCTTCAAAATCTGTTGTTCCTTATTTGCTTCAGAAATGTTCATCCCAACTTCAGAATATTTTTTATTCTTCTTGTTATTTTCTATAAAACTTCTTCGTAATTTTCTTCGCTTAAAGGACACTAGGGCTGCGTTTTTGGCCAAAATAATAATAATAATAATAATAATAATAATAATAATAATAATAATAATAATAATAATAATAATAAATAGAAACTAGTTCGATTAATTAAAATCTGTCTCGGTGAAACATACAGCAGAGTCCCTATAGGTCAGTTTCTTGCTTCTCCAATTCACTGCGGGCTAAAGCAGGGAGATGCACTATCACCTTTACTTTTTAACTTCGCTTTAGAATTTGCCATTAGGAAAGTTCAGGATAACAGGCAGGGTTTGGAATTGAATGGGTTACATCAGCTTCTTGTCTATGCGGATGACGTGAATATACTGTATTTGGAGAAAACCCACAAATGATTAGGGAAAACACGGAAATTTTACTTGAAGCAAGTAAATCGATCGGTTTGGAAGTAAATCCCGAAAAGACAAAGTATATGATTGGGCCTATGTCTCGTGACGAGAATATTATACCAAATGGAAATATAAAAATTGGAGATTTATCCTTCGAAGGGGTGGAAAAATTCAAATATCTTGGAGCAACAGTAACAAATATAAATGACACTCGGGAGGAAATTAAACGCAGAATAAATATGAGAAATGCTTGTTATTATTCGGTTGAGAAGCTTTTATCATCTAGTCTGCTGTCAAAAAATCTGAAAGTTTGAATTTATAAAACAGTTATATTACCGGTTATTCTGTATGGTTGTGAAACTTGGACTCTCACTCTGAGAGAGGAACATAGGTTAAGGGTGTTTGAGAATAAGGTACTTTGGAAAATATTTGGGGCTAAGAGGGATGAGTTACAGGAGAATGGAGAAAGTTACACAACACAGAACTGCACGCATTGTATTCTTCACCTGACATAATTAGGAAAATTAAATCCAGACGTTTGATATGGGCAGAGCATGTAGCACGTATGAGCGAATCCAGAAATGGATATAGAGTGTTAGTTGGGAGGCCGGAGGGAAAAAGACCTTTGGGGAGGCCGAGACGTAGATGGGAAGGTAATATTAAAATGGATCTGAGGGAGTTGGGATATGATGATAGAGACTGGATTAATCTTGCTCAGGATAGGGATCAATGGCGGGCTTATGTGAGGGCGGCAATATACCTCCGAGTTCCTTAAAAGCCAGTAAGTATTATTATTATTATTATTATTATTATTATTATTATTATTATTATTATTATTATTATTATAAAGAAAAATAGCAGTGGTATTAATACCTTTTTTTCTGCAACTCGAACAAATTGTTAATTAATCTATAGATCTGTTGATTTTTTTGTGAAGCTATGAACAATAAATTGCAATGTGTTAGCTGTTAAATGTTTTGTCTGTTTCACTTCCCGCTTCGATGAACACTTTTTCCCGCTTAATGTAACTTGATACGAGTTACTCCACTCTGCAAAAGCTTCACGTTGATTTGTGAATAATACACAAAACCTAAAATGCATATTTCAGTATTTGCCTTTGCAACTATTATTTGAAAAACGCCACTCGCTTCCGTGAATATTTTGGTCTCGTAAGCATCCCACTCGTGTGATTCATGTGGAATCTGATTTTCTTCTCAGCTGCTGCATAAAAATAAAGTACATAAAAATCTCATTGAAATTTATACATTCTATTTCTTAACGTTAGTGCGTCCATGAGGATTACATGACAGATAGTATAATTGTATGCAGCTGTTAAATTTTTCATACCGTGAAATACATTTGTTTAATACATGAAATTTCAGTGTAGTCTAGAAATATTAGGCCTATATTTGCATGAAAATTAAATTTTAAACCACTCATGGCTTAAATCTTGAGTGCAGACGTGAAACGACTTCAAAATGAAAGATCGTGGGATCGAGTTCTGAAGCGAATAAGAGACTATTGCCAAGGTGTTGTTCTGTGTTGTCTTGAAATGGAGCTGTTAATAACCTCATGCCAAAACCTCCCCTCAAATATTGTTAAATCTGTGCAGGAAGTAGAGAAATATGAAACACTAAATGATCATGCTGAGTGTAAGGTTGTTCTTTTGTAACATAATAATAATAATAATAATAATAATAATAATAATAATAATAATAAAATCCGAGGCACGACAGCTCTTAAAGGACCATGACCTACCAGCCGCTGCTGGCCTCTTGTCCACATGCCGAAGCAGAGGTGGACAATCATCTAACCAGAATGGAGGTATCGTGTGGTTAGCACGATAATCCCCCAGCCATTATAGCTGGCTTTCGTAACCTGATTTTGCTACCTATCGTAGCTTCTCAAGTACATCATGATGCTGTGTGGGCACCGGTCCCATACACTGGCCGAAATTTTATGAGAAAATTTCTTCTGCCATTCCGCACATTCCGTAACGCGAGTCCTAGGCAGGATGCCTTAGGCCACGGCGCCGGACTATATGTATCATGATGGAAAAAATTATTTCCCGCGTTGGAATCACTAAGTCGTCCTGACTCGCGGTTCACATAAGCTCTGCTTCCGTGGTAGAGCGTGGAGTTGTCAAAAAATGATAGCTACATTGTGTGTGTTGAGGCCTTGACTACCACATCTGGTTTTCTATTTTTAATATGGTTTGAATAAGGCTGTTTTGTGTAGTACTACATTTTTGTATGTATAAAATATTTCATACAATTGTTATTCTGTATGGTTGCGGAACTTGGACTCTCATTTTGAGAGAGAAACAGACGTTAAGAGTGTCGGAGAATAAGGTGCTTAGGAAAATATTTAGAGCTAAGAGGGATGAAGTTACAGGAGAATGGAGAAAGTTACACAACGCTGAACTGAACGCATTGTATTCTTCGCCTGAAATAATTAACAACATTAAATCCAGACGTTTGAGATAGGCAGGGCATGTAGCACGTATTGGTGAATCCAGAAATGCATAAGTATAGAGTGTTAGTTGGGAGGCCGGAGGGAAAAAGACCTTTAGGGAGGCCGAGACGTAGATGGGAGGATAATATTAAAATGGATTTGAAGGAGGTGGGATATGATGATAGAGACTGGATTAATCTTGCACAGGCTAGGAACCGATGGCGGGCCTATGTGAAGGCGGAAATGAACCTGCGGGTTCTTTAAAAATCATTTGTAAGTAAGTGTTTTTTTTTTGCCTCAATTAAACATTTATAATGTTATTTATTTCGATGATGTATGCTATTCAAAGTTACGAAATCTTTCCACGCCTACCAAATGCTATTTCGAGAATGATGAGCGAGACGAGACTCGAGAGACAAATGCAACGAACACAGTGAGCGAGAGCGGCAGTTACTTTTGTTCGTCTCTAGTGGACACCCTGTATATTATGCAGGGCGATTCGTTCTGGTTTCTACGTTTTGAAGTCTGTTACCCATTAATTGGACTAAATATAGACTTTAAGTTACAAAGAGCTTCCACAAACCTCCGAACACCGCTAACAAAGACACAAGTATTGTGAGGGACTCGTGTAAAAACCAGACTTTGCATCATCATTGCTTGTTTTGTTTACAGGACTTGTGCCTCTTGCATAAAAACGCATTACGATCTGAAGCCTTAGAGTAGAAACATGTCTAGTTCTCAGATCTACTTGGGGTGAGGATTGGGGTGAGTGTGTAAGGGATGAAGTCTAATTATTGAAGAGTAGGCTGGAAAGTGGAGGGAGGGCTTGAAGCCCTACAGAAGTACTAGTTTCAAGGATTACAAGACGGGGTAAAGGGGTTGGGTAAGGAAAGGATTTAGATGAAAACAACCAGAAGTTTGATCCTCCAGTACAATAGATGCATTAAGAACATGACAGCTTCAATATCGTTTTAATTTAAAGGACTCCTTCGTTTTAATAGGACGCGTATAAAGTGCCAAACTATGTGCATGAAATTCTGCGTAGGCTTTAATTCTTTTGCTTAATTAGGTTCTCCAAATCTATTGCATTGGTAATGAAATAACTTCTACAGTCTTACTAATAAACCGTGTATAGTTTTTATACGAGACTTATGCAGAGTTGAGACAGAAAACGTTACTAATAAACCGTGAATAAGCTATGGACGTATAAACAGGCTGTAACTATACAATGGGAATTGGTTTGCAGTAGTTATATACACGAAACCCCTTGTTTAAGCGTTGTATATAGGGAAAAAATGGCCGCCCCTCTAACAGCTGTTCGTATCGACTGTCATTTTATGATGATGGTTACCTTGTAACCACAGAAGAACAAACCAAAGATCATAGAATTATTAGAATAATATTGCTGTAGCTTGTACTCTTTGACCAAAATGTAGTGTGGTAATCGATTAGAGCCAGTTGTACTATCGATATTTAACACGCCACACTAGAGCGCTCTACCGGATGCAGTAGAGAACCTCAGATATTCTATCACCTTTCGTAACGAAGTAATGACGAAACTATGACGTAGCTGTGTAACAGTTATACTGTTATACACGACGTATGCACTGATTATTAGTAAGGAATTTACACACGACTTATAAACGAGCTACTCATTGTGTAAGTATAAGACAGTTAAACGTCTGTATATAGAGTTTTTATTAGTAAGACCGCTAGTAAATAACCTCTAGACTAGAGGTTCTCTAACTTTTAAGGGGAGAGGACGATATTTTTTGGTGAAAAATGAGTAAATTTTAAAAAAAATATCTTTAGAATACTCTGTGATATAATGTGGAATGCATTGCATATCATTTTGTGGGTATTTGTGCCCTTAGCGGATGTTGAGACGCCATTTTTAAACTACCTGCGCTATGGATTTTTAAATCACACGTCCCTTTTCATTGTTGTTTCCGGTAAATTAAATTTAAAAAATAAAAAAGTCTTTAAAATACTCTTTAATATGTGTGGAATGCATTGCATAACATTTTATGGGTATTTGTACCCTTATCAGATGTTCAGACGCCATTTTTAAACATCCTGGGCTATGGATGTTTAAGTCACACGACCCCTTTATCGTTCTTTCCGGTAACTTCATTTTTTTTTTTTTTTGCTACATTGCCAGATAAAAATGGATATAATTTCTGAACTATTAAAGATACATACATGAAATTTAGAACACACATTCTTTAGACTATTAGGAAACTTTTCTCTGTAACAGAATTTTGTTAATAGATTACATTTTAGAATATGCCCGTTTGTTTGCGAAAAAGGAAATCAAAAAAGTGTTATTAAATTTTAATTGTTTATTTTATAAACGTAGGAACTAATATCAAAATTCTGTTACAGACAGATTGTAGAGCATGCTTTTGCAAGTACATTGCAAAAAAATTGTTTGAATCTATCTTTAAAAATGGTTTAGATATATCGGTTTTAGTAAAATTCTACATTGGATATATTTTTTTAAATCTGGGCCCCCAAATATTTTCTTTTCCAAAATATTTATATTTGGTTGAGTTGCTACAGCTATGAGCTCTCTACACACAAAAAATTAATAATATACACCAAATAGGAAAAAAGTTTTAAAAAATACCATCCCCTACCCTTAACGAGAAACGTATATACTTGACCAACAAAGGGAAAAAAATTATAATGTCTTGACGTGAAAGGTTTTTTCGTAAACTCTGACGTCACTTGTGGGACCAAGGAAACTAAAAGTGTAAGATGAATTTTGTGTCTTGTGATTTACCGCGCGGTCCATGTCGCTTCATTCTCCATTTAATATACCTCAAGGTTTTCTATACCGTCCGTCTCGATCCATTATCTAGTTATTAGATAGTGTACCCAGCGAATAGGGATTATAAAGGATGGACACTGAGCGAATTTTCCTGTGTTTTGTTTCTCTGTGCGCCAACGTTTAGTTCTACTTTCAAGCGCTAGAGGTTAGTGTAGTCGAGCATAGGCTAACAACTCGTTGTAGGCCAGTGATCGGCATGTTCCGTGCTCTGTGACGTAATACCACGGAGCCGCCACGCTCTTTGCTCGGCAATCTCTGCATACTGAGCACAGCGAGGAGAGAAGGTTCAACTGAACAGTGGTGGTGCGGCGCCTATGCAATGACAGAGCGCGATCCATTCGTCTGAGGTAGTATGGGAACAGCACAATTACAATACATTTGTACGAAAACAAAACTGTACATCCGTGATAAATCAATGTAATAGAATATGTTGGTTTGTAATCAAATTTAATATACTTATAATAATATGAAATTCATAATACAGCCAGCTGCAGAAGCGTTCGTATTATGTAAATGAGGCTCCGAAACTGCCATAAATATACAAATATAGAAATAAATAATTTAAGCAGTACTACAACACTTTGTCTACTCGGAAACTTGAAAACAGTTCAAGTGTTTTAACAGACATTTTCCTACACTATATACAGATTGAACTATCTAGGCTCTAACTTGGTGAGTAGTATGCAAAGTATATTTCAACTTTTGAAACACACCATCACTTTGTGTTACTATCGTGCCCAAGCAAATGCTTTGTCGAGTTCAAACTGTATTATGGAGTATGAAGGAATGGCGAAGTGTTTGATTCGTGGCAGGCTGTTTCAGCATGTAAAGAAATTCAATGTGCAATGCCATTATTCTGTATGCCGCACAAATGATTATGACAAATATGGGGAAAATATCGACAAATACTGGTGCAGCAATTGAAAGATAAATTGTTAAGTGAAGCTAGGGAACACACTGTCAGTGAATCAATGGTAAGATTAAGGCTTACGATATAGGATTTCACTAGCCATTGCAAAGAACATGCGTTCTTTTAATGACGGGGAATTTGCCAAGAATGTTGCCATCATGACCGCAGAGTAGTTATTCCCTAGCAAAATACAGGAATGTGATTCCATCAATTTATCTCCAAGAACTGTCGTATCATTGCTGCACTGACGCCACTGCGCTGGTGCGTGTTAACAGTAATACGACTCAACTGCTCGCTCTCCCAAGCTCTTGAGGCCTGACTGGCTCTTACGTCATAACTGCAGCTTCTGCCGGCCACTGTTGTAGGCTAAGATAATAATTCAGAATAGAGTTGAGACACAGGATCCAAACATTGCATAAGCCTGTAACGCTTTGCTCAAATAAATTCAAGTTAACAGCTTTTCCTTATTTCTCAGTGACAAACTACATAATTGTAATAATAATATTTTACATTTCAGATATAATAAATTATATTATAAAATAATATAATACATTATAAAATTAAGTATCGAGTTCGTTTAATATTTGTATATAATATAATATAGGTATATGGTTTTACTTCTCGTAAGAGTTTTGTTTTTCCATTTTCAGTGCTATCAAATCATTACATATTTTAATTGTTGGGGTCAACGTCTCAACTCTCATTATAAAGGAACTGTATAGAGTCTAGACATTACAGTTAATGAAGGATTTATTATTTTATGGATCCAATTTATTTTATTTGAGTACATAATGTACCTTACTTACTTACTTACTTACAAATGGCTTTTAAGGAACACGAAGGTTCATTGCCGCCCTCACATAAGCCCGCCATCGGTCCCTATCCTGTGCAAGATTAATCCAGTCTCTATCATCATATCCCACCTCCCTCAAATCCATTTTAATATTATCCTCCCATCTACGTCTCGGCCTCCCCAAAGGTCTTTTTCCCTCCGGTCTCCCAACTAACACTCTATATGCATTTCTGGATTCGCCCATACGTGCTACATGCCCTGCCCATCTCAAACGTCTGGATTTAATGTTCCTAATTATGTCAGGTGAAGAATTCAATGCGTGCAGTTCTGCGTTGTGTAACTTTCTCCATTCTCCTGTAACTTCATCCCGCTTAGCCCCAAATATTATCCTAAGGACCTTATTCTCAAACATCCTTAACATATGTTCCTCTCTCAGAGTGAGAGTCCAAGTTTCACAACCATACAGAACAACCGGCAATATAACTGTTTTATAAATTCTAACTTTCAGATTTTTTGACAGCAGACTAGATGATAAAAGCTTCTCAACCGAATAATAACAGGCATTTCCCATATTTATTCTGCGCTTAATTTCCTCCCGAGTGTCATTTATATTTGTTACTGTTGCTCCAAGATATTTTAATTTTTCGACCCCTTCGAAGGATAAATCTCCAATTTTTATATTTCCATTTCGTTCAATATTCTCGTCACGAGACATAATCATATACTTTGTCTTTTCGGGATTTACTTCCAAACCGATCGCTTTACTTGCTTCCAGTAAAATTCCCGTGTTTTCCCTAATCGCTTGTGGATTTTCTCCTAACATATTCACGTCATCCGCATAGACAAAAAGCTGATGTAACCCGTTCAATTCCAAACCCTGCCTGTTATCCTGAACTTTCCTAATGGCATATTCTAAAGTGAAGTTAAAAAGTAAAGGTGATAGTGCATCTCCCTGCTTTAGCCCGCAGTGAATTGGAAAAGCATCAGATAGAAACTGACCTATACGGACATGTACATAGATGTATTAATTAAATGTGTTATATTTCCGCTGTGTCGACTGCTAGCTGGAGTGATGTCAGCGCCAACTCTAGGGAGAAAGCAGAATCTCACGCTCTAGCTTGCTTGAAGGTCATTGAAATCAGCCCGGCTACATCAAAGGTACCGACGCGAAGTGTCCATTCTTTATAATCCCTATTCGCTGGTGTACCCAGCGTATAGGAAATTATAATAAAGACACTTCGCGTCTGTACCTTTGATGTATCGGTTCCTTATCACCATATCAACACATGATCGTGTCTGAAGAGCTTGTACATTTAAGAGGGATCTAATGAATTTAATTGTGCTATCAAGTCGAGATGTTGAGGAAGAATGGACCGAGAATGGACGCTTGCTGGATGTTTAGCAGTGACTGAAAGTCGTAACACGACGTTCATTTCCTTGGGCGAAACAAGTTTGGTAATTAGAAGTCTACTGCACAATACAGCAACTAGTTACTGTGTACTAAAATAAGAAAACGTATTTAACGAAGGCATTGTCTAATTTGCTTCTTCTTTTTCAGCAAAGAGAAAGTGTATGTTGAATGGGGCAAAATGAAAAAAAAGAAATTAATGAGGTAGTAGTTATGTACGACATGCAACTAAGAGAAAAGGCTTAGTTGGAATATATCCACGTCGTTATGGTTTCCACGTCTAATTTAAATTATCAAAAGATTTCACAAGTTTTGAAGTTTCCTTTATAAAGAATGAATTAGTATGTCTGGCAAGGACGTAAAGCACGAGGAATTCTTGACATTCAAATTACTAACTTAGTCTTTGATGCTGAATTTGTAGTTGGTAGAGCACTGACTTAAGTTGGAACCCAGGTTCGAATCCCGGTGACATCGGAGTCAGTGTTTCTAATGGTTTCAGGTCATTACGTCTAAGGACAGCAGGTCTAATAAAACATGAAGTCTAATAAAAAATGTCTAATAATAACTCAAGTCTAAAAGAAAAATGTCAAATGCCTAAATGTCTAAATAAAATTACGTCTAATGTGTAAATGTCTAAATAAAATTCAGTCTATGTCTAACGTGTAAATTTCTAAATAAATGTATGTAATTGAACGGGATACATCAGCTGCTTGTCTATGCGGATGACGTGAATATGTTAGGAGAAAATCCACAAACAATTTTACTTGAAGCAAGTAAAGAAATAGATTTGGAAGTAAATTCCGAAAAGACAAAGTATATGATTATGTCTCGTGACGAGAATATTGTACGAAATGGAAATATAAAAATTGTAAATTTATCCTTTGAAGAGGTGGAAAAATTCAAATACCTGGGAGCAACAGTAACAAATATAAATGATATTCGGGAGGAAATTAAAAGCAGAATAAATATAGAATATGCCTGTTATTATTCGGTTGAGATGCTTTTATTATCCAGTCTGTTGTCAAAAAATCTTAAAGTTAGAATTTATAAAACAGTTCTATATGGTTGCGAAACTTGGACTCTCACTTTGAGAGAAGAACATAGGTTAAGGGTGTTTGAGAATAAGGTGCTTAGGAAAATAATTGGGGCTAAGAAGGATGAAGTTACAGGAGAACGGAGAAAGTTACAGAACACAGAACTGCACGCATTGTATTCTTCACCTGACATAATTAGGAACATTAAGTCCAGACGTTTGAGATGTGCAGGGCATGTAGTACGTATGGGCGAATCCAGAAATACATGTAGAGTGTTAGTTGGGAGGCCGGAGGAAAAAAGACCTTTGGGGAAGTCGAGACGTAGATGGGAGGGTAATATTAAAATGGATTTGAGGGAGGTGGGATATGATGATAGAGACTGGATTAATCTTGCTCAGGATAGGGACCTATGGCGGGCTTATGTGAGGACGGCAATGAACCTCCGGGTTCCTTAAAAGCCAGTAAGTAAGTGTAAATCTCAAATAATTTTCTTAGTAATACGGTACCTTGTCAGTTACAAAAAATCTTAGCCAAATGAATACATATACTATTAATTCGCCTAAAGATAAAAAAAAAAATTGTTCATAATAATTTCGACTACCACTTAAGATTGAGAAGTAGAACCAGCAATAGAATCTACTGGAGATGTTCACTCAGAGACGCTTGCAATGCTACTTGTGTAACCAATGAGGACTTCGATAACATTCAAGTCTACAAAGTCGGTACATACACTCACCAGAGTAGAGGGGCTGAGATTCTTGTCAGGAAAACTTGTACCAATATAAAAGAACGAGCTGGTAATCATCCAAATATGGCACCCGCAGCAATTGTTCTAGAAGAAACCAACATTGGAGAAATTGATTTGTACTTGAGAACTTTAAGCAACAGGCTGAAATTCTATTCTGTACCGGAGGATGAAAATTAAGATTAATCTATATTTTCATTGCTCACTATTTCAACATTAGGACTACCGTATTTTACTCCTGAGTTATATGTAATAAACAATAATATACAGATAACAGACATACTACTGTTATAATTTAGGCATAATAGTGTTAGACGTCATTGCAAGTTAGACTATGTAGTATTAGACATTTTTGTAAATTGGACTAGGTTGTATTAGACTTAGTTCCAAAGACAAAAATGTCATTAGACTTACAAAATTAGACCTTCCGTCATTAGACTTACAATCGTTAAACCTACTTACCTCTAACCTTCCTAGGGGCTTTTCTCGGAGCCCTCCCGTTTCCTTCATTTCACCGTCATTTTCTATTTCAATATTCCCCGAAATTTAGGCACTTACAGCTAAGAATGACACAGAATGCAGCCGAATGGTGTTATATCCTTTAGAATGGTTTTTAAGCCTAGTTCACAAGAGTCTGATTTACCCTTACAGTGGTCGCTTGGATCACAATAGAGATTCAGTACACCATTTTTTGTTGGTGATCCGTGATGGCAGCAGTTACAGTATCAACCATGTAGGTACCTTTCGTTCGTATATTTTCTCTAGTCGTTGTAATTGACAAGTATTAAACAAGTGTTTTCTTATTGCGTTAAGTTGGTGAATTCTTGGATCAAGATTGTACTCCGCACAAACATTTTCGCCTTACGCCTCGTCCAAAAACACTGAATTCGTCCGCTAAAGCCTTATTTTGCGTACTTGATACATAAATAGCTATTTCAGGAGGAAGAAAAAATTAATAAAAATCAGTGCGCGTAGGTAAGAATATCAAACGGCCGTAGAAAACGTCAATATTAGAAAATTTAAAAAGGCATCATGAGGCCGTGGTCTATTGATATTTATTTATTTAGTTATTTATTTGTTTATTTATTTTATGTTTATTTGGTTTGTTTATTTGTTCATTTATTTGTTTGTTTATTTATTTATTTAGTGCGGGATTTATTTGTTTATTTAATTGTTTATTTTCTTATTTATTTATTTTATTTATTTATTTACTTATTTACTTATTTATTTATTTTTGAATTATTTGTTTATTTGTTTATTTATTTATTTAATTATTTGTTTATTTATTTAATTTACTTTGTTTACTCTTAAAAATCAGTGCGCGTAGGTAAGAATATCAAATAATTCGGTAGAAAACTGTGAATATTGTGAACATTTAAAAGGCATTCGAGGATAATTTATTTATTGATATTTATTTATTTAGTTATTTATTTGTTTATTTATTTATTTGTTTATTTATTTGTTTATTTGTTCATTTATTTGTTCATTTATTTGTTTGTTTATTTATTTATTTACTTATTTATTTGTTTATTTATTTTTATTTTCTTATTTATTCATTTTTTATTTATTTATTTATTTATTTATTATTTATTTATTTTTTTAATTATTTGTTTATTTGATTATTTATTTATTTAATTATTTGTTTATTTATTTATTTGTTTATTTGTTTATTTATTTATTTGTTTATTTCTTTATTTATTTGTTTGTTTATTTGTTTGTTTATTTATTTACTGTATTTTATTTATTTATTTGTTTATTTATTTATTTATTTATTCATTTATTTATTCATTTTTTATTTATTTGTTTGTTTATTTATTTGTTTTTTCGTATTTACTTACGTATTTTATTTATTTATTTATTTACTTAATTATTTATTTATTTATTTATTCATTTATTTATTTATTTATTTATTCATTTATTTATTTATTTCATTTATTTATTTATTCATTTATTTATTTATTCATTCATTTATTTGTTTATTTATTTATTTATTTATTTATTTATTTGTTTATTTATTTATTTGTTTATTTATTTATTTATTTATTTATTTATTTATTTGTTTATTTATTTATTCATTTTGTTTATTTTATTTTTGTTTATTTATTTATTTATTTATTTATTTATTTATTCATTCATTTATTCATTTATTTATTTATTTGTTTATTTATTCCCCCTTCTAAAGGATTATTTTCTGTACTGTCACATAGGAGTTTCATAAAAACAATGGCGATATTTTGAATTGCTGTCTTCTAAGGCTTGTTTCCTTTTCAGAACGAGTCTAGAAAAAAAGCAAGTTCCATAATATTTTGCATTAGAAGCGACTGGAGCCTCCAGAATAGGGAGCGTCTTAGCATCTGGGTGGGCCCGTTTGATTAGGTCCTGATGTCCATTCCTACGCTCTGTCGACGCAAATGTCAATCTATGACCTTTTCTTTGCAGCCCTGACTAGTTGCTTATTTGCTAAACAAGCATATGAGCTTCTTCCATATTAATTGTGCGGTCTCCTGGCAAAAACTGCATAGGCTACAAGCCAGATATGGAAAGCCGTATGCAATTGGAATACGGAGAGCACGCATTTTATATTGAACTAAATGCAAGTTCAGATATCTAGGACCTATTTATTTATTAACAATATGAACAAGGGAGTTTGTGACTAACAGGTCTACATCTGAGAAAAATTGTGTAGCCTACTACGAAAGCTTCTTATAAACTTTCAATCTATAAAAAAATATAAAGCCGTGGTGTGGCAGTTCGTTGTGAGTAGAAACCAGAATATTAGACTCTAACCTTGAAGGTAAGTGAGTACGGGAGTTCGTGCAATGATCCGATGATCCGAAAAAGAATAGTGGCGCGTGGTGCTGTACAATAAAAACAGACGACGTTCGCATCAAGAAAAGCACACACACACACACACACACACACACACACACACACGTGAAATAATGATTTCGAGAATACTCGTAGTGCTGTGTTGTGTATTACAAAAAATAAACATAGCTTTTGATGTCAACTTCTAACTTAAAATGTTAGTTTCACAAGCAGTATTCTTAATGAAAGTAATGTTTTAAGTCTATATTAAATAATCTTTGCTGTAAAATTTTAACTTAAAATGTTACTGTTTCATAGCTAGGCCTACTGCTGTTAATGACATGTTTAAACCGACATTCCAGTAATCTTTGATGTAAAATTTTAGCTTAAAATACCGGAATTGTTGTAACACAGGTTAATGATGTGTATACTTAGCCTATAGGACAATTATCTTTGCTGCAAAATTTTATCTTGAAATATTACTGTTCAATAGGTACTGCTCTTAATGATATGTATACTAACCTATATTACAATTGTCTTTCCTGTAAAATTTTAACTTAAAATATTACTGTTTCATAGGTACTGCTCTTGATGATATGTATACTAAACCTATATTACAATTATCTTTGCTGTAAAATTTTAACTTAAAATATTACTGTTCAATAGGTACTGCTCTTAATGATATGTATACTAACCTATATTACTATTGTCTTTGCTGTAAAATTTTAACTTAAAATATTACTGTTCAATAGGTACTGCTCTTAATGATATGTATACTAAACCTATTTTACAATTATCTTTGCTGTAAAATTTTAACTTAAAATATTACTGTTTCATAGATACTGCTCTTAATGATATGTATACTAAACCTATATTACAATTATCTTTGCTGAAAATTTTAACTTAAAATATTACTGTTCAGTAGGTACTGCTCTTAATGATATGTATACTAAACCTATATTACAATTATCTTTGCTATTACTGTTCAGTAAAATGTTTAAACCTATAAAATATCTTTACTGTTCAATAGGTATTGCTCTTAATGATATGTATACTAAACCTATATTACAATTATCTTTGCTGTAAAATTTTAAAAATTTTAACTTAAAATATTACTGTTCAGTAGGTACTGCTCTTAATGATATGTATACTAAATATTAAATTGTCCTGTAAAATTTTACTTAAAATATTACTGTTCAATTTGCTCTTAATGATATGTAAAATTTTACAAATCTTTTAAAATAATTATTACTGTTCAATAGGTACTGCTCTTAATGATATGTATACTAAACTAACAATTATCTTTGCTTATTACTTAAAATATTTGTCTTTGCTGTAAAATTTTAATCTTTGCTGTAAAATTTTAACTTAAAATATTACTGTTCAATAGGTACTGCTCTTAATGATATGTATACTAAACCTATATTAAAATTATCTTTGCTGTAAAATTTTAACTTAAAATATTACTGTTCTTACTGCTCTTAATGATATGTATACTAAACCTATATTACAATTATCTTTGCTGTAAAATTTTAACTTAAAATATTACTGTTCATAGGTACTGCTCTTAATGATATGTATACTAAACCTATATTACAATTATCTTTGCTGTAAAATTTTAACTTAAAATATTACTGTTCAATAGGTACTGCTCTTAATGATATGTATACTAAACCTATATTACAATTATCTTTGCTGTAAAATTTTAACTTAAAATATTACTGTTCAATAGGTACTGCTCTTAATGATATGTATACTAAACCTATATTACAATTATCTTTGCTGTAAAATTTTAACTTAAAATATTACTGTTCAATAGGTAACTGCTCTTAATGATATGTATACTAAACCTATATTACAATTATCTTTGCTGTAAAATTTTAACTTAAAATATTACTGTAAAATTCAACTTAAAATATTACTGTTGCTCTTAATGCTCTTAATGATATGTATACTAAACCTATATTACAATTATCTTTGCTGTAAAATTTTAACTTAAAATATTACTGTTCAATAGGTACTGCTCTTAATGATATGTATACTAAACCTATATTACAATTATCTTTGCTGTAAAATTTTAACTTAAAATATTACTGTTCAATAGGTACTGCTCTTAATGATATGTATACTAAACCTATATTACAATTATCTTTGCAGTAAAAGTTTAACTTAAAATATTACTGTTCAATAGGTAATGCTCTTATTGATATGTATACTAAACCTATATTACAATTATCTTTGCTGTAAAATTTTAACTTAAAATATCACTGTTCAATAGGTACTGCTCTTAATGATATGTATACTAAACCTATATTACAATTATCTTTGCTGTATAATTTTAACTTAAAATATTACTGTTCAATGGTACTGCTCTTAATGATATGTATACTAAACCTATATTACAATTATCTTTGCTGTAAAATTTTAACTTAAAATATTACTGTTCAATAGGTACTGCTCTTAATGATATGTATACTAAACCTATATTACAATTATCTTTGCTGTAAAATTTTAACTTAAAATATTACTGTTCAATAGGTAATGCTCTTATTGATATGTATACTAAACCTATACTACAATTATCTTTGCTGTAAAATTTTAACTTAAAATATTACTGTCTCATAGGTACTGCTCTTAATGATATGTATACTAAACCTATATTACAATTATCTTTGCTGTAAAATTTTAACTTAAAATATTACTGTTCAATAGGTACTGCTCTTAATGATATGTATACTAAACCTATATTACAATTATCTTTGCTGTAAAATTTTAACTTAAAATATTACTGTTCAATAGGTAATGCTCTTATTGATATGTATACTAAACCTATACTACAATTATCTTTGCTGTAAAATTTTAACTCAAAATATTACTGTCTCATAGGTACTGCTCTTAATGATATGTATACTAAACCTATATTACAATTATCTTTGCTGTAAAATTTTAACTTAAAATATTACTGTTTCATAGGTACTGCTCTTAATGATATGTATACTAAACCTATATTACAATTATCTTTGCTGTAAAATTTTAACTTAAAATATTACTGTTTCATAGATACTGCTCTTAATGATATGTATATTAAGCCTATATTACAATTATCTTTGCTGTAAAATTTTAACTTAAAATCCGTATCTTACCGTAATCATTGAGTAATCATACTGTAGAAAACTAGTAAAACATTTTGTGGAAAAGAAGAACGCAACTTTATATAATAATAACTGTGAGAGACTGCCTTATACTTTCTGAATAAATCCTTCAGAGTATTGTAGTAACAACGTATAATATTGCTCTTCAAGAGAAATTTAAGCCAATATAAGCGGAGGAAGTTTGATTTCCGGCGAGGAAAATAGAGATACTTCCGTCTTCGGTAGGAGTACATGGGATGTATTGTGTTGCTTAGAATCTGGAATATCTAACTTTGGAGCACAAATTCACAATGAAGTACGCACCGAATTAATCGAAGAGGCACAATACTTGAAAGAAGCTCATTTTAGCATTTTCTATCTTGAAGCATTGGTCAATCGGCCAGCTTCCACCTCATATACCGGGTCATCATTTTGTTTTACTAATATTTCTAATATTAACCTGGGTATATCTTTGGATTAATGGTTGAGATTAGCAAACACTATGTTACCCCCTTCTACGACCGGAGTTTGATACAAAAAAATCACTTTACTAGGTATAGGAGGGAAGAAAAGTAGTGCATCCATTTGCGTAAACTAGGAACTATTAGGATTTTCAGTTTGATAATTTTCGTTAGATTTTTATTTACTCAAAATACAGTATAGTACAGTATTAACAATAATTGTTTTGAATAATTTCGAGGGAAAAATTGTTCCGAGGCCGGGTATCGAACCTGGGCCTTTGGTTAAACGTACCAAAGCTCTTCCAATTGAGCTACTCGGGAACTCTACCAGACACCGATCCAATTTTTCCCTCTGTATCCTCAGACCTCAAAGTGGGCTGACAACCGTCAAGCAACCAACATTGACTAACACTAACTCTGTGTGACTTAAATTGTGGCTTCCTGTTAACGAACAGTGACGTGTATTGTACAAATCGAGCTTTCAGGTACAACTCCCTGTAAAGTTGATTTGAATAATTTCGAGGGAAAAATTGTTCCGTGGCCGGGTATCGAACCCGGGGCCTTTGGTTAAACGTACCAACGATCTTCCAACTAAGCTACCCGGGAACTCTACCAGACACTGACCCAGTAAGTGTTTTTACTCACTAACTGAACTACCCAGATGGACGTATTCATTATGCAATGTATAATATACTGTCTACAGAATATTAGCATACAATATGGAGGTGCATTTAAATTGAAAAATAATCAAAATTCGGATATTTAAACAAATTATAGAAAATGATGGCCGTTCATTTCTATACGGGCTTGATTTCTTTTGTGTGCATATTATCGAAAAAGGTTTTAAGCATATCTTTTGAAATTGAATGTGTTGTTTCTGGAATGTAATTCTTTAATTCTTCTATTGTTGTAGGATGTTTAATAAACACAACTGTTTTACAGTAACCCCAAAAGAAATAATGCAAAGTACCAGTCGACATGGGAGGAGCATAATCCTGTGCCTCTTGAAATAATAATTCTGTACCTACTCTGTAACAGAGTACCTTACTTACGTATTGTAATCACTTCACTTCTGCCCGATTCGCACAGATAAATTTACTCAGGTTGCTGTCTACTGCCCGTCCTGTATTTCGCAGGGTCGTAGAAAGGAGGAAATCACGTGACAGTTACTTAACGAGGCCCTTTTATTTAAGTTATTTTAAACAGTTGTATAATATTATGTAGACGTACAATTCCTGACAGCGAATGTTTTCAGAAAAGAGCTGATAGCTCAGCCACTAGCCTTTACAGAGGGGCGAGCAGAAACGGGTTGGGGGAAACCGGGAAGCGACGTAACCAAACAGACACAGTATCTGTTCGAAAATATGATTCAATAATGAATTCAATTTATCCACTGTAAAATACGACCATATTTCTGGAACGTACTATACTCAATACTGTATACTGTGACCGTAAGACGACTTTGACTGCATATGCGGCCTTGGGTGGATTTTCATTAGTAGAAGGGATGGGAGTGAAGTACATTCAAAAACTCAGGTACAATAAAAATTGAAGGAAAAATAAAATGATTTCCCTGTACAAGGCGTGTGAGAGAATTGAGGACCAATTCGAGATAGATAGAAGTAGCTGATTACTCGGTCAGCGTATATTCATAACACTTGAGCTATAAACAGACAGAAAAAGCAGCAAACGAACAAAATAAAGGAAAAACAGAGCGGAGTCGTGTATAAGAAATTCTTTGACGTGTGAATCTAAGCTCTCATGGAATCAACTAAATTCTTCGGAAGGAGACTTAGCGTATGGTAACCGATCATTTTTTTGTCTAAGACTGTATCTGAAATTAAACTTCAGCCACCGGTGTAGCTCAGTCGGCTGAGGCGCTTGTCTTCCGATACGGAGTTACGCTCGATCGTGAGTTCGATTCCCGCTTGTGCTGATTACCTGGTTGGGTTTTTCCGAGGTTTTCCTCAACCGTACGGCGAATGCCAGGTAATCTGTTGCGAATCCTCGGCGTCATCTCTTCAAATACCATCTCGATATCACCAATCTCATCGACGCCAAATAACCTAATATTTGATACAACGTTGTTAAATACCTAAATTTTTTAAATCAAACTTCGATAATTTCGTAAGAAATCAATTCTGTGGCCGGAAGGAAAAAGTTCTTAAGTCAATTTTTTGTGAAAATGAGATTTTTATATATTCTGAAAGCGGAAACAATTCTCTACAATCTGGTAAAATGGCTAAAGTCAAATAAGACTCCTGACTGGATTTATAGAGCTTTACCAAATGTCCTAAGTACTTTTTGAATCGAGTACACACAGAATAAAGGACTTAAGAATATTTAATACTTTATTCCTTACAAACTATCACATGTTTACTTTCCATGCTTCCCTATTAAAAAGGTCTAACGTGTATTTTAGCCATTTTATCACATACTGATGCCCTTTCCTTTTAAAACTTCAAGCATCAGGGTAAACAGTCCTATAATTGCATTGACCCATGTTGCATTCCTAATAATTTACATTTCTCATTTATTTTGAGATGAAAAAGGTCTTATGTTTAAATAGTCCCTTTTACTGAGTTTGGGTTCTAGTCTTAAAAGGGCTTAAGTGCGGCTATATTTTAAGTAATCAAGAAAATTGTTAAATTAGCAACATTACCTATTTTAGAAGAAATATAAACAAATAATATCCAGGAAAACCTCTTAATTAAAAAACTCTATAATTGGCACCAATTTCAATCTTTCTACTGCTCTCCTGAAAAGTATAAAATTTTTACTTAATACCTTTTTCGTCCCGGCCACAGAATTGTATGAGATACGTTTGTATATTTTATAGTTTTAATATAGAATATTTTTAATCATGAAGCCTTCACCATCGGTTTTCAATTAATATTTTAACAGATAACTCTAGGGGGGAAAAAACAAACAAATAAAATCATACAACCTTATCTTGTGTTTGGATTTATGTACATACAAATAAAGGAATAGAAAGTAATTTCATAAACACATAGGTATTGCAAGCTTACAGACAGCATATTGCGTATTTTAAAAGCGTATTACGTACAACTGACGTCACGTCAGTAGATTATTATTCCAGATCGTCTGTTAATGGCAGTAAATTATTTAAATGAATTTTCAATAAGGTAAAGCAATGTAGAAGCACTGGCATATTGTATTGAAAGTCCATGCCTGATGGGCGTACAGCCTATCTTTTTGAAAAGAATATTATGAAATACAAAACATTGCTGATACAATAATGTCATTCAAAAATAGAAATCAATAAGCCGTTAACGAATCATATATAAATTTTAATAGAGTACATACAGCCAACAGAACAAACAGAAACCCGAGCTTCATTTGTTTCCAACGAGTTCGTGAAGAAAATAACAAAGATATTCTACTTCTAGATAAAATTGCTCACCTTTATGGCGCAATGTGAAGTACGTGTTTTGTTTTCACCGTTATTGTTTGAATCTTTGAGTTTCTTATAGTTTTGAAGGCTCAAAGGAAGTTCTTTAATTAGTGAAGCCTTTACAGTCAATCTCGTCATGCTACTGTATATGAGCTATGACTAAGGCTAGGATTTTCATGATTTTGCATATTTTTCTTTATAAGTTCAATGAGTTTCTAAAATATATAGAAATCCACCATATGAATAAACTATAGCATACTTATGCATATTTGACAATTTTATCCTGATCGGGCATATTTTAATGATCTATTTGTCATATTCAGCATATTTTTACCATTTGAAGCTTTTTATACCCTTGTATACAGGGTGATTCACGAGGATTTACCGTCACTTACGGACCTTATTTCCGAAGACATACTGAGTAAAAAATGTTATACAAACATTTGTCCTAATCTCAATATTTTCAGAGCTACACAAATTTGAAGTGGTTAGTAAAATACCGTTTTACTTTAGTTTTAAGGGTAAAATGATAATACACATAGAGAATGAACTATTCATAAGTGTCATTTCTTTAATGGGCTAGTGTTCTGAAGATAAAAATGTGTCGTTAATTACTTTGTATAGATTTTGTTTTCCAATTTACTTACTTACAAATGGCTTTTAAGGAACCCGCAGGTTCATGCCGCCCTCACATAAGCCCGTCATCGATCCCTATACTGTGCAAGATTAATGCAAGATTAATCCATTCTCTATCATCATATCCCACCTCCCTCAAATCCATTTTAATATTATCCTCCCATCTATGTCTGGGCCTACCCAAAGGTATTTTTCCCTCTGGTCTCCCAACTAACACTCTGTATGCATTTCTGGATTCGCCCATACGTGCTACATGCCCTGCCCATCTCAAACGTCTGGATTTAATGTTCCTAATTATATCAGGTGAAGAATACAATGCGTGCAGTTCTGCGTCGTGCAACTTTCTCCATTCTCCTGTAACTTCATTCCTCTTAGCCCCAATAATTTTCCTAAGCACCTTAATCTCAAACACCCTTAACTTCTGTTCCTCTCTCAAAGTGAGAGTCCACGTTTCACAACCATACAGAACAATCCGTAATATAACTGTTTTATAAATTCTTACTTTCAGATTTTTTGACAGCAAACTGGATGACAGAAGCTTCTCAACCGAATAATAACACGCATTTCCCATATTTATTTTGCATTTAATTTTGTCCCGAGTGTCATTTATATTTGTTACTGTTGCTCCAAGATATTTTAATTTTTTCATCTCTTCGAAGGATAAATCTTCAATTTTTATGTTTCCATTTCGTACAATATTCTCTTCACGAGACATAATCATATACTTTGTCTTTTTGGGATTTACTTCCAATCCTATCGCTTTACTTGCTTCAAGTAAAAGTTCCTTCTCTTAATAATAATAATAATAATAATAATAATAATAATAATAATAATAATAATAATAATAATGTAATAATAATAATACGGTACTTTATCGCATGAAACAGAAAAATGTTATTTGAATAAAAATATTATTTTGAAACTGCATAGCACAGACACTCTAAATTGGAAAAAATTATAAATGAGGCAGTAAGAAGAGAAATGAAAGTTCGAAATTCAATTTTAGATTCTGTGAAATATAAATCAACAAGAATAGTATGGGCATGTTCGACGAATGTCAGATCAACGGCTACCGAGAAAGATTCTAGACTGGATACCACCTGGAAGAGAAAAGAGAGGTCGTCCCAGAAGCACTTGGATGGTTGATATTAGAAGATGGATGAGGGAAAAGTGTTTAGAAGAAATGGACTGGGAAGACAGAACTGGACGGAGGAAGAAAATAAAACTGGAATAAACTTTGGACACAGGAAGATGTATTGATATTGTATAGCTCTTCATGAATAATAATAATAATAATAATAATAATAATAATAATAATAATAATAATAATAATAATATCTTTGAGGAGACGCTATCATAATATAGGCCTATACTGCTTTGTTTTTTATTATTATTATTATTATTATTATTATTATTATTATTATTATTATTATTGTCCACACCTGTGCAGTAACGGTTAGCGCGTCTGACCGCGAAACCAGATGACTCGGGAGAAGTTACCTGGTTGAGGTTTATTCCGAGATTTTCCCTCAACCCAATATGAGCAAATGCTGGGTAACTATCGGTGCTCAACCCCGAACTTATTTCACTGGCATTATCACCTTCATATCATTCAGACGCTAAATAACCTGAGATGTTGATACGGCGTCGTAAAATAGGTAACCCACAAACAAATATTATTGTTATTATCGTTGTTTGTTGTTTAGTCAACTGTTCGAAGACAGGTCTGAACCTCACAAGTGATATCAACAAGGCACCACCCATGAGATAACTAAACCAGGAGATAATGTGGTAGGGTGGCCAGTTCCTTTCCCCCTCCATTGCATACATCGCCAACTAGCTGCAAATTACACTAGTCAGACTTAAGCGGTATAGAAATAAATTGTTTTTCCTCTGACACATATCGTCAAGTGAGGTGTACTGCCTTATAGTAGATCAGTAGTGTCAGAGTTGTAAGCTCCAATACCGGTTGTGGAGCTAGATCGGAGCTTGAACTTGCTTTTGTCTGTGGAAATACCGGAGCACGCAACCAGTCTAGTGGAGAGCTCCGCTCCGTTTAGTCCCTGTCTGACATCGCTGTAGTAGATGTACATCGGATCGACCCTTGTAGCTGATTTCAGAGCCTTGTTCACTCCAGAGCACAATAGACTGGTAACTAAGACTTTCGTGGTTCGAATCCTGTCTGGGAAGGAAACTTTTTTTTGTTTGTTATTCAAATTTATTCCCAATACTTTTCGATTGCAGCGATATTTTACTACTTAATTAACTTATTCCCAGAACATGAATTTTACCAGCAATCGAAAAGTATTGGGAATAAATTTGAATAAGGAAGAAAAAAAAATTTCCTTCCCAGGCAGGATTCGAACCACGAAAAGTCTTAGTTACCAGTCTATCGTGCTCTGGAGTGAACAAGGCTCTGACATCAGCTACAAGGATCGGTCCGGTTTTTTTTTTTTTTTTTTGCCACTGTTGTATATATCAACCAGAACCTCAGTCAGAGATTATTATTATTATTATTATTATTATTATTATTATTATTATTATTATTAATTATTATTAAAAATTACACATCGTAGAACTGCAAGCATTGTATTCTTCACCTAACATAATTAGGAACATTAAATCCAAACGTTTGAGATGGGCAGGGCATGTAGCACGTATGAGCGAATCCAGAATTCATATAGAGTGTTAGTTGGGAGGCCGGAGGGAAAAGACCTTTGGGAAGGCCGAGACCTAGATGAGAGGATAGTATAAAAATGGATTTGAGGGATGTAGGATATGATGCAAGGGACTGGATTAATCTTGCTCAGAATAGAGACCGATGAATAGTGTTCAATTTTCCCAGTCTAGATGGACAAAATATCAAATTTCGACTTGTTTAGTTAGGCATAGGTGAATATTAATTCATATTCTTTAACATTTGGAGAATGTTGTGAGAAATAGCTTTTACTGTTTTATCGGCAGCAAGCTATATTTAGATTTTTATGAAACTTTGTACATATATTAGGCCTACAGGTAGCATACAGATATAATAAGAGTTTGTACATAAAATATATATGCTACCTGTAACTCCTGTACAAAGTTTCATAAAAATCTGTTATGTAGGAGAGAAGTTAATTTTGCGTAAATGCACCCCCTGTAAAGGGGTACTTCCTCTTATGGAACCGTAAACATAGTTTTACACAAAATATATTCTACCTGTAACTTCCGTACACTGTTTCATAAAAATCTGTTAGATAGGAGAGAGATTATTTTAGTCTAAAACCATCTCCTATAAAGGGGTAGTTCCTCGTACACAAATGTGGTCAGAGTTTGTACACATAAATTGTGTGCTATTTATAAGGTCTGTACAAAGTTTCATAACAATCCATTGAAATGCAGAGAAGTTATTCATTTTGTCCAGCTAGATTTGCGATGGCGGGCTTGTGTGAGAGCAGCAATAAACCTTCGAGTTTTCTAAAAGTCATTTGTAAGGAAGTAATTAATTAATTATTATTATTATTATTATTATTATTATTATTATTATTATTATTATCATCATCATCATCATCATCATCGTCTTAATTATGAATAGGCTGACATTATTTTCTTTTGTAGATCGTGTCACTTACGTTTTATTCTGCCATTATTGTTGTAGATAAATTGTTAATTTATTTTTAGTTTATCCTGTATGTTTTACTCTGTATTTCCGGTGACGTGGAAGAGAAGGCCTACTGACCTTACCTTTGCCAGAATATACAGGGACATTATTTTATTTTTACTTCAATTTTTATTGTACCTGAGTTTTTGAATGTACTTCACTCCCACCCCTTCTACTAAGGAAGTTCCAACTCCACACAGAACCAAGACCGCAGATAGTAAGCAGTACTGAGTTACTGAGTATAGTACGCTCCAGAAATATCTTCGCGTTTTCCAGTGACGAAAGAGCTTTCAATATTGAATCATATTTTCGCACAGGTACTGTCCGTTTGCCTACGTCGCATCCCGATTCTCCCACCTGCTTCTGCTCGCCCCTCTGTAAAAGCTGGGCTGACTTAGCTCTTTTCTGAAAACATTAATTTCTCTTAGGAATTGGACATTTACGTAATATTATACAGCTGTTTAATTTAACTTAAATAAAAGGGCCTCGTTAAGTAATTAACTGTCACGTGATTTCCTCCCTTTCTACAATCCTGCGGCATAACCACTTGGACGGACAGTAGATAGCATGTCTGAGTAATTTTATATTTTCGGGTCGGGCAGAAGTGAAGATGGAATTTACAGTACGTAGAGTAGGTACAGAATTATTTCAACATGAGTTACTAGTACGAAGGACGAAACTGGCAATTGGAATTAGATGCAATAGTCTATAGTGCGATAAAGAAAGAACTGAAGCCTGTATCGAAATGAACGGCCACCATTTTCAAAATTGTATTTAAATATTCATATTATGATTATTTTTCAATTTAACTTCTTTCTCTATATTGTACGCTAATGTGCTGTAGACAGTATAATATACACTGCATAATGAATACGTTCGCATGGATAACTCACTTCGTGAGTAAAAACACTTATTCTTAATACAGTACTGTACTTTGATTAAAGAAAAACCTAATGAAAATTATCAAACTCAAAATCGCGATATTTCCTACTTTACGTAAATGGATGAACTACTTTTCTTCCATCCTATACCTAGTAGAGTGATTTGTGTTTTACGCCAGTATCATCGAACTCCAGTCTTGGAGGGGGGAGCAAGCGGTGTTTCCGGTTCTCTAAAGGTATAGACAGGTTAATATTAAAAATTTTAGTAAAAATAAAATGATGTCCCTGTATAAGTAATGATTATCGTTCTTGGTGATCTACCAGATTCTAGATTTATGGTATGCGGGTTCAATCCCGGGCGAGGACGATGTATTTTCAAGGACGATACAGTCCTTAACATGGCTTCGTCTGAGAAGATGTAAATTAACCTGGAAGCAGTCAAAGAATCCTATTATTATTATTATTATTATTATTATTATTATTATTATTATTATTATTATTATTATTATTATTAATTTATAGATAACTCAAGGAAAAAATTTGTGTGCCATTCCTGTTCCGCTCTGAATTTCGACGGCGTTCAATAACCTCTATAATCGTAAGCGTCGTTAAACAGCATGTTTATTTTTATTATTTCTACTAGCTGAAAGTATCCGGCATTGCCCAGATTGTGCTTTTTGCTTCTTTTTTTATTTAAACTGATTCTTAGACTTTTCGGAAATCTCAGGAACTCAACTTTAGACAACCAAAACGAATTGTCTTTAATAAGCTTCCCTCGTCCATAAAATTAATCTTTACATAGCGTCACTTACATGAATTAATGAACTTCTTAGCCAAATGCCTGAAAGGATTAACTCAATTTAAAACAACTGTATATCAGGCAATGAAGGAAAACATTTTATCACGTGTCTTGCTTTCAAATTTTTTATTTGTATTTATTTATTTATGTATTTATTTATTTATTTATTCCGGCGCAGTTAAGGCCATCAGGCCTTCTCTTCCACATCACCAGAAATAAAAATAAAATAATACAAAAATGAAATTATAAATAAAATAAAACAAACGAAAATATATATATATATATATATATATATATATATATATATATATATATATAGGTTATAGTCGCACAAACTTCAAATGAGTTAGCATTGTCTTGAAGTTCAGGAAAAGGAAACACACCCACGTTCAATTTTATATATTAAGATTGTTGATTTATTATTATTGTTATATTATTTGTTGTAATAGTACAAAATTTATGTGAAAATGTGTCGGACATCATGTCGAATGTTTTGGGAAAATAGCAGTCCATCGGAACTTTATATTTAGTTGCAGTTTCAAATTTCCGAGCTACAAGAACAATGCCCTTGTAACTGCTGAAATCCGAGAAAGAAGAATTGAAATCAGTACCCCACTTCCTTAAAAACATTGTCGCTTGCAGAACTTACGTCATTTTTAATTTCACGATTTGCGTAACCTTAACTCTTACCACCTTCTGTGATATAGAAATTGTAGTTCATGTAATGTATATTTTATTTTTCTTTTCAATGTAAGTAAAGAGGGTAGTGGGGGTAGAGTAGAGTAGAAGGGAGGGACGGGGAGAATTCTGTTCCTATTAGAGTCTTGGGTAGGTTAAAAAAGAGAAGTGGGTGGGCGTATTCAATAAAACGCAATTAAGAACTTGAAAGTTTGAACAGAATAACGAAGTCGCAAATGACGCATATAGTAGGCTCATTAAAGTTAGTCACAAAGGTTCCTACACAATTACTGAACGCTGTTTTACTTTATTTGTGCACCAGAGGAAAAAAAACTGGAAAAAAAGAAAAAGAATCACCGGGAACATTTTTGTTTGAGGCTATATCTTGAAACCCAAATGAGGTCTGCTCCCAAACTAGTTCCCTCACTAATGAAGGGTCTGTCTTCTACAAAAGTGGTTCAATTGTAACTTTTTTAATATATACGTATATAATCAAAGCTATGTTTTTTAAGACTTTAATGAAAAACCTTGGCTCAATCGAGTGATGATGAAAAATGTATATGCGCGACGAGGCAGTGATTTCCGTGATGACTTTGACAACTTCAGCAAACTTTCTGGAAGGCGGTGATGAATGCTATTATGCTTGGGATTTTGACTAGTGAATAAGAAATTAGCTCTTTCAGAAAGATATAAAAGAGAGTTGTAACTAAATTTCATTTTATCTTCCAAAACATTTTTGATAATTTGACATTAAGTTTTTTTTTTCTGAAGTACTATACTTTAAACATCTCAATGCTATGGGGTAGTAAGTAACTCTCAGTATGTTTTTATATTGTACTTTTCGGAAAAGTAAGAAGAATGTAAAATAAAAATACAGATCTTGTAAAATATTCATGTGTGGGTGTGAGTATGTCTGTATACGATTGTTCTGTGAAAAAAAAACTTTCTAGAAAATAATGATTGTTTATGCTCGTAATTTTGACCAATGAATAGGCCTAAGAAATTTTCTCTTCCGAAGAAAATTAAGGGAAAGTCAAATTCCACTTAAATTAATTTGGCTTTCAAAACATTTGACAATTTGAAATGAAGATTATTTATTATACTATTAATTATTATTATCATTATTTATTATTATTATTATTATTATTATATTATTATTATTATTATTATTATTATTATTATTATTAAAAATATACTTAGAACACTTCATTATTACCAAAGTCTAAAGTGCCCCATCCCCTTTGGGATGTAGGCTATGTCTGAATTGAATGATTGCCGATTTACCTCCTAGACTTTACAGTTCAACAAGAAGACGTGAGGGGTCGGTAAATCAATTATTTCTCATGAAGAAGTGCTATAACTCGAGAAATACTATTTCTCCATGGTTCTGCTTTCATTTGTTCGCGATTACTTAGCGCCATTTTTTAATAATATATCTATAGTTTCGCTGTATTATAAGCATGGAAAAGATTTATACATTTCTACAGGGTGTAAGAGATATAAGTGCCATTATATTAGCAGATGATTATTCATGTCATAAGGAAAAAAAATGTCCTTACAATTTTTTGCTAATTGCAATATTTAACTAATTATTAAAGTTTACAATATTAGACGTCTTGCAAGGTTGCTGGATGGAGAGGAGGGGGTTTAGAAGTATACAGTACAGCTCAAGCGGGTACAGACGTCCGGGTACAAAGCAGATGCTCTGTGCTAATGCAGGAGCGGACCATGACAATGCTGCTGTTTACATAAAACGAGCAGCAAATACAAACTTTTAATCTCATTAATAGAACATTATGGTAAATTTAAATTTTATGTAATAATATTGTACCATTTTTTTAATTGTAGCTCTAAAATATAAACGATAATGGTTTTCTGTACAAAATCACACGAACTTTTTTCTAATGCAACATTTTAATTTCTCCCGCTTCCGTAAAGCAGTATCAATTTTAAACAAATTTCTGGTTGTATGATTTTCGAAACGGGGTAAGAGACTTCTAATTTCTAATAATCGTTGAGAAACTGCTACGAAAGTTCGCCGATTAGGTAGCCTTTGAGGAAAACGTTGACGGTACATCTTTCTTGTCTCACTTGAATTACGACGATTTTCTCCATAAATTAATAGCATATGATATTCCTAAACTGTGTAAGTTCTTTATCGAATACCCTGTACTGAACTGCCATCCGCTCGGCAGTAGAGCTATGGACAGGGATGAACTCAGCTGACTCGTACTTATGTCTGTGCAGAGTACTGCCTGCTGAACACGTTGCCACGTCTCTCACGCAAGAATATTAACAAATTTAAGAATACATTTTTATTTAACCTCACTAAAACATAATAGAACACACAAATATTTATTTAAACTAATATTAACTCTTTGCTAGATGTATCTATTGATGTAATTGTTTTCGTAATTTTAGTAACGATATAAGCAGTATCACGCAAATAAAATAAGGAAAGAAATATTTTTTTCTGGGAAAGCTATCAAGTTTTGACCCTATGTTGTATGGACTTTTTTGATCCTGTAGACCGTCCCCGACGACTGTGAAAAGGACGGCACTTCTACCCCTTACACTCTGTAAATAACAATCCAATACTTAGGTATACTTGATTCGCAAAATCATGATTGAACAGTCCATATGCACACGTATTTGCGATAATCTTCAATACAGCTAATCGTACTTGCCGCCATTTTCAGTTTAAAAGGTCCACCATCACCAAACAAAGCAATTTTCTGTTTATTCACGGCCATCTAGAACAGTCAGCTGCTCTCAACATGCTACTGTTGAACGAAATACGCACAAGATACCCACCGGCAATGGGTAGCTTTCACTGTGCTATCATTTTTAATGGAAAAGGCATGGACAATTGAATGCGTTTCGTTCACTCTTGCATGCATTGCTTGAATGCGTAAAAGTTGAAAGATAAGTTGAATCGTGTAGATGCACCTTAACTTGTATTCAAAGTGATCAAACGTAGGGCTCTAGTGATAACCAAATATCAGAAAGTCACAACTCCTATACCCAATAAAAATATGTATGTATTTATTCACACTGCAAATGGGTATATACCCGGTGGCAGTGGTAACTAATTACACTCAATAATGACAATTAATAATAAACACAACTAATAAAAACAATAATTAATATAATAATAATAATAAATAATAATAATTATAACAAGGAGCATCCTAAATTTAATGAAACATGGTCACTTAAAATAACATTTAAAGTAAATCTAATTTGTATCTTAACCATAAGTTCGAACTAAGACCCACGAGAGTGACAGGTTCATACCTGCAGAAGTACCGTTCGGCACTACACTTATTTCGCTGTCAACTCACTCACTGCACTGATTCTACCTGATTTCACTAACACTTCTAACCATTTCACTGTTCAAATACTTTGCACAGCCACTTCACTGACACCAACACACTTCACTTACACAATAGACTTTACTGACACTACACACTTCACTGACACAACACACCTCCTCACTGATAGAAGACTTCAAATAACAAGATATCAATTACACCCTTTAAGTAGTGTGTATAATATACTACCTTCTATTAGTAAACTCCTTAAGGCTATTTTAAATGCATTTTTGGTTATTAGTGAAGCCTTTAGTAAGTCTGCAGGTAAAGCATTCCAGTCCCTGATAGTACGATTGAGAAAAGAAAACTTTTCAGTGTCCGTCCTCTGTCTTCTTTCCCTCAATTTATATGAGTGGTCGTTCCTTGAAGAGTAATTGGGCGGCTTCAACCTATTTTTTATTTCTCTCCAGGCAGGCTCACTTTGAATACAAGCTAAGGTGCATCTACACGATTCAACTTTTCTTTCAATTTTTACGCTTTCAAGCAATGCATGCAAGAGTGTTGGAGAACGTGTAATATCTTCAGAATAAAGTAACATTTTCGAAATAGTATCACAGAAGGTCACGAAGCTGTATTTTTAAAGAAAAAGAAGTCGTAGTAAAGGTTGTTCTTGCTTCAGAAGGAAGAGTCTTACGCATGCGTCTCGGGTTTTATTCTTTTGTGAACGCGCCCAGCAAACGATGCTCATTTCCACGGCCACATCAATCACTGTCATCATTATGGCTAGCTAAGAAATAATAAGGTTGGCAGCATTGCTTCCACGAAGACCTGGATGCCGTATTGTTGAACTGGGGTTCAAGTGAATTGGATAGGCAAATTACCACAAAAAACAGTTTAAGTTACACCTGGATGAAAACTGATGCTGTGATGTTTTGACACCCCCTGTACGGGTAGAATAATTGAGAAGGGGATGAATCTAAAAGGATGGGAAAGGAGAACTAGGAACAAGAGAGGATTGTTGGTTCCAGTTTTCATTTACATAATGGAAGAACAACAATGCATTTTGTATTAAGCTTTAGTCCGGAGATTTAATGGGTGAAAGAGGGAAGAAGTGGGGATAGATGGGGGTAAATTAAAGGCAGAATAGAAGGGAGGGGAGGGTGGTTTGTGGAGGTATATGGTTGTGGGGGGGCTAGGAAAGAGAGGGGTGCTCATTACCCAGTCATGACATCTGCAGGCAAGCAATTTCACCGAAGTGGTTTTCACGAGCCTAAACCCCCCACCTCTCCCTCCTCCCACCTCCGCCAAAACCTCTCCATCTCTGTCTGTCTTTCTCTGTGTGTGTATGTGGAGTTGCTTTATATGGGCCTAGGGGATGATACCCTAATTTGGGAAACCCACGTTGTGAAATGACATTAGTATGAGCTGCTGGATTATACCGAACTCGGGATCCGCACGTGTGTGTGTGTGTGTATGTGTGGTTTTAGCATCATCATCATTACAGCACCTTCCAAACCATTGCTGTGGCTCGACCAAGCCTACGCCCCCAATCACTTGCTCGTGTTTGAGAAAATTGTCACATAGCTATCGTTACTGAAATGTGTACTCGGTTCCTCGTTGCATCTAGTTCTAACTTCAGTATTTATAAACAAAGAGTAGAAATGTATTTTAGAACTAGCCGTACCCGTGCGCTCCGCTGCACCGTTAGAAATAAATATAAAATAATTACATAATTAAAATAAGACATTTGATCCAGGGAACATTCGTGATTGATAGAAGGATAAATGGTTCATTATGTTACTTAATTTAAATTGTATTAAAAAAATTAAAATGCGATCATTTTGATCCAGAGACCACTCATTTGGTCATAAAAATTATTTTAGGAAATACAGGAAACGAATGCCTATCAAGTTTTCTGTGCGTAAGAAGCTATTTTAATCTTACCTGTCCTCGATTCACTCAGAAGTTACTGTAATAACATTATAGCATTATGTCCATCTAGAGAAACTACACTTTCCAATGGTGAATTAATAATTAATTATACAAATCGGTTAATTTAGCTTCCGATATCACTTCATACAAACACAGAAACATTCTCTGTAGGCTACCGTATGTTTCATAGCTATCGATTGTTGTTGTCCAAGGCCCCTTATAGACGAAGTCATTTGTTTCTTATTTCATTACACCGCCTTAGATGGCGTTGTTATTGTAATTTTGAAACTCATTTATCTCATTAAATATCAGTCCTATCAAAATTTTGCGTGGAATAAAACATATCGAAAATTATTTTTAAAGAAACTTTTGTTGTGTAATATTTTTCATGAAAATTAATAATAAGGGAGATATTTCGATTTATTTAATTCAAGCCCCCTTATAACCCCCTTTTAAATAACATATTTTGAATGCCATATAGCCTAAATTCTAAGTTACAACGAACTTAATTTATATTCCAATTTTCATATAAATCGGTTCAGCCATTATCGCGTGAAAAGGTAACAAACATCCAGACAGACAGACAGACAGACATACAAACAAAAATTTCAAAAAAGCGATTTTCGGTTTCAGGGCGGTTAATTATATATGTTAGGACCAATTATTTTTGGAAAATCGAAAATTACCAGAAAAATTTCGGCTACAGATTTATTATTAACATAGATAATGGTACATCACTGTGCTTAATTGTTTTTCTCATAGCTAGTCAAGTAATAATTATTTTTGTACAGTTTTGTATTTATTTACTTGTTAATCATTAGTCTATAATGTGCTAGTAGTCATTAATAGATTAACAGAATAACTATAACCATGCGTAGAAGAAAAATACAGCATTTTATCGCACCTGTGGCGTCCGTGATCTAAGGCATCCTGCCTCATAGGGATAGAAATTTTCTAATTTTCGACCAATGTATGGGACCTGTGCCCGCTCAACATCGTGAAGTACTTGGGGAGCTATGATAAGTAGCGAAAGCCAGCTATAACGGCTATTCATTTATATGACGTCATTCCATTTTCGGCCAATGAAATGTAATGAAATCACATTCATACATCGCGATAATTTCTGCTGCTCGATTATCGCTATAAATTTATCGCATGGTCGTTCTTTTGTTTAGTCGTGTCGGCAACTGTTTCCACGTAAATCGATGAGCATGAATCCATTGTACTACATAAAGTGCGAAATTCTACTTCCTTATCTACATCTTCATCTTCTAATTCCATGTCCATTGTATCTAAAGAAAATGATACTCCTTCATAACAATTGTTCATATAATTAATGTATTAATCAGATTATTTGTAATTATACTATAAAATGTTTAAATTAAATTATGATTTCAGCAGATAATGAAAACGTATTTCTGTTATAATAACAAGAGAAAAGCGCAGTACATGTAATTAACGTTTTTAAACCTGTATTTCGCTTTTCTCAATTGGCATTACTGAATAGCATTCAATTTCATTATTGCAGTATTCGTTATTCATCTATTTCGACTTCACAATACCTGAATAGGTGAAGTATTCATAAATATACAATTATTAACATTTTGTGAGCGAATTTTAGGGATATATTATTTACATTTTTATTTTATTCACGAAATAGTCCTAATAAATGTCACTCGAGGTCTGAGATTTCCCAAATAAATCCACTCACTTCTCTCGTGGATTTATCGGCAAATCTCAAGCCTCTTGTGACATAACTATAGATAAACCTGCAAATACTAAATGACGTAGTAGAGCAAGTGGACAGCTTCAAATACTTGGGATGTACTGTAAGCAGTAACAAGAGCTGCTGCCAGGAAGTCAAAAGTAGGATAGTAATGGCAAAGGAAGCTTTCAATAGAAAAAGAAGCATCTTCTGCGGACCTCTGGAGAAAGAACTAAGGGAGAGACTGGAGAAGTGCTTTGTGTGTAGTGTGAAATGGACAGACAGAATAAGAAATTAAGTTTGTTGGAAAGAGTGGGTGAAGAAAGATTGATATTGAAACTGATCAGGAAGAGAAAAAGGAATATTTTCCAGTTTAACTTGTCGGCTGCTGATTGTTTCCCAATTGTAGCTAGGTTCGTTAAGAATCGTTTGATACCACTGCGAACATTCTATCTATTCGCAACCTCCAGTTACACTGCCTCGGCTGCCGCTCGACCCTCCAATTCGAGCCTTAGCTTCCCCCCCCCCTTCCCTGTATCGCTCCAACTCAATATCACGTTGGATACACAGATCTTTCGTCTGTCGATTGCCGTTTACTTCATTGGAATATGTCGTATAGTTTAGAAATTATAGGCGCGAGAAACCGCCCTGAAAATGTGTCGGTGACTTTCTGGACGGCACCCTAATGCTGGATTGAACTTATAGAAATATTTACATCAAAATGCTGAAATTTACTATGCTATTGATGGGTCCTAGGTTGACATTTTGTGGAATAGTGAAAATGAAGATGATGTATATGGAAACATTGAGGATACCGATGAAAGTGATGGCAACGAGGTGTTGAGCTGGGAGAGAGAAAAACATTCAAAGTCAATTTGAGTGTTTATTCAAATGTTTTAAAGGAACTTAGGTTTGTAACTTGTTTTTATTTGAAATTGGTGTTACATTTTTAATTTACCTCTAGTTTATTTAATATACAATTAGTACAAAAAATGGCATTTTCAATATTGTATAAAACAAAAACTATGTGTGATGTCGATATTCATTTTGCGTTGTTAGATTGAAGAAGTGTAGAAGTTTCGACAAGACACAACGTCGATATTACTGCGCTGACTGTTGCTATGGTGCAAGCATAATAGCTGAGATGGCTATCTTTGATATCGACATGCATTTTACGCTGTTAGGTTGCTTCAACTGCAAAGGGAAGGGAGGAACTCCATCTTCCAACAGGATGACTGGCACCAGGGTGTTATAAATTATCTGGACGAATCACTTCCACAGCGCTGGATTGGCCGTGTAACAAACGATAACCGCACTGTCCCACGGTGGCCACCAAGGAGCCCCGATCTCACACCGTGCAACTTTTTTCTATGGGCATTTGTGAAGCACAATGTTTACTTCCCCTAATGATTTAGATGAGTTGAAACAACTTCTCACAAGTGCTATGGCTAGTGTCGATGCAGGTATGTTACATTGGGTTTGGGATGAAGTAGTTTATCTGTCTCCTTAATGTGTGCCGTGTGATACAAGGAGCACATATTGAACATTTGTGAGTTTCCAAAGCAAATTTTAAGAATTACTTTATAAAACAGTGTAAACTGATTCGTTCGGCGTAGCTCAGTCGGCTAAGGCGCTTGCCTACCGATCCTGAGTTGCGCTCGGGTGCGGGTTCGATTCCCGTTTGGGCTGATTACCTGGTTGGGTTTTTCCAAGGTTTACCCCAACCTTAAGGCAAATTTTAGGTAGTCTATGGCGAATCCATGGCCTCATTGATACACATGTATCAATTTGAGATAAGGAACCCTGGTCCGGAAATGACCGTGTCGAAAGTTAGAAGCAAAAATAGTTGTGTGGAAATGAAATAATTTTATTCCTCTGTACACCTTATTTATGTGTATTTATCTGCACATCTTACAAATACTGTATTCATCTGACGTTGTTTACGTTGTCTACTTACAGTATTCCATTCAGTGCGCTGTCTGAGGGATGGGGACAGGAAACTACACTAAAGCAATGCAGATAGCGTAATGTGTAACGGACATGGTCGGTCCTGATATGCACGTCTGTAGACAGCAGTGTATGTGTGAAAGTTGCAGTGCCCAGTCGATCAGTCCTAGTGACATGGAGGAGTACACGAGAGCGGAATAAACAGGCCTGATTTTCGAATACGGATGAGCCAATGGGAACAGTGGACAAGCTCACAGGAGACATCCGGACCATACCATTTTTCCACGACTGTTCCAAAGGCTAAGGGAAGGAGGGCACGTGGTGCCAAATTACAATTCCATTTCCACACAACTATTTTTGCTTATAACTTTCGACTCAGTCATTTCCGGACCAGGGTTCCTTATCTCAAATTGATACATGTGCTCTTCGCCATCATCCCTGAAAGTTTGTAACACCACCTCGGAAACACCCTATTTAAAGGTAGGGTAGGTTAGGTTAGGTTAGTTGTATGTCCTTTGAGTTACTTAATATTTTGACAGTACTTAATAATACTGAAATGTCAATTATTTGTTAGTAAATGTGCGACTTATTCCTTTGTTTATATAACATAACCTCAACTTGATACAACCATTTTTTAAGTTATAAAAATCTAAACATAAATAGGTACCCTGAGTTATTGACCTTTGTGTTGTTCTGTAACACCAATCATATTAATATTTCAATTAAATGTCCTTATAACTATAAAAAGTGTGTGCAATAAACCAGTTCACTTAAACTGAAGTGTTTCAAGTAATCTGGGGTAATTTATATCTTTCTGGTATATATAATTTACTTTTTTTTTTAAGATTTCACATATCGAAGCTACAGTCCTGTGAGATCTGTGTAATACAATACCCAGGTAAATGAAACTAAATCAAAAAAGACGATGGACACACGTAGATCCTATTGTAGGGCGCTAGATCTCAACATTCCCGTCTGGGATCGAAGCCAGGTTTTCTGTATTTAAATCCAAATACACAACGTAGTGAACCATAGTCTGCTGTTTCATATAATATGAAATTAAAAATAAAATGCACGATATCAGAGCTTGGAGCACTTAATCCATGAAGTTATTAATTGCTTTAATAAGCAATAAGCGATTATCATTTCGGATTTGTATCCCTACGTGACGCTTTCAAGTCCATTAATTTAGTTTCTATACATTAGGAAAGTTTAATTTGGAAGCCGTGCAGTCGGAGTTATCAATCTGAAGAACACAGACGTGTATCTGCTGCATACAATATCATAACATCTTACACGTTTCACAGTTAATTACATAATTATTCATTAAAGCCGGCATCTCCATCATAGCATCCCCCACCCCGCTTCAACCGGTAAGCAATGCCAATAAAACTGAAAGCTGCAGGCTGTCTCAGACAGACAAATGGAGAGTGAGTGAGAGAGAGAGAGTGAGGCAGCAGAGTGGATTCTGTCCTGCGTAGCGGAGGCACTTCGTGTTAATCCCTGCCACAAAGATGGAAGCAGATTCATTTCTACAGCCTGGCTCACAAACTGAGTCCCTATCATTCGTCATAGAGGGAGAGAGACAGAGAGAGAGAGAGAGACAGAGAGAGAAAACTCATCCGGCCTTAATTAAGGATGACCACGAGGATCCGGAAATGAATAGCAAACAAATACAATTAATTAAATATGAATATTGTTATAAAAATAAAGTGTAATAAGTAAGCACCATTTATTATCAATTATAAAATAAAATCTTAGAAGATGACTATAAATTATACTGACTATTACACTCTTACTACGTCATACTACTTTTGACCAATAAAACGGTACGAAAGAACGTATTTCAACCAATCATGGCTGCTTATCGCATAATTTTATCGCGTCCCTAGCATTTGTTTAATTTTATCGCGTCCCTAGCATTTGTTTAATTTTATCGCGTCCCTAGCATTTGTTTCTTTGTTTGCCAGCATTTGAAACTGCGCTGGTCTGGAAGTCAAAAAAAAATATATATAAAATTACAAACCACTCCAGTCGATGCACAGCAGTTTCAAATATGACTCGCATTGGCATTCAAGAACAAGAATTAATAAAAATCACTGATCATACCTATGCATCTTCTGAAATCCGATTTACAAATAAATGAAGCGCACCATTCGGAAATCCTGAATAAGTTGAATACACCATGTAGGCCTAAATCAACGAGTTCCACTTCTATTATGCACACGTCCAATATAACATAAATTGAACCACCAACCACATTCAAATTTGAAAATTGTACATTCAATAATTATTCCTTTTAAAATTATTCATTCGGAAATTCTGAATAAGTTGAATACACCATGTAGGCCTAAATCAACGAGTTCCACTTCTATTACGCATACGTCCAATATAACATCAATTGAACCACCAACCACATTCAAATTTGAAAATTGTACATTCAATAATTATTCCTTTTAAAATTATTCATGTTTATTTTTATGTCATCGTCGTTAATTAAAACTTTTCTAACACTTGTGTATATTAGTTAGGTTATGTTATAGCTTCTGCTCTGAGAGGATAAAAAGAACTTCTGCTATATGATATTATGGATAGTCACGTATCAGAGATTGTTTAATATTAAGATTTATTGAATAGTAATCATTACAGTGTCTGTATAAAGACACTACTGCCATCTAGCATGCATCTAGCATAATATTTGTAATGTTGAGATGGTACAATAATACATTTGAAGACAGTTGTATTTTCGTAAGTCAATTAATATTTTATTGTATTGGAGTACTTCGTTACTTCTAATCTTTATATACTTTCTTCTAATCGTGTAATAGTCAATTAAATCCCACTCGAGTTTTGATTTTCTCTAGATAAATCTGCTCGTGTTCCACTCGCAGATTTATCGATAAAATCAAAATGTCTAGTGAGATTACTGTTGATAAAAATAGATTTTATTTAAAATTAGCATATCCTTAATTAAGGCTTCTGAGTGATATAAATGAAATTGCGTACTTGTTAACCCTTAAATTGGCAAAACTTCATTTCTCACATTAATTTATTAAACCGTGTCGGACTGTAAAGAAAACAACTATTTTATTTATATGTTGTGCAATATTATAGTATTATTATATTTCCAAATCGCTACTGCATTGCGTCTGGGCAGCAAAATTTGCCATGTACACCAGTGTATATGCGGAGAGACTGTGGATTCCTTTGGACATCATGCCTTAAGCTGTGCCAGAAGTAAAGGCCGCCTTCCTAGGCATTCTGCTATTAATAACATCATTAGTAGATCTTTAACCTCCTGTGACATTCCAACTCTTCTTGAACCATCTGGTATTAGCCGGTCGGATGGTAAACGACCTGACGGCTTGACATTAATTCCTTGGTCCAAAGGTAAATCACTCATCTGGGATTTTACATGTGTAGATACATTAGCCCTTTCCCATTTAAAATCTTCTGTCAATTGTGCCGGATCTGCTGCTGAATCCGCTTATCATGCTAAACGACGCAAATATGAACATTTAACATCAAATTACATCTTCGTCGCTTTTGCAGTTGAGACCTTTGGTCCGTGGTGTAGAGACGCTAAAGATCTACTCACCCAAATTGGTACACGCCTACTGTCCCGTACCGGCGATCCTAGATGTATCAATTTCCTTCGTCAACGCATTGGAATAGCGGTTCAGCGAGGGAATGCTGCCTCCATCCTGGGATCATTTCCTAACTCTATTTCGTTAGAAGAGATCTTTCTCATTTAATGTGTAGCGTACCTGCTTGAGCACGGGTAGAAAGTTCACAAGAACAAAACTTCCACGAAGAAAGGAGAGAGGATGTCCGATCTTTAATGAAGCCATGGTCGAGAATATCCACAAGGCGAGGTGCTCCTCATCGGCAACATGAAGATCAACTCTATGTCTGAGTTACGACGGCTGGCCGGCGTCAAGAGCATGGGCGATGCGGAATGCCCCACGCTGCTGGACATCGAGATCTGCAGCGAGCAGGACGACCCCAGGCAGCGCCCCAACTTCGGCGTCAAGTGCAAGATCTTCGAACTGGACGCTTGCCAAGGCATCGGAAAGGTGTGTCTGGTGTACCTTCACAAGAGCGAGTGCGAATCCGATCTAAAACGAGAGGACCCCAAGATCTGGCTGCTGGACAGAAGTTTCGAGTGGCACTACCTGGCTACAGACTTCACGCAGTACTTCCGCATGATGCTGGTACACCAGGGTCTCCCCAGTGGCAGTTCAAATTCACGCCCATGGACCATTATTATGAAATTAGTTTACAATGTTATACTTATCGCATGAGCTAATATATGAAGAAACAGTAAAATAATATAATAAATAAAAACAGCAAATTAGTGTTATTAATTGTGAAATTGTAATTTGTGCGAGACCGTGCGTATTTGCTTGCTTTCCGCACAAAACCAATACGCGGTAAGTGTGAAATACCACATTCAGTATTCCCAACGTAACACACATAACAATTTCTCTATTCTTACCGCTTAAGCGTCATATTCATTTTACTGCTTTAGGCTTTTAACATATTATTTTTAAAGACGTTCAATATAGTAATAATTATAAATTGAAACTTACCACTGCAATTTCACCTAAATTGCACGGTTAATTATTGTTTTTAAATATTTGCAAAAATTAAGTAAACTCTACAACACCACAAAAGTTACTGCATTTGTAATGTAAGTAACATTAAGGAAGCCGTGAAAAAATCAACAAGATTCCAGACTCATCATAGACTGGGGAAAAAAAAAGAAAGACGTATATCACGGCCTGCTGCAGTATAGTAAACACAGAAAACATTTTATAGGAACAATGTTGAAGATAGATATATTTGTTTTCCAAAGTTGCCGTCATTGAAGAGAAACCAAGATGGAGATTTCATTGCAACTAATTAGAAATTCCTCTTTCAGGTATGTAATAAACGATCTTCGCACAAAATAATGTACGATACACGAGCGGTATGTTTGTTTTCATGTTCTCGGAAATTAAAAAACCTCAACTACGTTTCGCTTTTTCAATCTTTTCCTCGAACATGAAAACGTCAACATACCGCTCTTGTAACGCATATTAGTATTATGTACCATTCATTATTTTTTTATATAACTTGTTAACCCTTAAATTGGCAAAACTTCATTTCTCACATTAGTTTATTAAACCGTGTCGGACTGTAAAGAAAACAACTATCGCAATGTCCATATTTTATATGTTGTGCAATATTATAGTATTGTGAAATTGTAATTTTCCTTCAGGAAGACTTTTGTACTACCACAGACACTTACTGCTGACATCATAACTTCAGTTTTGAAACGCTCTTGCCAAATTCTGAGTCATCATATTCACTCTGTTTAATTTTTTTTATTCACTTTATATTCATATATGTTTATTTTAATTTTCTTTCTACAAAATTTATGTAAACATTTAATATTGTAAAATTCATGTAGGAGAGTATACTGAGTCCTTCTGGGCTACCTCCAATGGGAGGCAGTTATTCTCTCTCTCTATATGCTGAGACTTTCTTATGTTAAATTCTAACGTACCTTGTTTACATGTTTCGACCTTTTATGGGTCATCCTCAGAACTGGTCGTTGTTGGTCTTGGCGCCACTTGTTCTGTTTCCTGCGAGGATGTGTTCGTGTGATATAGTGTAGAACCAAAGAGTGTGTGTGTTCTGAAATTAAGTTGTGTGTTGATAATTTCGTTGGGGTGTGTTTTCGTGTATCTGTATATTTCATATTGTTCTAGTGTGTTTAGTTTCTGGCTTTTTGGTTGGATGTGTAGTATTTCCATGTCTGTGTTGATGTCTCTGTGAGTGTGGTTAGTATTTGTGTTGTGTTCTGCATATGTGGAAATGTTTTGTAATTTTATTATGACTGTGATGTGTTCTTTGTAACGTGTTTGAAATGATCTGCCTGTTTGTCCTATGTAGAAGTTGTTGCAACACAACACAAACAAACAAATACAACCACACAGGCGTATACAAACTCAAATGTAACAACTGCAACACACCCCAATGAAATTCTCAACACACAACTCAATTTCAGAACACACACACTCTTTGACTCCACATTACACCACACGAACACACCCTCACAGGAAACAAAACAAGAGGCACCAAGACCAACAACGACCAGTTCTGAGGATGATCCAAAATAGGTCGAAACATGTAAACCAGGTACGGTAAAATTTAACACAAGAAAGTCATATAATACAAAATCCGATGTGATTCAGTGTTAAAAGTTGTGTAATCAAGATGTATATTAAATTATATTTATGCATTAGAGACGAAGGGATAAGCTTTATAAACATTGTCTTTTTTCATAGATCAACAGTAGTCAACCATCATCACTTCATCCCACCTGCCTTGATAACGCTTTTCTATTTCTTTCATGTCTTGATGAACCCTTTCTTCGTGTTCTTCGTTGTAATCTTCAAGACAAACAGGGAAGAAGTCAAGATGGCTATCAAGAAAATGGATTTTAATGCTCATATTGCATCCTACATTTTTCATAGCTACTAACATATTTTCTACAATGTTCTTGAAATCTTGGTGTTCCTATTCCCCAAGAAATTTTCAACCACATTTTTAAATCCTGTTTAAGTCAGTCGTTCTTCAAGGGTCTTTAAATTTTCAAAGTATCGATCTTATTCAAATTATGATGATATGACTGTAATGCTCCTGTATACTTCTAGACAACTCGAGAAGTATCGATTGTTTCACAGTCGATCGTGTTCAGTCACTTTACAATAGATTATATGAATTGCAGTATAAGATTACGCGCGAAGTTTAAATGCATAAAAACTGTGGGTGTTTGACTAAAACGGATTTAATTTCTGCAGAGAGCATGAAAAAGTCATTCAAAATGACCCATCGTCATGTAAAGCGCCAAAACATGTGTTGTCTACCTATCTATGTCTTTATTTGTCTACATATCCATATATATATATATATATATATATATATATATATATATATATATATTTTATGTAGGGCTACGTATATTTCTGTTATCTGCAACTGTCTCTACATATTTACAAATATTTATATCTATATCTCTACCTGTCTACCTATCCTGTCCGTCTGTCCGTCCGTTCACATATCCGTCCATCCATCGGTCCATCCATATTCATATATCTCTATTTATGTATATTTAATTAATCTGTGCATACTTGTATTTAATCCTACATGTTCACATCTTTATGTACATATACATTTTTCTATCTATCTCAGTCTCTGTCCATATCTTAAGGCGATGCGCTACTGAAAATAGTGGAATTTTGACCAATTTTATCTTTTTTTTATTTTCGCGCTAAAAATGTAAGGTTTCATGAAACTTTTATTTCAATATCTTAATTATAACTGCACTTTTATATCATTGGTAGAAGATGTGTCAATATACGAGTTATGTGTAACCAAAAATTTAAATTTAATTATCTTTAATTATCTTTCTCAGTGGTTGAAGCTAGAGTGATGAAACTTGGCATACTTATTCATTAATATCTCTGTTGTGAAATGGAGCATTTGATTGGCTGTATTCAGCATAGTTTTATTTCTAGAGAATTATACGTAAAGCAGCATAATCTTTTATCTTTGAAAATTAAAGAAATTCTATTTTTTTTACAAATGAAAAAATTAGGATAGGACATTACTAATGCTCCATTGCACAATATGGAGTGTTACCTTTAAGGAAAAAAATAGATTTAAAAGGAAGAATAATGTTTTTAGAAATAGGATTTTCACCAAGGAAAAAAAGTTTAATTTTGTATTCATTTTTTATTTAATTATTTGCTTACTTATCTACCTACATAGTTACGTACATACCTAGTTACCTAGTTTGTTTATTTATTTATTTATTTATTTATTTATTTATTTATTTATCTATGTATCTATTATTCGTTTATTTCGTTCATTCGTTTATTCATTCGTTTTTATTCGTTTATTCATTCGTTCATTCATTCATTTATTCGTTCATTCATTCATTCAATCAATCATTCAATTTAATTATTTCATTTAGTTATTTAATTTTATTATTTTAATTTAATTATTTGATTTATTTTTTTTATTTATTTATTTACTTATTTATTCAATTAATTAATTATGTGTTTATTTAATTAATTATTTATTTAATTTAATTAATTATTTTTAAATTTATTTATTCATATATTTAATTTGTTTAATTATCGAATTTATTCTGGTAGGGTTTCGGTCACGAGGCCTTCTCTTCCACACTACCAGAAATGAAATACACAATGAAACAATAGAAAAATGGTAATTTTTAAGGGTGCTATTCATAGACATTTCGCAGCACGCGCTACGAGCGTACTAAGCTAGCCCCGGCTATCCACTGGTTACTTGTACAGATTTCAAATCATATCCTATCGCTAACACTGGTTTATGAATACGAAAAACGCTGATCATCCACCGAAAGCCCGCGCTAAAAATGTCTATGAATACGGCCCTAAGTGTTTTTGAGAAAAGATTTAAATTCACAATGTGTGGTTATGTTATTGATATACATATTAAGTAAGAATTTCAACTCTCTAGCTAGAAAATTGTGGATTTTAGAAATTTCAGAAACGCATCGCCTTAATCTACAACACGTGACTCTGGGCCTATCATTCCTCAGAACGTCGTTCTAAAGATATTAGCTTTCAGTTATCGGATACACCAAATATGTATGTTTTGTATCTTCTCTTTGTTTTGCATGTATGTACAGTATGTATGTATGTATGTATGTATGTATGTATGTATGTATGTATGTATGTATGTATGTATGTATATATGTATGTATGTATGTGTGTATGTAATGTATGTATGTGTGCATGCACGCATAAAGCATTTCTTACAATCATCTCACTTTAATCTTTAAACAGAAAATCTCATTCTAATATTTCGAAACGCGAGGTCACTGTGACCGAAAGGGTTAATACCTTCCCTTTACCTACATTTTATTTCTGTAGACAAAGAAATAATTTTGACAATGTAAGTTTGAAGTCCCTCTTGCCACAAGTCACGAGATCCTGGCCATTGGATACATTTTAATGTTTTCCATTAATGAAGTCAGTGCGTCTATGGTTAAACGAGCATTGGAATAGATTATTGTGCCTTCATCACTGGCATTCCGCAAATACGGAACACTTCCCAGTTATGTTGTCATTCCCGTCCATCGTTTTTTGTGCATTAAAATCTGGTGTAATGGCAAAAAGCGTCCACGCTTATGACTGTACCGCCAGATAGCAGGCCAGTCAGTTTTCATTACTTCCATTGTGATAAGAATAAGCTGCATAACGTGCGTCCGTAAAGCTACAGGTTTTGAGTACTTTCAGTGGCGGCTAGTTCAGATACGGTTTGTGTTATATCACAAGTATATTTGGTGAAAAAAATACGCATTTAACAGTCAGAAAATTGTAATAACACATTTAAAAGTGCCAATATGATAGATAAATATTCGTTGCATAAATTAGCGTACGTTCGCATTTGTCATCAAGTATTTTTTGTAAAGCACTGCACGACAGAAAAAAATCATTAAACATAATTATTTTATCAACAGTAATCTCACTAGAGGTTTTGATTTATCTAGAGAAAATCAAAACTCGAGTGGGATTTAATTGACTATTACACGATTAGAAGAAAGTATATAAAGATTAGAAGTAACGAAGTACTCCAATACAATAAAAAATATTAATTGAATTACTAAAAAACAAATGTCTTCAAATGTATTATTGTACCATCTTAACATTACAAATATTATTCTAGATGCATGCTAGATGGCAGTAGTGTGTTATGATTAGCTGTTATGTTGCTATCAGTTGTGCCCACTATGGAATCTTCATTGAACTCTGTAGACGATTACTAGCAATGCCTTCTCGATCTAGAACACGATAGCAGTGTTACTAATCAAGAAGGCTTTGTTAATTCAGTTTCATTTTTATTAAAACATTTGCATTCCACTTCAATTATCCGAATCCCAGTAATCAACGTCACTTGACAGATGGTTTTCAATAAATCTTAATATTAAACAATCTCTGATACGTGACTATCCATAATACCATGTAGCAGAAGCTATAACATAACCTAACTAATATACACAAGTGTTAGAAAAGTTTTAATTAACGACGATGACATAAAAAATAAACATGAATAATTTTAAAAGCAATAATAATTATTGAATGTACAATTTTCAAATTTGAATGTTTTAGTTGTTGGTGGTTCAGTTGATGTTATATTGGACGTGTGCGTAAAAGAAGTGGAACTCGTTGATGTAGGCCTACATGGTGTATTCCTCAACTTATTCAGGATTTCCGAATGGTGCTCTTCATTTATTTGTAAATAGGATTTCAGGGAAGATGCATAGGTATGACCAGTGATCTTTATTAATTCTTGTTCTTGAATGCCAATGCGAGTCATATTTGAAACTGCTGTGCATCGACTGGAGTGGTTTGTAATTTTTTTTTTTTTTTTTTTGACATCCAGACTAGCGCAGTTTGAAATGTTGGCAAACAAAGAAACAAATGCTAGGGACACGATAAAATTAAACAAATGCTAGGGACGCGATAAAATTGTGCAATAAGCAGCCATGATTGGTTGAAATACGTCCTTTCGTATCGTTTTATTGGTCAAAAGTAGTATGACGTAGTAAGAGTGTAATAGTCAGTGTAAAATTATGTTTCGACCTGTGAAAATATCCATTATTATATAATATAGGGAAAGGAGAGAGGAATTTATCTGTTTGAAAAATTACTTCTTTCCTGGTACACTGCTCTTCGATATAGCAGAAAGGCAATGTATATTTACTTAGATATAACGCGTAGAATATGTCCTGTGCAATCGGCAAGCATCATGGTTAGGTCCTGCAAGAAAATCTAGGAATATGTGTGTGTGTTCAATGCCTACCCACTTAACTAGCGTGATTCGGGTTGCGCATATTGCGGATTGATGGCAGGACTGTGACCCATTTTTAATTTGTACACCTCTTCGGCGGGCCATGCCGTATATGATGTGCATCTGTGGAGAGTTATGTCGTATACAAAGTGAGTATAAGTGTTCGTGTAAGTGTAGTGTAGGGAATGGGTGAAGATGATGAGAAAGGGAGAAGGGGAAACCCGGTGCCGGCACGTAGCCTATTCCTGTCTTGTATTCACAATATTTAAAATTTCTCTTGAATTGTTTTTCTTCTCGGTGCAGAGAAATGTTATAATAGACAATTTTGGCGGTTTAATCCAATAAATAATAATAATAATAATATTTTTTGTTGCTAGAATAAAGATATATATTGTTTTTAATATATAAAATCACCCAGCACTTCCAGAAAAAGTACATACTCGTG
>JAJSOF020000001.1:181449079-181454079 GCA_025594305.2 Periplaneta americana | reverse complement strand
CCGGGGTTTTCCCTCAACCCAATACGAGCAAATGCTGGGTAAGTTTCGGTGCTGGACCCCGGACTCATTTCACCGGCATTATCACCTTCATTTCATTCAGACGCTAAATAATCTGACATGTTAATACAATTTCGTAAAACAACTCAATAAAATAAAGTACAAATAATTCGTACCGAAAAAAAATAGCGCTGTAGCCTGTATAATCGACATCGAGCAGCCTGTAGTGTCTATGAGAGAGCGGGACAGCGGAGGCAACTATATGACTCTCCTCCCCGGTAACCATGACAATAGCAATAATTTCAATGTAAAAATTGTTCCGGGGCCGGGTATCGATCCCGGGACCTCTGGTTGAACGTACCAGCGCTCTGCCAACTGAGCTACACGGGAACTCCACCCGACACCGTCTCAACTTTTCCCTTTATATCCACACAACTCGCGTGGGCTGACGAAATGCCAGAGACCCACATCGAGTGCACACAAACTTTGTGTGACTTGGAATTGTGGTTTTCTGTTAACGTACACAGTGACGTATATATTATGCAAATCTAGTCTTTCAGGTAAAGCTTCCTGTAAAGCAGATTTGAATAATTTCAAGGGAAAAATTGTTCCGGGGCCGGGTATCGATCCCGGGTTGAAAGTACCAGCGCTCTGCCAACTGAGCTACACGGGAACTCCACCCGACACCGTCTTGAAATTATTCAAATCTGCTTTACAGGGAGCTTTATCTGAAAGACTAGATTTGCATAATATATACGTCACTGTGTACGTTAACAGAAAACCACAATTCCAAGTCACACAGAGTTTGTGTGCACTCGATGTGGGTCTCTGGCGTTTCGTCAGCCCACGCGATTTGTGTGGATATAAAAAGGGACAAGTTGAGACGGTGTCGGGTGGAGTTCCCGTGTAGCTCAGTTGGCAGAGAGCTGGTACGTTCAACCAGAGGTCCCGGGATCGATACCCGGCCCCGGAACAATTTTTCCCTTGAAATTATTCAAATCTGCTTTACAGGAAGGTTTACCTGAAAGACTAGATTTGCATGACAATAGCAGTTCAGCCAATAGGATTGCTGGATATCAGAGTGTTTAAACCTAATTAGAACGCGCGAGAGGAGTTTAATTTAAAGAAGTCCTATTCGCCTCTGACAAATGTGCTGCTAGTCTCGGCTGCTTTCTTCTATGTTGGGCTATTTTGGCAAGCGCTCTCTTTCTCTTTTGCAATCTGTGTTTCTTTCTTCTTGGCTTTAGAAAATCGCGTCTTATATTGTTAAGTTTTCTCTCCGCTCGTAAAAATCGCTGTTTGCAGTTGGTTCCCAAACAAAATATCAACAACGTGAGTTGGTTCCCCATGTTCAAATATCAACAACGTGAGTTGGTTCCCCATGTTCAAATATCAACAACGTGAGTTGGTTCCCCATGTTCAAATATCAACAACGTGAGTTGGTTCCCCATGTTCAAATATCAACAACGTGAGTTGGTTCCCCATGTTCAAATATCAACAACGTGAGTTGGTTCCCCATGTTCAAATATCAACAACGTGAGTTGGTTCCCCATGTTCAAATATCAACAACGTGAGTTGGTTCCCCATGTTCAAATATCAACAACGTGAGTTGGTTCCCCATTTTCAAATATCAACAACGTGAGTTGGTTCCCCATGTTCAAATATCAACAACGTGAGTTGGTTCCCCATGTTCAAATATCAACAACGTGAGTTGGTTCCCCATGTTCAAATATCAACAACGTGAGTTGGTTCCCCATGTTCAGATATCAACAACGTGAGTTGGTTCCCCATATTCAGATATCAACAACGTGAGTTGGTTCCCCATGTTCACATATCAACAACGTGAGTTGGTTCCCCATGTTCAAATATCAACAACGTGAGTTGGTTCCCCATGTTCAAATATCAACAACGTGAGTTGGTTCCCCATGTTCAAATATCAACAACGTGAGTTGGTTCCCCATGTTCAAATATCAACAACGTGAGTTGGTTCCCCATATTCAAATATCAACAACGTGAGTTGGTTCCCCATGTTCAAATATCAACAACGTGAGTTGGTTCCCCATGTTCAAATATCAACAACGTGAGTTGGTTCCCCATGTTCAAATATCAACGTGAGTTGGTTCCCCATGTTCAAATATCAACAACGTGAGTTGGTTCCCCATGTTCAAATATCCAAGGCTGTGGTTTTCTAGCAGGCTGTGTGGGACATGGATGTTAATCGATCATGTAGCAGAGTAGTTGTTATTAAGCTTAGGAGTAAAAGTAAATGTAGGCCTAAGATAATGCAACGAAAGGAAACGTTTGTGAAAGATTGGATGGAAAAGTTTTCTGATGACAGTGTAAGCAGACATGCATTCCTGCGACATGTTTGTTTCAAATTTTTACCAGTACAAATATAAAATTGTGAAGTTAATCGACGCAGCGTGTCCGCCAAGCACAAAACATTTTTGACCTACCTACTGCTGTAGACAGAAGTTGATAGTCCTAAGTCTGTATAAAATGGGAAGGGAAATGTTTTCTTTCTTGATCTGGCGCGGGAACCAATTGCAGTACACAGGAGAAATCAACCTGGAACCAACTCGAGTATAGCTCTGGGACGAACTGGGAACTAATTCACAGATTTGGGAACCAATTCCAGTACAGCCGTAAAAATGTTGTTTTATGTCGGTAGATTTTTTCTCTTCTTTGCGAGTGTTCCTGTTATTTTTTTTCTTTCGTGTTACGAGATATATTTATTTATACAGTGTATTAAATATGTACATATAGTGAGAGGTTAAAAATAAATTCAGATTTGTCTTTCATTTCCTCTAATAAGTTAGTAGTTGTTCAGTACGTTATTCGGCTTGGGAAGAAATAGGATCGTCGAGTGAATTTGCTGTGCAAGTAGGCTATGTAACAGTAATGAGTAGACAGTGGATGCGGGATGACTTATCGTTGAATGTAGGTGCACATTTACTATATGTTACATTTTTTTCATTCAGACCATTGGCTCAACAGGTTTTAAACGTAAACAGACGGCGTCAACATGCTACTGTATCTTCGTACAGTCAGAAGGAAAAGAAAAATAACGTACTGTAGTACTCTAGCACATACCTTGCAAGTTCAGTCCTCGTCATCATTGATGCAATTACCAGCGTTGCAGTAAACGACGATATATTCTCGTAAGTTGTCGAAGCTGAATCGTCTTCGCCTATCGCTTAAACAGTTGCTGTATCGAGAGAATTTCTGAAGAAAACCTCTAAAATGGGGATCACTCAATTTCTTTAGAGGAATATTTGCACTGAGCATCATGTTGCACGTGTCGTTTAGACCCGCACAACTAAATGATGATGATGATGATGATGATTCCTCAGATTTAATTTCAACGCATTTCCTGTGCGATGTACTGTTGCAATGTTTCTCTATAGCCTGAGTTGTTCTGGTTTTTATTTAAATTTTACGTACATTACACACGATGTTGTCTTCGTTAATACATAAAATGTCACTCTCATACTTATTAATTGCGTTTTTGTATCTCTGAGCGAATTGAACGTTTTGCCTTCGACATTATGAATGGATCAGCACTACACTATTCAACTCGTACTAAATACTTGAGCAGGATAACAACTGCACACATTGCGTTGCAATATTACTATGAACAGACCGGGGTTCCTTCGTTTTGTACGCTGCTGTACTCGCCAGGTACACAAAAGACGGACGGCGCGGCACGTGCCATATACTAAGATACGAAACAACTTCACTTTTCCTTAAGTCATCCCGCATACACTGTCTGGTAATGAGCAAGCTCCGGATCCTTAGGTTCGATTCTATTCTGCTGCTATCTCGTTACTCCGAAATACCGCATTTCTTTTTCGTTTTATGTAGCAACGAATAACATACTTAAATTTTATAGGACCTAAAAGACCTAATACCTAGATAGGACCTAAAATGGCCTATTTTGTTAGTTAGAACTTAAAAGAGACCCAATTCGTTTAACCTACAATGTATATTTATTTTAACAGTGAAACTCTCTCAAATACAGTGCGTCCCACTCACTACCGAACCCGGAATTCATTTTAATAATTCCAAATTAATGAAGATATTGCAATGAAATTTGAAGACGGCTTACCTCATTCTGCGAGAAATGTGGTGACATCATAACAGATGCTGGTAGTGCCCGCCATTTTCATCCAGGCAAGATTGAATTCGCCGGACCGTATTATCGTATGTCTTCGCTAGGATGTCTGCGTTTATTGCCTGGATCTCTGTGATGATGTTTTCTTTCAAAGCGTCTATGGTTCGTGGTTCGTTCTTATAGACTGTCCCTTTCAGGTGATGTCAGGTCGGGCCAGCGCGGCATCCAAAAAGGACTGAATTTCGGCCATGCTGACGATTGATGTGTGGCATATCGCACCGTCTTGTTGGAAATATCCCGTGATGAGTTCCTGGTCGTCCAGTTGATTTACAAACGTATTAAATATTTCAAGGTATTCATTTGTTGCGATGATTGTATTGAAGGAGATGGGACCAATTTATTCGCCGCCGAGATATTGCACACCAAACACCAATCTTTCCTGAATGAAGGGGCTTTTCATGCATCATATGGGAGTTTTCACTTGCCCAAATACGGGAATTTTGATTATTTATCTAGCCCAGTCATGTCAATTGATGCCCATAGGAGCAAGCGCGCGCTTTAGAGCTCAGGAGAGCCTGAGCGCTTTACAGAGGAAAGGAAAGAGACAGAGCTTGGTCGAGCTATGTTCAGGGATGGCCAGAACTGATTCAATAGATAAAGGAAAAAAACTCATTAGCTAAAACTGTATCCATGCTTAAGGACTTTACTAATAGACGGTAATTATACACAGTATTTAAAGGGTGTAAATGATATTTTGTTATTGAAGTGTTGTATCAGTCAAGAATTATGTTGTGTCAGTGAAGTGTGTTGTGTCAGTGAAGTGTGTTGTGTAAGTGAAACGTGTTCCTGTCAGGGAAGCTTTATAGTTTATAGTGGCAGTGCAAAGTAC
>JAJSOF020000001.1:181407013-181448979 GCA_025594305.2 Periplaneta americana | reverse complement strand
AGTAATACATACTTACTATATATTACATTTACAAAAACATTGTTTCAGTACCTGTAAGGCTACTAAATAAACAATCTGAAAATTTCACCTTTCTGTAAAAATACATCAAATATTCATATGTATGAGGTCTCACCCACCTCATTGAATATTGCATGACTAATATGAATTAGTCTATTGTATTATTGCTATTAAATACGAGGAAAAATCTTACCGGCACAGGGAATCGAACCCAGGAACTCTCAGTTCTGCGCGCTGAGCGCTCTTACCAACTGAGCCATGCCGGGACACGATCCACGGCGCCGGCCGAATAGCATTACGAGAGGGTTCGGCCGGCGCCGTGGATCGTGTCACGGCATGGCTCAGTTGGTAAGAGCGCTCAGCGCGCAGAGCTGAGAAGTCCTGGGTTCGATTCTCGGTGCCGGTATGAAATTTTTCTCGTATTTAATAGTAATTTCTGTAAAAAGTTGAGAAAATACTGCTTTTGAACAAACAGGAAACTCGTGAAAAATGAGCATTAAAATTGAATCATAAATTCTTATAATGCACTTATACTTCTCAGACAAATATAAAAATTAACATGGGTACAGTTTTAGTAAGTTTCCTTTATCCATTGATTCAGTGTTGGCCATCCCTGTATATAGCTCGACCAAGCGGCAATATACTACCTTTCCGTCTGTCTCTTTCCTTTCCACTGTAAAGCGCTCAGGCTCTCCTGAGCTCTAAAGCGCGCACTTGTCCATATGGGCATCAGTTGACATGACTGTGGTACAAGATGGAGGTAACATTTTCCGGAATATAAATATTTGTATTTATGGGAAAATATCTTATTAATAGCAAATTCTTATTTCTTCTTCTTTTTCTCCTACCTTCTTATTATGGATTAAGTCTCATGGGAAAATGTTAAATTACTGTTATTTGTTAAGTGGCTTGCACTACTGAGAAGTGTTCGTTAACAGGAATTTTAGTATATATAGCGATAGAGTTTTTTTTTTTAAGTTGCAGAATCTTAATTCTGAAAAGAAAGTAAAATTTTTATTCACAAGCCGTCGATTTGAGAACTGAGAATCCGTGAGATGTAGGTACTGACGTTAAGAACACTGAACAGGCGTATTAGCCCATGTCAATAGGATGAAAATGGTTTTACATCCAATGTACCCATATAATAATCTCATACTTCATGCAATCAAAAAAACCTGCAGAAAAATATTCTCATATTCTAATTTTGAAAAAGGATAAATGTTCATCTTCCCTCTTGTCATTAAAAAAATTCCAGCAGACCCTTATATTTCCCTATTTTGACTATGCTGACCTGTTTCGCGATAACAAAATGAAACTTCAACGTGCTCCACGTTTTGTTGTTCGATAAAGATCATATTACCCCATCCCTGGAAGCAATATTTCTGATAAGAACTCATTCTTCTCTTTCTCTTCAGAAATCTTGAAAGGGGTCTCGCCACTTATTTCTTCCCAAATGAAACAATACTAACAATGCCATCCCATCGCACCTCCTGTACTCATCCTCTTTCACAATAGCCCTGCCAAGCTCTGGAATTCGGTGCTAGCAAGGGACTGTCGAAATAAATTCAATTCAAACGCAAACTTACTAGGCACTTGGTCAGTAATTGAGACTCGTTCAGACATGGTTTCTTGTAAATAGTTCTTTTAATCTACCACAAAATATCTCAATATCCGGACTATAGAATTTTGTTATTGTAGGTTTAATTTGTAATTTAGTAAATACAAAAATATTCTTTGTTCTCAACTTCTATGATAAAATGTCTAGCTTTCATTAATCAGGTATTCTTGTCGTACTTTAATTTTTTTTTGTAATTGTAATTGTAAATTTAATATTAATTGTAATCTTATTGTTCATGATTATAATTGTAATCCCCTGGTAGAGGGGTAGAGAAGGCCTGACAAGCCTTATCTCTACCAGGTTAAATAAATAAATCTTTTATCTAATCTAATGAATGTCTCATATTTCTAATTTACTTCCAGGAATCTCAATCTCGGAATATGATCGACGCCTGTCGCCGGATATCACGCTCCACGCTTGTTGTGCTGTTATTTCTGGGACTCACTGTAGTGAAAGGGGCGCCTGAGGAGTACGACTTCATCATTGTGGGAGGAGGTGCAGCAGGATGCTTACTAGCGGCTCGTCTCTCCGAGGTTCCAAACTGGACCGTCTTACTCCTGGAAGCTGGTGGACCCGAAACTTTCATCCAGCAAGTTCCTTTGTTCTCGCCATTGTTCACCATAACGCCTGCGAACTGGGGATACAAAGCAGAGAAGAACGATTCCTTCGGACTAGGCATGAAGGGAGGTCGTATGATTTGGCAACAAGGTAAAGGTATTGGGGGAGGCAGCGTGCTCAATGACATGATGTATGCCCGCGGAAACAGAAAAGATTTTGACCATTGGGAGGCTCTAGGAAACACTGACTGGGGATATGAGAAAGTCTTGCATTATTTCAAAAAATTTGAGAGGATGGATATCCCTCAATACGCTAATGATACTAAATATCACTCCACTAAGGGAAGCATCCCCATTGCCTATCCACCTTTTCATACTCCACTGGCAACAGCTTTCATAGAGGCTGGGAAATTGAAAGGTTATGCAAATAATGACTACAATGCAGAAAATCAGACGAGCTTTTCATATTCCCAAACCGTTATTCAGAATGGTGCTCGAGTGAGTGCTAACAAAGCTTTCCTGGAGCCAGCAATGGGAAGAAAGAATTTACACGTCATGAAATGGAGTTCCGTTACAAAAATACTCATAGACAAAAATGAAATGAAGGTAATTGGCGTTGAATATAGACGTTTTTGGATGACGCGGCAAGCTATAGCCAAAAGAGAAGTGATAGTATCAGCAGGAGCTATAAATTCTCCGAAGTTACTGATGCTATCCGGACTTGGTCCCAAAGATCACCTGCAAGACAAAGGAATCCCAGTTGTCCACGACTCCAAAGTGGGCTATAACTTGCAGGACCAATACACTTTAATAAATCTTTATTTTACTGTTAATACAACGGTTGATCTTCAGGTCTACAATTATATGCACATATTAATAGATTATATCCAATATATGTTCAAGCGAGATGGTGGTTTCACTGTTCCAAGTGGGTTTGAAGCCCTGGCTTTTCTTGAAATTGAACCGTCTTCAAATTATCCAGAAATAGAACTATTTTTCGGAGGGCTGTTACTGCCTTCAATTCCCTTTTACCTAAGCCCATTTGGGATACTCTCGGACAGTATGAACGAATTCTTTAAACCTTTGCAACAGAAGAGCGGTTTCACTATTTTTCCAATAGTTCTACGACCCTATAGCACTGGTAGGGTGATGCTCAAAGATAAAAACCCGAAAAGCAGTCCTCTGATTTATCCAAATTTTTTCTCAGATCCAAGAGATATGAAACTTTTGATAAAAGGTGTCAATATGACGCTAGAACTGGTGAAGTCTCCGCCGTTTGAGAAGTTTGGTGCTCAACTGTTTTCAGAGCCGTTGCCTCCCTGCAAATCTCACGAGTTTGGTTCGGATGCGTACTGGGAGTGTTGTGCTCGTCAAATGACTATAACAGTAGTCCATACGGCAGGGACGTGCAAGATGGGACCTGAGTCAGATCCGGACGCCGTTGTTGATCCCAGGTTACGATTCAGAGGAGTGAAAAATCTCCGAGTTATTGATTCTTCTATCATGCCTTCTATCGTCTCAGGACACACATTGGCAACAGTCTACATGATCGCAGAAAAAGGTGCTGACATGATAAAAAGTGACTGGGGTGAGAAGATATAATGGAAATTATTCTTCTTTGGTTGGCTGTTTTAAGTGGAGAAGAACGGAAATAATTTCTTTGCTACGTCATGTAAAACAACACACGGAAAAACCAACGTACTGTAAAACAATGTACAGAAAGATACAGAGTGTTTCATAATTCCTATTACACACTGCTAGAGGTTATAGTGGAACTTAGATAATGTTCTGATGTAGAACCCATGTCCGGAAACGTACCGTTTCAAATCTCCCGTTTCACTTAGGTCAACGAGCTTTTGCCTGTGTGTATTAAAAGAGCTGTTCGATGTTTGGTCGAGACGTTTTCGGACTGCAAGTGAAATGTGTTCTCTGCAAATGTGTATGCAGCTATGCTGAACTGTGCCGTATTATTCAATGACTGAATGGCAAGCGAAGTTCGAAGCAGCACGTCAGACTGTAAGTGGAAGACACGTCACATCACGTGACTTAAGATGTCGCCCTTTGTTAATTTGGGTTGCCCACCGTCAAGCAGAAGATTTGAAATCTTCATTCTTTTCATCTTTGTAGCACCGAAACGGTACGTTTCCGGACATGAGTTCTGCATCATAGCTTTATCTACGAAGTCCCCTCTACAATCTCCAGAAGTGAAACACACTGTATAAATTCAAGAGAGAATAGTTTATTTTAATTTTGCGGACTAATTAGGAAATTTACCATTTTTCTCTGAATTGTTACAGTATAAGATTTTAGTCTTTCATGATGGTTGAGTTTTAATGAAAGTTCTGAGTTTTACAGCTGTGTAAATAGGGTATCTGTATTTCTGTACATCTACATATATTGAGATTATACATATACGTAGCTTAATTCTTAGACTTCGGGGAAATTAAGCTGACACACAAGCTTACAAAATCCGAATTTTTTTTAATTGAATTGAATTGAAAGGGGAGAATTTGGAGGGCAAATTTAAAAGGTAAATGGAGAATAACTAACCATAGACTTACTAAATAACCGCTAGACCGCTCACTGGCGCTAGTGTTATGCTCCCAAATTGAATAGCCGACGGCCGACCATTTGTTTGGTTGAGCTGAATAAATACAGGCTCGTTCGTGTGCTGTTTTTAATTGCAGCAATGAACAAGGATGTAAAGATAAAGAAGGAAGGAATGTTACATTTCACTTATTAGTTAATCTTTAATTTCTACACCAATTTTTGCCCCGAATTATGTTACAGAAGACAAACTATTATACAGACGTGGAAAAATTATTAGACTAAATTAATTATATGTGCAACGAAGCTGTATTTATCGGTAGAAATAATGAACAAAAATGTATTTTGCACAAATACAATTAACAGAAAATTGAGCTTTGAGGTTACTAATATTTTGTGAACATTTTCTTATACTTTATTAACACGTTGATTTTGTCAGGGATGCTGGAAACCAAAGTTTGACACTTTCTTTGAATATCAGCATCATTTAGCCAGATATCAGACAGTGCTTAAATGAGTTCATGTTTTGTTGTAAGCCTCTTTTAGTTCACTTTCTTCTTCAACATGGATCACAGATTTTCAATTTCATTCATGTCCGGTCTTCTTGCAGGCCATGGAAGAATACCTTCTGCAGTATATAATTAAAACACCAGTAGTACAAACATAGCCAGAAAAAAATATACTTAACCATTGGAAAAATATACCAGAAGATGTAAACAGTCATATTTACAACAATAGAGACTCTGTGAATTATACTGATAGTTGATATGACAAATTATATTACGTTTCCAAGAAAACGTTTTAGTCTAATAATTTGTCCATTATATGACTGTTTGTGCTTCAGGTTTCCTCTGAGTAGAGATTCCCTTAACCGAAAGTGGGTAGGTGCACTCCGAAGAGAGAATTTCTACCCTACAATGAGTCACTCAGTGTGTTCAACTCATTTCGAAGATAGTTGTTACCTTAAAACTACGTTATTACAATATACATTGCTATTGTTCTTCATCCACTTCATATCCTTCATTTGCTTCAAACAGTTGATGTTTCAGTGCATACATGAATAATTCTTTGATGGGCGATCATAAGAGTACAAGTCAATTTTGGCGAAATTGAGATATGTACAGTTTTGTCATCATCAGCTCGATATCTATGTCTGGTAAAAAGAGTACAAGTCAAAACCTGCTGTAGAACGCCGCATTCTCTGATGGACATAACAGTATCTTCAAAATCATGTACGATGTTAAACAGTTTTTTTGCTCTCCTGTAAAATAAGGTTTTTTTTTTTTTACTTGTGCTCTTATGATCGCCCATCAAAAATTATTCGCTGAATTTGAAGGTACAGAAGCTGTATAAATAAGAAAACGTTAATTATTTAATTTCAATGATTGAAAGTGACTCTTGTCTTAGTTACGGATTAATGAAACAGTTACTACTACTACTACTACTACTACTACTACTACTACTACTACTACTACTACTGCTACTGCTACTGCTGCTACTGCTGCTGCTGCTGCTGCTGCTGCTGCTGCTGCTGCTGCTGCTGCTGCTGCTGCTGCTGCTGCTGCTGCTGCTGCTGCTGCTGCTGCTGCTGCTGCTGCTGCTGCTGCTGCTGCTGCTGCTGCTGCTGCTGCTGCTGCTGCTGCTGCTGCTGCTGCTGCTGCTGCTGCTGCTGCTGCTGCTGCTGCTGCTGCTGCTGCTGCTGCTGCTGCTGCTGCTGCTGCTGCTGCTGCTGCTGCTGCTGCTGCTGCTGCTGCTGCTGCTGCTGCTGCTGCTGCTGCTGCTGCTGCTGCTGCTGCTGCTGCTGCTGCTGCTGCTGCTGCTGCTGCTGCTGCTGCTGCTGCTGCTGCTGCTGCTGCTGCTGCTGCTGCTGCTGCTGCTGCTGCTGCTGCTGCTGCTGCTGCTGCTGCTGCTGCTGCTGCTGCTGCTGCTGCTGCTGCTGCTGCTGCTGCTGCTGCTGCTGCTGCTGCTGCTGCTGCTGCTGCTGCTGCTGCTGCTGCTGCTGCTGCTGCTGCTGCTGCTGCTGCTGCTGCTGCTGCTGCTGCTGCTGCTGCTGCTGCTGCTGCTGCTGCTGCTGCTGCTGCTGCTGCTGCTGCTGCTGCTGCTGCTGCTGCTGCTGCTGCTGCTGCTGCTGCTGCTGCTGCTGCTGCTGCAAGCTGCTGCTGCTGCTGCTGCTGCTGCTGCTGCTGCTGCTGCTGCTGCTGCTGCTGCTGCTGCTGCTGCTGCTGCTGCTGCTGCTGCTGCTGCTGCTGCTGCTGCTGCTGCTGCTGCTGCTGCTGCTGCTGCTGCTGCTGCTGCTGCTGCTGCTGCTGCTGCTGCTGCTGCTGCTGCTGCTGCTGCTGCTGCTGCTGCTGCTGCTGCTGCTGCTGCTGCTGCTGCTGCTGCTGCTGCTGCTGCTGCTGCTGCTGCTGCTGCTGCTGCTGCTGCTGCTGCTGCTGCTGCTGCTGCTGCTGCTGCTGCTGCTGCTGCTGCTGCTGCTGCTGCTGCTGCTGCTGCTGCTGCTGCTGCTGCTGCTGCTGCTGCTGCTGCTGCTGCTGCTGCTGCTGCTGCTGCTGCTGCTGCTGCTGCTGCTGCTGCTGCTGCTGCTGCTGCTGCTGCTGCTGCTGCTGCTGCTGCTGCTGCTGCTGCTGCTGCTGCTGCTGCTGCTGCTGCTGCTGCTGCTGCTGCTGCTGCTGCTGCTGCTGCTGCTGCTGCTGCTGCTGCTGCACTGCTGCTGCTGCTGCTGCTGCTGCTGCTGCTGCTGCTGCTGCTGCTGCTGCTGCTGCTGCTGCTGCTGCTGCTGCTGCTGCTGCTGCTGCTGCTGCTGCTGCTGCTGCTGCTGCTGCTGCTGCTGCTGCTGCTGCTGCTGCTGCTGCTGCTGCTGCTGCTGCTGCTGCTGCTGCTGCTGCTGCTGCTGCTGCTGCTGCTGCTGCTGCTGCTGCTGCTGCTGCTGCTGCTGCTGCTGCTGCTGCTGCTGCTGCTGCTGCTGCTGCTGCTGCTGCTGCTGCTGCTGCTGCTGCTGCTGCTGCTGCTGCTGCTGCTGCTGCTGCTGCTGCTGCTGCTGCTGCTGCTGCTGCTGCTGCTGCTGCTGCGCTGCTGCTGCTGCTGCTGCTGCTGCTGCTGCTGCTGCTGCTGCTGCTGCTGCTGCTGCTGCTGCTGCTGCTGCTGCTGCTGCTGCTGCTGCTGCTGCTGCTGCTGCTGCTGCTGCTGCTGCTGCTGCTGCTGCTGCTGCTGCTGCTGCTGCTGCTGCTGCTGCTGCTGCTGCTGCTGCTGCTGCTGCTGCTGCTGCTGCTGCTGCTGCTGCTGCTGCTGCTGCTGCTGCTGCTGCTGCTGCTGCTGCTGCTGCTGCTGCTGCTGCTGCTGCTGCTGCTGCTGCTGCTGCTGCTGCTGCTGCTGCTGCTGCTGCTGCTGCTGCTGCTGCTGCTGCTGCTGCTGCTGCTGCTGCTGCTGCTGCTGCTGCTGCTGCTGCTGCTGCTGCTGCTGCTGCTGCTGCTGCTGCTGCTGCTGCTGCTGCTGCTGCTGCTGCTGCTGCTGCTGCTGCTGCTGCTGCTGCTGCTGCTGCTGCTGCTGCTGCTGCTGCTGCTGCTGCTGCTGCTGCTGCTGCTGCTGCTGCTGCTGCTGCTGCTGCTGCTGCTGCGCTTGCTGCTGCTGCTGCTGCTGCTGCTGCTGCTGCTGCTGCTGCTGCTGCTGCTGCTGCTGCTGCTGCTGCTGCTGCTGCTGCTGCTGCTGCTGCTGCTGCTGCTGCTGCTGCTGCTGCTGCTGCTGCTGCTGCTGCTGCTGCTGCTGCTGCTGCTGCTGCTGCTGCTGCTGCTGCTGCTGCTGCTGCTGCTGCTGCTGCTGCTGCTGCTGCTGCTGCTGCTGCTGCTGCTGCTGCTGCTGCTGCTGCTGCTGCTGCTGCTGCTGCTGCTGCTGCTGCTGCTGCTGCTGCTGCTGCTGCTGCTGCTGCTGCTGCTGCTGCTGCTGCTGCTGCTGCTGCTGCTGCTGCTGCTGCTGCTGCTGCTGCTGCTGCTGCTGCTGCTGCTGCTGCTGCTGCTGCTGCTGCTGCTGCTGCTGCTGCTGCTGCTGCTGCTGCTGCTGCTGCTGCTGCTGCTGCTGCTGCTGCTGCTGCTGCTGCTGCTGCTGCTGCTGCTGCTGCTGCTGCTGCTGCTGCTGCTGCTGCTGCTGCTGCTGCTGCTGCTGCTGCTGCTGCTGCTGCTGCTGCTGCTGCTGCTGCTGCTGCTGCTGCTGCTGCTGCTGCTGCTGCTGCTGCTGCTGCTGCTGCTGCTGCTGCTGCTGCTGCTGCTGCTGCTGCTGCTGCTGCTGCTGCTGCTGCTGCTGCTGCTGCTGCTGCTGCTGCTGCTGCTGCTGCTGCTGCTGCTGCTGCTGCTGCTGCTGCTGCTGCTGCTGCTGCTGCTGCTGCTGCTGCTGCTGCTGCTGCTGCTGCTGCTGCTGCTGCTGCTGCTGCTGCTGCTGCTGCTGCTGCTGCTGCTGCTGCTGCTGCTGCTGCTGCTGCTGCTGCTGCTGCTGCTGCTGCTGCTGCTGCTGCTGCTGCTGCTGCTGCTGCTGCTGCTGCTGCTGCTGCTGCTGCTGCCTGCTGCTGCTGCTGCTGCTGCTGCTGCTGCTGCTGCTGCTGCTGCTGCTGCTGCTGCTGCTGCTGCTGCTGCTGCTGCTGCTGCTGCTGCTGCTGCTGCTGCTGCTGCTGCTGCTGCTGCTGCTGCTGCTGCTGCTGCTGCTGCTGCTGCTGCTGCTGCTGCTGCTGCTGCTGCTGCTGCTGCTGCTGCTGCTGCTGCTGCTGCTGCTGCTGCTGCTGCTGCTGCTGCTGCTGCTGCTGCTGCTGCTGCTGCTGCTGCTGCTGCTGCTGCTGCTGCTGCTGCTGCTGCTGCTGCAACAACAACTGCTGCTGCTGCTGCTGCTGCTGCTGCTGCTGCTGCTGCTGCTGCTGCTGCTGCTGCTCTGCTGCTGCTGCTGCTGCTGCTGCTGCTGCTGCTGCTGCTGCTGCTGCTGCTGCTGCTGCTGCTGCTGCTGCTGCTGCTGCTGCTGCTGCTGCTGCTGCTGCTGCTGCTGCTGCTGCTGCTGCTGCTGCTGCTGCTGCTGCTGCTGCTGCTGCTGCTGCTGCTGCTGCTGCTGCTGCTGCTGCTGCTGCTGCTGCTGCTGCTGCTGCTGCTGCTGCTGCTGCTGCTGCTGCTGCTGCTGCTGCTGCTGCTGCTGCTGCTGCTGCTGCTGCTGCTGCTGCTGCTGCTGCTGCTGCTGCTGCTGCTGCTGCTGCTGCTGCTGCTGCTGCTGCTGCTGCTGCTGCTGCTGCTGCTGCTGCTGCTGCTGCTGCTGCTGCTGCTGCTGCTGCTGCTGCTGCTGCTGCTGCTGCTGCTGCTGCTGCTGCTGCTGCTGCTGCTGCTGCTGCTGCTGCTGCTGCTGCTGCTGCTGCTGCTGCTGCTGCTGCTGCTGCTGCTGCTGCTGCTGCTGCTGCTGCTGCTGCTGCTGCTGCTGCTGCTGCTGCTGCTGCTGCTGCTGCTGCTGCTGCTGCTGCTGCTGCTGCTGCTGCTGCTGCTGCTGCTGCTGCTGCTGCTGCTGCTGCTGCTGCTGCTGCTGCTGCTGCTGCTGCTGCTGCTGCTGCTGCTGCTGCTGCTGCTGCTGCTGCTGCTGCTGCTGCTGCTGCTGCTGCTGCTGCTGCTGCTGCTGCTGCTGCTGCTGCTGCTGCTGCTGCTGCTGCTGCTGCTGCTGCTGCTGCTGCTGCTGCTGCTGCTGCTGCTGCTGCTGCTGCTGCTGCTGCTGCTGCTGCTGCTGCTGCTGCTGCTGCTGCTGCTGCTGCTGCTGCTGCTGCTGCTGCTGCTGCTGCTGCTGCTGCTGCTGCTGCTGCTGCTGCTGCTGCTGCTGCTGCTGCTGCTGCTGCTGCTGCTGCTGCTGCTGCTGCTGCTGCTGCTGCTGCTGCTGCTGCTGCTGCTGCTGCTGCTGCTGCTGCTGCTGCTGCTGCTGCTGCTGCTGCTGCTGCTGCTGCTGCTGCTGCTGCTGCTGCTGCTGCTGCTGCTGCTGCTGCTGCTGCTGCTGCTGCTGCTGCTGCTGCTGCTGCTGCTGCTGCTGCTGCTGCTGCTGCTGCTGCTGCTGCTGCTGCTGCTGCTGCTGCTGCTGCTGCTGCTGCTGCTGCTGCTGCTGCTGCTGCTGCTGCTGCTGCTGCTGCTGCTGCTGCTGCTGCTGCTGCTGCTGCTGCTGCTGCTGCTGCTGCTGCTGCTGCTGCTGCTGCTGCTGCTGCTGCTGCTGCTGCTGCTGCTGCTGCTGCTGCTGCTGCTGCTGCTGCTGCTGCTGCTGCTGCTGCTGCTGCTGCTGCTGCTGCTGCTGCTGCTGCTGCTGCTGCTGCTGCTGCTGCTGCTGCTGCTGCTGCTGCTGCTGCTGCTGCTGCTGCTGCTGCTGCTGCTGCTGCTGCTGCTGCTGCTGCTGCTGCTGCTGCTGCTGCTGCTGCTGCTGCACTGCTGCTGCTGCTGCTGCTGCTGCTGCTGCTGCTGCTGCTGCTGCTGCTGCTGCTGCTGCTGCTGCTGCTGCTGCTGCTGCTGCTGCTGCTGCTGCTGCTGCTGCTGCTGCTGCTGCTGCTGCTGCTGCTGCTGCTGCTGCTGCTGCTGCTGCTGCTGCTGCTGCTGCTGCTGCTGCTGCTGCTGCTGCTGCTGCTGCTGCTGCTGCTGCTGCTGCTAATTGCAGCTGCTGCTGCTGCTGCTGCTGCTGCTGCTGCTGCTGCTGCTGCTGCTGCTGCTGCTGCTGCTGCTGCTGCTGCTGCTGCATGCTGCTGCTGCTGCTGCTGCTGCTGCTGCTGCTGCTGCTGCTGCTGCTGCTGCTGCTGCTGCTGCTGCTGCTGCTGCTGCTGCTGCTGCTGCTGCTGCTGCTGCTGCTGCTGCTGCTGCTGCTGCTGCTGCTGCTGCTGCTGCTGCTGCTGCTGCTGCTGCTGCTGCTGCTGCTGCTGCTGCTGCTGCTGCTGCTGCTGCTGCTGCTGCTGCTGCTGCTGCTGCTGCTGCTGCTGCTGCTGCTGCTGCTGCTGCTGCTGCTGCTGCTGCTGCTGCTGCTGCTGCTGCTGCTGCTGCTGCTGCTGCTGCTGCTGCTGCTGCTGCTGCTGCTGCTGCTGCTGCTGCTGCTGCTGCTGCTGCTGCTGCTGCTGCTGCTGCTGCTGCTGCTGCTGCTGCTGCTGCTGCTGCTGCTGCTGCTGCTGCTGCTGCTGCTGCTGCTGCTGCTGCTGCTGCTGCTGCTGCTGCTGCTGCTGCTGCTGCTGCTGCTGCTGCTGCTGCTGCTGCTGCTGCTGCTGCTGCTGCTGCTGCTGCTGCTGCTGCTGCTGCTGCTGCTGCTGCTGCTGCTGCTGCTGCTGCTGCTGCTGCTGCTGCTGCTGCTGCTGCTGCTGCTGCTGCTGCTGCTGCTGCTGCTGCTGCTGCTGCTGCTGCTGCTGCTGCTGCTGCTGCTGCTGCTGCTGCTGCTGCTGCTGCTGCTGCTGCTGCTGCTGCTGCTGCTGCTGCTGCTGCTGCTGCTGCTGCTGCTGCTGCTGCTGCTGCTGCTGCTGCTGCTGCTGCTGCTGCTGCTGCTGCTGCTGCTGCTGCTGCTGCTGCTGCTGCTGCTGCTGCTGCTGCTGCTGCTGCTGCTGCTGCTGCTGCTGCTGCTGCTGCTGCTGCTGCTGCTGCTGCTGCACTGCTGCTGCTGCTGCTGCTGCTGCTGCTGCTGCTGCTGCTGCTGCTGCTGCTGCTGCTGCTGCTGCTGCTGCTGCTGCTGCTGCTGCTGCTGCTGCTGCTGCTGCTGCTGCTGCTGCTGCTGCTGCTGCTGCTGCTGCTGCTGCTGCTGCTGCTGCTGCTGCTGCTGCTGCTGCAGCACTGCTGCTGCTGCTGCTGCTGCTGCTGCTGCTGCTGCTGCTGCTGCTGCTGCTGCTGCTGCTGCTGCTGCTACTGCTACTGCTACTGCTACTGAACTACTACTACTACTACTACTACTACTGCTGCTTCTTTTAATTTCATACAGCAGTTTAACTTTACGGCAAAAAAAAAAACATTAATTCTTGTATTAACCGTGGTTATGAATATTCACATTCAGAGTTCCTATGAAAATGGTGCAAGTATGACAGCCTAATTGAATCCCCATAAAGCGAGTCGAGATTGATAAAAAAAAATCCCGATTTGAGCGATAACAGCCTACAACGTTATTTAAACAAGTTAGTCTGCATTTCCTATTATCCCATATTTTTATTGATTCAAATTTAGCATTGTAAAACATAGAGGTAACCCGCGGAAATTTAGTAAGTCTGTGAGGTAACCCAGCTGATTGCCGCAAGGCAACTCTACTCGCAAGATAATAGTTCCGCTAGTTCTACCTCTTTGTTGATTAATCCTTTTCGGTACTTAGTTGCTGCTCTCGCAATTAATCACCATTGTACATTGTAGGCGCGTTGAGTGGAAAAAAAAAGGGTAGCGTTTTGATATGGTATTTTACACTAATAACAGACACATACAATTCCTGCGTTGTATAGTTTTGTGAACTACGTTTAAACTTGGATTCATCGTCAGATATACTCTTCAATACCGGTTCCGATAAAGAAAAGTTAATTAATTAATTAATTTATTTATTTAACCTGGTAGAAGTAAGGCCATCAGGCCTTCTCTTCCCCCTCTACCAGGGGATTACAACTACAATATAAAGAATACAATTATAATTTTAATTAGAATTAATATTGAATTTACAAATACAATAAAAATCAAAGTACTAAAAGAATTAACAGACTAATAAAAGCTAGACAGTTCATTGTAAAATTAAGAAGAGAGAATTTTTTTATTAACTAAGTAAAAATTAAACCTAATCTACGCAGTAAGAAAATGCTTAATAAGTTTGCTTTTGAACGCTACTAAATTCCGACAGTCTGTGATGTCACTGGGTAGGGTATTCCACAAGCGCGAAAGCGAGATAGTGTAAGATGATGAATACGATGAAGTCTTATATGTTGGTATGGCTAGTATGCGGCTATTTTGCGTGCGTGTGAAGAGATTATGATATGATGACAGGTAACTGAAACGGGAGGCAAGGTAGGTAAGTGTAGAGGTGTGAAGGACTTGGAAAAGGAGAACAAGAGAATGAAAATTTCTACGTTCGTTAAGCCGTAGCCAGTTTAGAGTTTGGAAGGATGGGGTAATGTGGTCAGCGCGACGGACATCGCAGACGAAGCGAACACAAGAATTATGAACACGTTGTAATCTTTGCGACTGGTTGACATTGAGGTCGGTCAGTAGAGAATCACAATAATCGAAGTGGGGCATTACTAGTGTTTCCACTAGTATTTTCTTGAGTGATAGCGGGAGGAATTTTCGAATGCGAATGGTTAAAACATATTCATGGTTAATAAAAGAGAAAACGATTAGCCTGTAGTATTCACTCTATTGTGTGTCCTTCGTATTTTAGCGTTCCTCAAGGAGGCGAGTACTGTATTACATTACAAGCACGAACACTACTTTGCAGAAAACAACTATAAAGTGATGATCAGTCTAATGTCTTAAGTCAGCTTCTGATATCCCGAATTCTCTCGCAGAAAACGTAGCAACTCTGCTGATAGCAGAAACACGGTATTAAAGGTAAACCGCAAAGGAAGTTTTGTTCTTGTAAATAAAACCATTTAGCTTTCGGGTACGTAATACAACGCGTATTCAAGTAGCGGTTTCGAAATCCCGCGCGTTTTCTACCAACAAATGGCGGCTTTCGGCTGCTTCAATTTGGGAACATATTTCTCACTTCTCCGCTACGGCGTGGTAGGGGCTCGGTTATTCTCTCCTCCCAGCAAGAGACAGTTGTGTGCTGATAGTGTACTGGTGACAGACTACAGTCACTAATCGTGATTATCGACCTAATCGCGATCGGGTTTGTAGTGTGTCACCGTCCCGATCGCGATCAGGAGCTAAATCCTGTTTCCAGAACTAGATAATCGCGCTGAGGCACGGCCCAGTAGACGAAAGTAACATTTTAGTAATCTTTGGTTTCGAATCACCTTGAGTTATATTATTTAGGAAGTCGTGATAGCTTCTGCTGTGGGATTTTTTTGCCCCTTCCTTTGTATTATATGGAGAAATTTAATGCAGATGTGAGAAAAGTAAAAAGAAATATATTAATAAATGACAGACGAATTAATCATATTTCATATATATATAGAGAGCAATAGAAGGCTGCTGAAATATGTTTCATTTCAATAAATAATGGATTACAAACTGGAACTGGTTTCTTTTTCAGATTCTCAATTTCAGGCTCCATTACGACGCCATCGTTGAGGTTAGGGTGGATTTTAAAAATATGTTTTATTACATAATAATATAAATTTTTGGCATGATGATATAAATTTTATAGGTTATAAAATCTCTTTTCAAAATAATATAAATAGTAATGATATAAATTGTATCAGTTTACATTGTAAAGAAGCACATAACAATTTTAACGACTAAATTCCCATATCAAGCTACAAGAAGCAACAAGAAAGAAAAAAAAACAATGAACAAATATCAAAAGAAAGTATGAACTTTAGGTGTTGTCCAGTAGGGAAACAAACATATACGTATGTACACAGAGAAAATTGTTTCCTCTATGGCAGCGGTTCCCAAACTTTTTCAGCCACGGAGCCCTTTTTGAAGCAAAAGTTTCTCGTGGAGCCCCAAGAAATTTTTAGTTAATATTTTTTATCTGTCTGAAGTTACAGGAGAATGGAGAAAGTTACACAACGCAGAGCTGCACGCATTGTATTCTTCACCTGACATAATTAGGAATATTAAATCCAGACTTTTGAGATGGGCAGGGCATATAGCACGTATGGGCGAATCCAGAAATGCATATAGAGTGTTAGTTGGGAGGCCAGAGGGGAAAAGACCTTTGGGGAGGCCGAGACGTAGATGGGAAGATAATATTAAAATGGATTTGAGGGAGGTGGGATATGATGGTAGGGACTGGATTAATCTTGCACAGGATAGGGACCGATGGCGGGCTTATGTGAGGGCGGCAATGAACCTCCGGGTTCCTTAAAAGCCAGTAAGTAAGTATGGTAAGTATTTTTTATCTGTCTACGTTCTATGAAGCATATTACAAACTCATGTACACAAGATCCTTCGCACGAGCCCGTACGACCATTCGTGCTATAACTATGCACAATTTTAAACTTCAAAACGAAAATAATACTACTAATAATAAAATAGTAAGACAACAGTTATTATTATTACTACCGTTATCATTAATTATCACAATTACGACTAATCTAACTTCATACCAAACTTCACAAAAAATAATAAAAGTAAAATAAATGTAAGATATGAAAAGAAACACAGTGAAAAAAAAAACACACACACACGCACGCACGCACGGTTAACTAGGGTCTGTTGGACACTCTGTACTTTAACGTGTTACCACGCTAGAAGTCAATATTACCACTCGTGGCTACTTCCGTCATTGACTTCTAGCTGAATGTGGTGCTCACAAGTGGCGTGGTAACACGTTAAAGTACGGAGTGTCCAACATGCCCGACTGTCCAACAGACCCTAGTTTACCCTATATATATATATATATATATATATATATATATATAGGGAGACTGTTGTACCTTTAGCATAGTGTACCTTTGAACATTTTTTGTTTTTCAATTTTTGCTGCTACCTAGAGGACTCAAACTGAAGTAGATTGTAGAGAAGGCCCCTAAGTAGCTCTGGTCGTAGTTTCAGTTTGATTTACTGCAAAGTGTGATTTCTGTGGACATAAGAAGTTATTTTAATACCAAAAGTAAACATTTCGTTCATTGACATATGTTTTCTAACACAAAACCAGATCGTATTTGTTAATATCTTTCAAGTACAGTGTGTTCCCTATCATCTGGTGAGTAATAAGACATTTTAATTTCCATGATTTATTCGAATCTCTAGTTTTGGGAGCCATATTTGTTTAAAGTGCATCCTCTTGTACCTTTGAACACAAAATATGTTGTACCATGGAACATATTCCAAAGTACATGATATTATCGGATTTTGTTTTTCTTTTATTTTAAGATCATGTCACGGAGTAAGTCTGGAGTTAAAGAGGTTCCCAATTGATCCAGATGCCTTGAGGAAAGCTGTTAAAGCAGTTACTGCTCCTTCAGGAAATAAAATCTCAATCAGAGAAGCCTGCTCTGGTTTATGATGGCAAATACATTTTAAATATAATTGTCAGTATTTACAAATTACATTCCTACCTATATTTCATATGTTCCAACTTACAAGAGGGTATGTTCCAAGGTACATGAACCTGTTGTACCTTTGAACACATTACATATCCCTTCATTTTATTTTTTTTTCCATCCTTAATAGATCAGTAAAATAGGAAAATACATACAGGAAGGTGTAAAGGAATCTTCAATAATTATTTCAAGAATTTCTTCATTTAAAACATTTCATTTCCCAAAATTAAAAAAAAAAAAATAAAATGTGAAAAGTGTTTAAAGGTACAACAGTCTCCCCTATATATATATAAACAATTCAATTCCTTATTGAAACTGCACTAAATAATCCAAATAATAAATATAAAGGTAATACATAAAAAAACCATACACACGCAATAAAATACAAATAGAAAAAAAGACACAATAAATACAAAAAGAACATTATCCCCTAATTACCTCATTCGTTCAGTATTAATGCTAATCATTACAACACTAATAAATAACTCTTTCCCTTATTTCCTCTGCTCCCTCTCCCTCGGCCAGTTCCACCCTCAACTGTCGAACTTTTGCCATAAATTTTCCTACACTGTCATAGAATTTAACGTTATTTAATATATTGTATGTTGCCAAGTGTCCCCTGCTAGATGTAATGAAGGACTCTGGCAGGAATCGTTTCCTCAGAGCTTCTGTGGCTTCACACTCCGATAAAATATGGTGTGATGTCTCGCCTCTACCGCAAAGAGGACATATTCTCGCCCCCTTTTCGTTGACGATTTTAAGTGCCCTCCAGGCTCCTAGACGAAACCAGATTAAGCATATTACACACGATACATATACGGAAGTATGAATAATAAGTTATTTAAGGCTACATTAATACAGGAAACAATAATAAAAAAGTACTGAAGATAATATTATTTAAAGCTACAAAATTATATAACAGTAGTTAAGATATTTAAAAACATGTTAAAATGTTACATATACACCCGAAGTTAATGTGAAGAATATGCCTACTTCTTGCGGCAGAGTTTGTCAATGTCCGGTGTCAGTGAAGTCAGTTGAAGATATATATCGTCTTCTGCGTCCAAACAAGCTCGATATTTTGTTTTTGTAGCCGTGTACCTCGAAAAGGCCGTTTCACAAAGGTACGTAGTACCAAACATAATACCAAAAGGCAGTAAGAGAAATTTTGCTTCTGAACTTAACATCAAAAGATGCTCCCCTAACGTAGCCCAAAATTCGAGAAGTGGTTTGCCTGACAGTGGCTTTCCGAAACCATGTCTATAAGAACCTCATATTCTGCTGCAGTGAGGGATGCTGGTTTTGACTTCACTGGAAATGGCTCTACAATCCACTCATATTTCTTTAGAATCGATTCATGAGTGTCTCTTTGAAAGTTTTTTTAGTTGGTTATTTAGCGACGCTGTATCTACTACGAGTTTATTTAGCGTCGATGAGATTGGTGATAGCAAGATGGTATTTGGCGAGAGTAGGCCGAGGATTCGCCATAGATTAGGTACCTGGCATTCATCTTACGGTTGGGGAAAACCTCGGAAGAAACCCAATCAGGTAATCAGTCCAAGCGGGGATCGAACCCGCGTCCGAGCGCAACTTCAGACCGGCAGGTAAGCATCATAACCGACTGAACCACGCCGGTGGTCCTTTGAAAGTATGACTTCATATTTTGAAGCAAATTGTCAAAGTGTTCTTTTATTATTGCTATGAATGAATAATTTATTGTTATGTTATTTTCTTCTATAAAGTTTGAAGTCAATGAGAAACATATCTAGTCCTTCTTCTATCTTTTTCTTCAGCACGACAATTTTGTCATTAGCATCGAATATACTCTTCCGTTTTTAGATGGTCAGATATAATCACAAACTTAGAAGTATGGAAGATAACAAATCAGAAAGAAATCACAATAGAAATCAAAGGACGAAAGTGGAATTGGATAGGGCACACAATCAGGAAAGAAGATGGTGCAGTAGAAACAATGGCTTTGGATTGGAATCCCCAGGGTAGTAGAGCAAGAGGAAGGCCAAAAAATACATGGAAGAGAACAGTTTTGGAGGAAATTTCTAGGGAAGGGAACACATGGAACAAAGTGAAGAAGTTGGCTACAAATAGGGTCCGATGGAGGCACTCTGTGAATGCCCTATGCTTCTCACGAGAAGATACAGGAGTTTGATTGATTGATTTACCTTGTATGGATGAGCTAAATTCGTTCACTTTTGAAAAAATGTCTGCCAAGCAACATAATTTGCACAACAATTCCTGATCATTAAAATAATCTTCTAGGAAAAAGTTTTGATCATTCAAAAGTGAATAAACTTCCGTTCGAAGTTCATGTGAACGGGGCAGCACTTTACCGCGCGACAACCATCGCACTTCAGTGTGTAATACTAATAACAAGGACTTGTGTATACTTCCCATATTTTCACACAGGATTTTGAGTAGCCTACACTACAGAGTTCGTGCCTTAACAAAGTTGATAATTTTGACGGCATTGTCTAGTACCTGCTTTATTATCGCTGGCATTTTTTCTTTGTGAAGTCGTGTTGGTGTAGTACATAATGACTACTTGTGCAGTTTTTTTTACTTTCTTTATCGTTGTAACAGTACCAGCAACAGGACTTACCATGGCCTTTGCGCCATATGTGCACACGTCAATGCAATTGTCCTACGGTATCGAGTTTTCAATGAAGAAAAAAAAATCAGTACCGCTTGTAGAGAATGGCAATAGCTTGCAGAACAAAATATCTTCATGAAAGAACCTGAAAATTCATACCGCACAAACGTCATTAACACAGCTAGTCCGACAACGTCCATGGATTCAAGTTGTAGCGAAAATTATATTTTTTACATCTCTTGATAGATTCTGGATCGATTATGCGCAGTGTTGTTTGATAAGGACAAGTTGCAGTTTTTCGTCCACCATGCACTTCACTACCTTCACTAATAGTGGTTTCATAACAGTTTCAGCAAGGGTGTGAGGTTTACCAGCAAGAGCCAGATCATGACGAACCAAATACGACCCTTCCAGTGCTTTCTCGTTATTTGTCTTTACATGAGATAAAAATATCGCCTGAAATGCATGGAGTTCGTCATTTTCTTTTGAAGTAATCTGCAGTTTTATTTATGAATTCAGGATGAATTCCGAAATGCCGTCTAAGCTTGGCAGGGGACATAGAACTATTGGGCAAAACTTTGTTATATATCACACACTGTGAAAGTCAATCAGCAAACTCAGTGAAATCCATGTTGAAATTTGAATCACAATATTATACTTCCTTTCAATACCTGTACGCTAGGCATCGTAGACTCTGAGGCAGGATCTTGTTCAGCAACTCTGAACTCGCACTATCTTCTTTGAAAGTAAGATTACAGCTGTTGTTATCTCCCTTTGATTGAGCATTGGTTGATGGCTCATGAGTATCAGATCTTGGGGAGCCCGTCTTAAGCCACAGTTCCATTTCAACGAAAGTTTAGCTAACACTTGTGCAATCAAATTAATATGCAGGTATATATATATTTTTTTTTTGAGGCAACGTAACAGTCAATAGATTGTAGGTTCCACATACCACGAATAACAAACGCTGCCTGCCAGGTATATAAAACATAAAATAAATTTGGAGAATTATCGAGTACTTGGCAAGCAAAAAAGATAGAGATAGTTCCAGTGACGAGTAGATCTATTATTGCTGCTTCTATGTACCAAGAAGAACGGAAGCTACTTTCTGAGAAACTATTTTTCGCTTAATGGGAGTTCAACTGTTGACCAGACGGGGCCAAGCGTGACCTAGTGTGTCACCACATTTTCGGTAAGCGCGATCGGAGCTAATCGCGATAATGCTAATCGCGATTAGCGATTGTAGTCTGTCACCAGTATTAGGAGAACTACGATCTTTGTTGTGAAGGTGATTTGAATGCGCGCGTCCGAACTCGAAAATGTCGCGCTTTGAGTAACGGATAAACAAAAGCTCTGCCAAAAATTAGGCATATCCGTTTAGCGAAACTCTCAGATGATGAAGCAAATTTACGGTGACGACACCTTGGGTCGAAGTGCTTTGTTTAAGTGGCACCAACGTTTTTCGCAGGAAAGAGACAGTTTGGAGGATGATGAGCGTACTGGTTTGCCACAAACAATCCGAACTGAACGCAATATCGAAGAAGTTCCAATGTTTGTGAATACCAACCGATCCCAGTCGGTAGATGATCTCGCAACAGCAGCAGGGAACCGCCATGGTACGTACCACAGATTTCTGTACCATGACTTGAACATGTCGCATGTTACCCAGCACAGTGTGCCACGCATCCTAAAGCAAGACCAACGTGACGATCGCATGACGATTTGAGGTGACCTGATCAGTAGTGCTGACGATGATCCGGTGTTTCTCAACTGAATCCAGTGTACAAACCTGCAACCCCCTTGAGAAGCCCTCAAGGGGGTTGCAGGTTTGTACACCCCCAGTAATGTTTCTAATCTCCCGGCTTTGTTACTATTAAAAAAAATATATATATTTTTTTTACAATTTTCATTCATGACTATCTGCAGCTGGCATCTTGTTTTGCACGTCTGCAGGAGCCTTCGAGCCTCTTGGTTTGCAAAGATGTTGAAAACCTATGGATGGTAGTTTATAGAGATGTTCGGCTAATGCGGGGACAGGGGGTTAGAGGCGTGGTCAACTGCTTTCCTCATTGAGAACGGTTTGTCGCACTCCCTGGCATGGACACCAACGTCAGTGCAGAAGAAACTAAATTCACTGGGAAAGTATCTGTTTCAACTAGACATTTGTCCGAAGTAATAAGCATGAAAAATGTATTCATTCGGCTTGTGCAATGAACAGTCGCATATTTCGCACATTACTTTCTCAATCTGCATCTACACAAACGGCACAATACATAAAGGAGCGTCGACCTGGTTGGAAAGTTGGTATAGCGCTGGCCTTCTATGCCCAAGGTTGCGGGTTCGATCCCGGGCCAGGTCGATGGCATTTAAGTGTGCTTAAAAGTGACAGGCTCATGTCAGTAGATTTACTGAAATGTAAAAGAACTCCTGCGGGACAAAATTCCGGCACATCCGGCGACGCTGATATAACCACTGCAGTTGTGAGCGTCGTTAAATAAAACATAACATTTTTTTAACATAAAGGAGCTTGTATTTTGCTTTAACGTTGTAAGAGTTGTCGTTCTTACAATAAGTGCTGCTATCTCCCAACAGCCTACGAAAGCTGCATTTGAATTTTATGAACGAAAACGTTGGACTTGGTACGTGGTAGCATTCTGATGACGATTGTGTGTTCAAATGTTTTTCATAAGGGTAAGTCGCAATATAGAGAACTCCATCCACGACCCCGTCCACTTTTGGACTTTCTGTATAAACAGGTATGCTTGTATTTAGTCATTTTACTTATTATTTGCATATAAATAAGCTTCATAGTGTATACGCCCTCAGGTATAGGCCTACACGGTTTAAAACTTTAAAGTAAAGTATGTTTAACTCCTCTTCGATATCCATTGTGCACCACCATATTTTCAAACCACCAGCCGCCACTGAGTGGATCACAACAGGAGACGAAACATGATGTTTTCTTTATGATCCGTAACTGAAGCAACAATCGGCCACGTGGAAATCGCGATTATCGCCACAACGGAAAAAGCTGCGACAAGACAAGGTGATGCTCGAACTCTCTTTTGACTCACTGGGAATTGCTCACATGGAATTCATACCAGACGAAGTAACAGTAAACAAGACCCGCTACAAGGAGATCCTTCGCCGTCTACGCGATTCAGTTCGTCGTCAAGTGTCCTGAGCTTTGGCGTAGAAAGAATTGGTGTTGCTACTCACAACTCCTGCACTTCGCTCTGTGCTTGTCCAAGAGGAACTTTAAAGCAACAGGTCACCGTTCTGCCACATCCTCCGTATTCACCTGATCTTGAACCACTAGAGTTCTTCTTCTTTCTACGTTTGAAAACAAAGCTACGTGGGTGTAGGTTTCATTCGGCCGGGGAAGTCATGACTGCCACAAGAGAAGACGTACGGGATTTTCCTGCCAATATGTTTGAGGAGTATTTCCAGAAGCTATACCAAAGTTAGCAGACGGGCATAGCGGCCAACGACGACTATTTTGAGAGACCATGTGGATCTGTGTAAGTGAACACCGTGTTGCGCGGCAACTAGTGACACATCTAAATTCTTCTTTTCGCCTACCCTCCAGCCGCCAGTCCATGAACCTAATGTCTCCACTACGTATATTGAAAAAGCAGTCGCGAACAGCCGATAAGGGGTGGTCCTCCAGCTTGGGGATTGCACGACGAGCTAACAATCCGTCACTGTAAAAAACAGGTTGTTATGAAATCCCAAAATTAGCTTGGGAATGGGTCTGATTCTATGGTACGACAACAGCTGTTATAGATGGACTATTGATCAGATTTTTTGTATTCGACAGATATAGTGGATAAAATAATGGGAGTATAGGAGTACAGTACATCAGTTATTCATAGATTTCAAAAAGGCATATGACTCGGTTAAGAGAGAAGTTTTATATGGTATCCTTATTGAATTCCGTATTCCCAAGAAACTAGTTCAGTTAATTAAAATGTGTCTCAGTGAAACGTACAGCATAGTCCGTATAGACCTGTTTCTATCGGATGTTTTTCGAATTCACTGCGGGCTAACGCAAGGAGATGCACTACCGCCTTCGCTTTTTAACTTTGCTCTAGAGTATGCCATTAGGAAAGTTCAGGAAAACAGACAGAATTTGGAATTGAACGGGTTACATCAGTTACTTATCTATATGGATGATGTGAATATATTACGAGAAAATCCACAAACTATTAGGCAAAACACGGGAATTTTACTTGAAGGAAGTAAAAAGATAGGTTTGGAAATGAATCCCGAAAAGACAAAGTATATGATTATGTCTTGTGACCAGAATATTGTACGAAATATAAATATAAAAATTTGTAAATTTATCCTTTGAAGAAGTGAAGAAATTCAAATATCTTGGAACAGCAGTAATAAATATAAATTCCACTAGGGAGGAAATTAAACTCAAAATAAATATGGGAAATGCGTGTCATTATTCAATTGAGAAGCTTTTATCATTCAGTCTGCTCTCAAAAAATCTGAAAGTTAGAAATTAAAAAGCAGTTGTATTACCGGTTCTTCTATGTGGTTGTGAAACTTGGACTCTCACTTCGAGAGAGGAACAGAGGCTATGAGTGTTTGAGAATAAAGTGCTAAGGAAAATATTTGGGGCTAAGAGGGATGAAGTTATAGAAGAATGGAGGAAGTTACACAACGCAGAACTGCAAGCATTGTATTATTCACCTGACATAATTACTTACTTACAAATGGCTCTTAAGGAAACCGAAGGTTCATTGCCGCCCTCACATAAGCCCGCCAGCGGTCCCTATCCTGTGCAAGATTAATCCAGAGTCTATCATCATACCCCACCTCCCTCAAATCCATTTTAATATTATCCTCCCATCTACGTCTCGGCCTTCCTAAAGGTCTTTTTCCCTCCGGTCTCCCAACTAACACACTATATGCATTTCTGGATTCGCCCATACGTGCTACATGCCCTGCCCATCTCAAACGTCTGGATTTAATGTTCCTAATTATGTCAGGTGAAGAATACAATGCGTGCAGTTCTGTGTTGTGTAACTTTCTCCATTCTCCTGTAACTTCATCCCGCTTAGCCCCAAATATTTTCCTAAGCAACTTATTCTCAAACACCCTTAACCTATGTTCCTCTCTCAGAGTGAGAGTCCAAGTTTCACAACCATACAGAAGAACCGGTAATATAACTGTTTTATAAATTCTAACTTTCAGATTTTTGGACAACAGACTGGATGATAAGAGCTTCTCAACCGAATAATAACACGCATTTCCCATATTTATTCTGAGTTTAATTTCCTCCTGAATGTCATTTATATTTGTTACTGTTGCTCCAAGATATTTGAATTTTTCCACCTCTTCGAAGGATAAATCTCCAATCTTTATATTTCCATTTCGTACAATATTCTGGTCACGAGACATAATCATACACTTTGTCTTTTCGGCATTTACTTCCAAACCGATTGCTCTACATGCTTCAAGTAAAATTTCCGTGTTTTCCCTAATCGTTTGTGTATTTTCTCCTAACATATTCACGTCATCCGCATAGACAAGAAGCTGATGTAACCCGTTCAATTCCAAACCCTGCCTGTTATCCTGAACTTTCCTAATGGCATATTCTAGAGCGAAGTTATAAAAGTAAAGGTGATAGTGCATCTCCTGCTTTAGCCCGCAGTGAATTGGAAAAGCATAAGATAGAAACTAACCTATACGGACTCTGCTGTATGTTTCATTGAGACACATTTTAATTAATCGAACTAGTTTCTTCGGAATACAAAATTCAATAAGAATATCATATAATACTTCCCTCTTAACCGAGTCATATGCCTTTTTGAAATCTATGAATAACTGATGTAATGTACCCTTATACTCCCATTTTTTCTCCATTACCTGTCGAATACAAAAAATCTGATCAATAGTCGATCTATTACGCCGAAAACCGCACTGATGATCCCCAATAATTTCATCTACGTACGGAGTTAATCTTCTCAAAAGAATATTGGAGAAAATTTTGTACGACGTCAACAAAAGTGATATTCCTCGAAAGTTACCACAGTTGGTTTTGTCCCCCTTTTTAAAAATAGGTACAATTACGGACTCCTTCCATTGTTCTGGTACATTTCCTTTTCCCAAATAGCAAGTACAAGTTTATAAATTTCGCTATATAATGCACTTCCACCCTCTTGTATTAATTCTGCTGGAATTTGATCGATACCTGGAGACTTGTACTTTTCAGATTTTCTATCGCAATTTCGACTTCTGAAAGCGTGGGTTCGGGTATAAATGGCTCAGCAGTTTGTATTTCAATTTCGTCCCGATCATTTCTATTTGGCCTATGTACATTTAGTAGTTGCGCAAAATAGTTTTCCATCTGTTTAGGATTGATGGAGAGTCTGCAAGCAAGTCACCATTCTCATCCTTGATCACGTTTACCCTTGGCTGATATCCGTTCTTAAATTCCTTTATACCCTTATATAAATCTCGAATGTTTTTATTCTTACTATTTGTTTCTACCTCATTCAATTTTTCCTTCAAGTAACCTCTCTTTTTATTCCTAAGTGTACGACTTGCTTCCCGTCTTTCATTGAAATAATTATCTCTCTTCTCCTCAACTGGATCCTGTAAGAATTTCAGTTTTGCCTGTTTCCTTCTTTCTATTACCATGCAACAGTCTTCATCAAACCACGGTTTCTTTTTCTTAGTTTCATAATAACCTATGCTCTGCTCAGCTGCAATTTTGATATTATCTCTGATATTTTCCCACACGCTATTAACATCTAATTCTTTCTCAACTTCGTCGGAACTTTCTAAAGTGGCAAACCTATTCGAAATTTCGACCTGATAATTTTGCTTAGCTTCTTCGTCCTTTAATTTCAAAATATTGAATTTAGTAATATTAACTTGTTGCTCTACTCGCTTGGCTACTGATAATCTTTCTCTTAATTCTCCAATCACGAAATAATGGTCAGAATTACAGTCTGCACCCCTGAAAGTTCGAATATCTACTATACTAGTATGTCTCCGTTTATCTATCAAGATGTGATCTATTTGGTTGTGTGTCAATCCATCTGGAGAAGTCCAAGTATATTTATGTATATCCTTATGGGGGAATGTTGTACTTTTGACAATTAAATCTTTCGATGTGGCAAAGTTGACTAATCTAACTCCATTGTCACTACTAATTGCGTGTAGGCTCTCTTTTCCAATAGTTGGTCTAAAAATATCCTCCCGTCCTACTTTAGCATTGAAATCCCCCAATAAAATTTTCATGTGATATCTAGGGAACTGATCAAAAGTATGTTCCAATTCCTCATAGAAGCTATCCTTTATACCTGACATAATTAAGAACATTAAATCCAGAAGTTTGAGATGGGCAGGGCATGTAGCACGTATGGGCGAATCCAGAAATGTATATAGAGTGTTAGTTGGGAGATAAGAGGGACAAAAAGACCTTTGGGGAGGCCGAGACGTAGACGAGAGGATAATATTAAAATGCATTTGAGGGAGGTGGGATATGATGATAGACAATGGATTAATCTTGCTGAGGATAGGGACCGATGACGGGCTTATGTGAGGGCGGCAATGAACCTGCGGGTTCCTTAAAGGTCATAAGTAAGTAAGGCAGACAGAAGGTCTAATAGTTGGCCAGAGAATATAGCAAGTTACTTGTGTTATACTATAACCAGTATTGAGTCCCGCCAATGTAAGGATTATATTTTTTGTGATCTTCAGTATTTAAAAATTGAGTTATCTAGTTCTTGCATTTAGCTAAGGATTTGATGATGTTGGGAAATTCCTTAATTATGCAGATTTATTTTATTGGTGGCAAAACTATTAGGGCCGTATTCATAGACATCTTTAGCGCGGGCTTCCGGTGGATGATCAGCGTTTTTCGTACTCATAAACCAGTGTTAGCGATAGGATATGATTTGAATTCTGTACTAGTAACCAGTGGATAGCCGAGGCTAGCTTAGTACGCTCGTAGCGCGTGATGCGAAATGTCTATGAATACTGCCCTTAATCTATAATGATGGTGAACTTACTCCAAATAGTTTACGAACGAAAACATTTTATCATTGAAATATTTACTTTATATTTTCATATTTTTCCAAACCAAATGTCTTACCTTAGCAAACTTTTCTTTACATTAAACCGTCTTCTAGTCATTAAACATGAAATAACTGGATATTTAGCCCAAAGCAATGCTCGAAACTGTGAAAAGAATAACAAGTATGTTTATTTTTAAGTTCCTCGTATACAAAGCTATAGTGACAATATTGTGAAAAAGAAAGAGTATGCTAACTTCAATGAGCGGCAGAAGTGAAATTTCTTAATCTGTAAATATATATTAATAAACAGGGTGAGAATTAAGATTTCTGATGAAGGGGGGATAGAATCCTGAGATAGAGAATACCTCGTTGGCGTTGGACCTCAGACTCATTTCGCCATCAGTAATTCATCATCATGCATACAATAGCCTGGATTTAGGCTAAGGCTCCACTAGCTGTATTTATCGGCTGCTGTGAGCTGCAGTCTACTGCCTGAAAATGGAATACACGCAAAACAAGTGTAGGTGGCTATATGGGCAGTATTTCACTGCGCCTAACAGAATTTCGGCGCCAGTACCAAGGTCTACTGCCAGGGGAATAGAACATGTGCCGTTATCTGTCGCCGAAGCCTGGCTCCACTGGCCGTGGTAGTCCTCCAGTTTCCAATTATCCACGAGGCGAAACATCCCCTATGTATGAGCATTATTACTTGGTATGCTCAATTACTTACTTACAAATGCCTTTTAAGGAACCCGCAGGTTCATTGCCGCCCTCACATAAGCCCACCATCGGTCCCTATCCTGTGCAAGATTAATCCAGTCTCTATCATCATATCCCACCTCCCTCAAATACATTTTAATATTATCCTCCCATCTACGTCTCGGCCTCCACAAAGGTCTTTTTCCTTCCGGTCTCCCAACTAACACTCTATATGCATTTCTGGATTCGCCCATACGTGCTACGTGCCCTGCCCATCTCAAACGTCTGGATTTAATGTTCCTAATTATGTCAGGTGAAGAATACAATGCGTGCAGTTCTGCGTTGTGTAACTTTCTCCATTCTCCTGTGATTTCATCCCTCTTAGCCCCAAATATTTTCCTAAGAACCTTATCCTCAAACACCCTTAATCTCCGTTCTTCTCTCAAAGTGAGGGTCGAAGATTCACAACCATACAGAACAATTACTTCGTATGCCTAGAACAAAATTCCGACGTCCGGTAGAACTAAACAAATTTAGCTGGATATTCCCTAAGTTTGTGATGCATTGCAGCAAACATGCCTTCGTGTTTTTCTGTTGCTTAATATTGGATGTATCCACCATTTTCTTTGATGCAATCTTCGACGACAGCGAACCAATAGCAAACATACAATCACCTTGATAAATACTCGTAGTGTGCTCATTTTCATTGCAATTTTTGCTTGATCTTGTAGTGCACAAAGAACATCACAAAGCTGTTTTCAGCTGAACAACAGGAGTGGAGCCGGGCCAGAGCACAGCGGAGCGGTGAACTACAGCTTTCACATGTAGAAAATTTACAGCAAGTGGAGCCACCTTCTTGCAGTACAAATCTAGGCAGTAGAATGCAGCTCACAGCAGCCGTCAAAGACAGCTAGTAGAGCCCTAGCCTAAGTTCACGGTGCGGCGTTCTGAACATTACAAGCATCCAACCATACCGGAATTTCTCAAACTAAATGTATTTACGTATTGCATCATTTGCATCATTCCTCTTATCTTAATACCTTAATACACAGAAACTGATGACAACAGAGCGACAGAGGCGACGTCAATCTCATCCGATACGACTCAAAGCTTCGTCGCACTGAGTTGCTTGTCTTGCATCTTGATCATAATAATAATTATATCCACGAGCAAACTTAAGATAAGATGTGTAATTCCTAAGTTATTGATTGTTGTCAGCTTGCCGGTGATGATAATACATCAATATTATTTTCTTTGCTTACTTTATACCAGCCGTGGCGAGAATGTGACTCGCGAGACATTGTGGCTCGCAGTGATAGCTGTGCAGTTCGCTTGCTTCTAACCTCCGCCAATCCCCACCCTCTCACTCACTGGAGTCAAACTCCGTTCCATTTGTATTTGTCTCTGACCTGCGAGTGGCATAGGTCTCTCTCGAAACCATGTACGAAAGTTCCAAGTAGTATGGGAGGACGCATTTTTTTGCTGTCAATATGATGAGAATATTAAATGTATGATTTGTTCACAAGTATTACGAGGAAAACGGTTGTATAACATAAAACGGCATTATACTATATGTTACTGATGACACATTAAAAGATTAAGTGTTATCGTCGTCGTCATCATCATCATCATCATCATCATCTCTGTACGTCTACCCTTTTTCAGCAGATGCACGAATAATGCGGTTAGCTCTTCAATTTGAACTCACTGATTTTCAAATGAAAGCTACATGTAAGGACTTGACAAATGTTGAACTTTTCAAATCTTTGCCAAAAAATAAATATCCGAAGCTTCGTTCTTTCGCTTGCAACTTACGTTTGTGAAAAATTATTTTCAACATTTAAAATAGTAAAAACCAAATGTAGATCACGACTGACAGACAAATACCTTCGTGATCAACTACGACTGGCAGTAAGTGACATAATTCCTGATTTTGAAACTTTGTCGCAGAGACATTCTGAAGACAGTTAATTTTAGGTTGTGATATTGTTCATTTATTGTTCATTTGTTTCTTCGTTACACGTACTAAACATTAGTTTGTAGCCTTGTACTGTATAAAATTACATTTAAGCGCTTGACGTAAGGAAAATGAAAATCCGTTAATACGTCAGACAGTTGCTTCACTTCCCCTTTGGGTGAACGCCTCCCTCCATACGTGCTATGCACGTTGCAGGTTACACAGTGGCTCGGGGCACGATTACATTTTCGCCACCGCTGTTTCATACTTTATAAAATATTCTCGTATTAAACTAGTTATATTTTGTGATGGGGATAGAAGTTATCCCTGGCAGGGATGTTAATATGAATTTATGAGAGGGGGATAACTTTCCAATAGGGGGAAATTCCCCCATCTCCCCCGTTAATTCGCACCCTGACGATAAATTACATTTGAATTTAAAGTTTTATACTCAATATTCTCCAGAATTTAAAAATGTAATAATTTACAGTATTTGTGATAGTTGAAAATAATAATTAACAGCCAAAGATAATTTAAAGTGAGTATTTTAGAATTTATTTCAACATTTTCAAACCTTCTTTAGGTGTCTAAATATGCTTTTTTAGAGTTTAAACATCCGAAGCCTACTCATAAATACTGATAAAATCGTTTAAAGAAATTTATTGCTATGGGTGTGAACAGATGTGCAGACAGAATTACGAAAACCACTTATTCGTATTTAGTTATGTTATTATTATTATTACTATGTTAGGAGAAAATCCACAAGCGATTAGGGAAAACACGGGAATTTTACTAGAAGCAAGAGATAGGTTTGGAAGTAAACCCCGAAAAGACAAAGTAGGCCTATATGATTATGTCTCGTGACGAGAATATTGTACGAAATGGAAATATAAAAATTGGAAATTTATCTTTTGAAGAGGTGGAGAAGTTCAAATATCTTGGAGCAACAGTAACAAATATAAATGATACTCGAGAGGAAATTAAACACAGAATAAATAGGGGAAATGCCTGTTATTATTCGGTTGAGAAGCTTTTATCATCCAGTCTGGTGTTAAAAAATCTGAAAGTTAGAATTTATAAAACAATTATATTACCGGTTGTTCTTTATGGTTGTGAAACTTGTACTCTCACTTTGAGAGAGAAACATAGGTTAAGGGTGTTTGAGCATAAGGTTCTTAGGAAAATATTTGGGGCTAAGGGGGATGAATTTACAAGAGAATGGAGAAAGTTACACAACACAGAACTGCACGCATTGTATTGTTCACCAGACATAATTAGGAACATTAAATCCAGACGTTTGAGATGGGCAGGGCATATAGCACGTATGGGCAAATCCAGAAATGCATATAGAGTGTTAGTTGGGAGGCCGGAGGGAAAAATACCTTTAGGGAGGCCGAGACGTAGATGGAAGGATAATATTAAAATGGATTTGAGGGACGTGGGATATGATGATAGAGAATGGATTAATCTTGCTCAGGATAGGGACCAATGGCGGGCTTATGTGAGGGCGGCAATGAACTTCGGGGTTCCTTAAAAGCCAGTAAGTAAGTAAGATTATTTATTATTATTATTATTATTATTATTATTATTATTATTATAATATATAATATCATCACAATGATCATTGTTACTGAAAGTGTTTGATATTATAACTTCATATTGTTGTGAATTTTGTTTATATTTTATAACATCCTGTGAGTATAAAATAACATTTAAGTCATTTAGGACTCGTGCAACACTAAGGACTTGCTCAAACGTTGCATATACTGTACATTCGGTTGTATTGTGTAAGCAAGGCTTGAAACTATGAATGTGTGTTGAAGTCTCAAGCATATCGGCTATCAACATGGCCTCAATTTTATTTTGAAGTTCGAAGTCGACCTCGCAACACGAAGTGTATTGTTTTCAATATGATAGTTGTAAGGATAACAAAACTAATTATAGGCATAAATGCTGGGCAAAGTCTTGCAGGAGAAGGCCGTTCATTCTTATTGTGAACAGTACGTTGTACCAGGCTGTAACTGGGCCAAGGGAGTCAACTTAAATGCATTTATGCTCTTCTGTTTCATACTTCGTGGTGAGTAGGCTACATGTCAATTGTATAATTTTCCTATAATTGCCTATTTTAATTGTAAATTAAAAATGTAAGTGTACGAGGCGCGTCCAGAATGTAAGTTTCCCTGGGGCCGTTAAGAGAAAGAAAACACAATTGTATTGAAAGATTTATTGGAATAGATACAGGAATAACTGGGATCAACTTTTGTATCCCTGTGTCGTACAAGTCTGCCGCCTGGAACCAATGTATGACAGCCGTTTGCACCTCTCTGTCACTGTGAAAATGCTGATCAGACAGTAAGATAGTAATCGCTGGGAGCGAGATCCGGGCTGTAGGGTGGATGTCGAAACACCTCCCAGAGGAACTCCTGGAGAAGATTTGTTGTGCACCGAGCCTATGCGGCTAGTGATTATTATCTTTTCTTACACCTCAAGAAATTCCTGTCCAGTCAACATTTTCACAGTGACAGAGAAGTGCAGACGTCTGTCACACACTGGTTGCTATCCCAGGCGATAGACTTCTACACAGGGATACAAAATTGATCCCACAGTATGACAAATGCATCAATTCCTGTGGGGAATATGTTTAAAAATAGCTCAACAATTGCTATAACTATCTGTTTCATAAATCTGCCCATGAAATTGTGTTTTCTTTCTCTAAACGGCCCCAGAGAAACTTTCTTTCTGGACGTGCCTAGTACATGCCATGAAGGAGCTTGGAGAAAGGACTAGAATTTAATGGAATTTGGGAAGAGGGGCACTACAACCCAGCACTGCAACCTTTTCCGATCTATTGCGCTAACCCCCAAGTTACTGTCTTCCTCCGACGAGTTTAGTGCTGGGACCTGAGGTATTCTTTCCATCGGTGCGGGGGGGGGTTGCAGGTAGATTCTTTTGTTGCTACAGCCAAGCCGAGCCGAGCGGAGTGGGAAGTATTAATCGTCCAAAAATATGCAGTCTTCAGTTTGTAGTAGTGTGTGAATATTTCATATACATATTATTAACTAGGCCTATATGGTTTTGTTATTAATATATTAAACATGTTGTTGCAATTTTTGCTCAAACATCGCCCTGATGTTAGCTATGTTAATATTATATGAATTAATCATAATAAATATTTTACAGTTACAACTCATTTTTAAGGAAACATGCTGTGGAAAAGTTTTTAGTTTTATTCTATTGGAATTTTAGAATATGTGTGATTGATATCGTGGAAAACAGATTCCTATAATGTAATGCGAAAATCATTTGTTGGTGATATCTTAAAATACAAATCAATTAAGTTTACTTCTCAAATGAGTTCAGCAGTACAGTATATTTAAATTGATTACTTCATAAATTTAATTCAATTCTACTAACCACTAAATTTTATATTATGATTATTCTTTTCATTTATATTTTTGTAGTTTTATTATGATTTTTCTTTTTATTTATTTTATTGTATTTGTATTTCTGGTTGTGTGATGGCCTTAACTTCACCAGAATAAATAAATAAATAAATAAATAAAAATAAATAAATAAATAGATAAATAAATAAATAAATAGACAGTAAATAAGTAAGTACATAAATAAATAAATAAATGTAAAATAAATAAATAAGTAAATAAAAATAAATAAATAAAATAAAAAATAATAAATTTTTTTCTATAATACTTTCCTTCTCTGAACACGTAACTACGAATGGTTGTATCTCTATCTCGTCAAAAATACGTTAGAAAACTAACAGGCATACTGCTTTCGTAAATTGGGCGAATGTTTTCAGTACGATTGTACTTCCTTCCAGACTGCCGCTGTCACTGTTCCCTCCCACTCCAGTACCGCGCTAGAGTAGTCGGAACCGCATTCCTCTCAGCACTAAACTCCTCAGAGGATGACAGTAGAAGCATTTGCAAACCCACACCGGCTGATTACACTAATGTTCGCCGCGTACCCAGGTTTTGAGCAGGCAACCTCACTCGACCTAGGCCAACCCCTCCGTGCGTCTCCAGCCGGCGTTCAGAGAATGCTATGGAGTGATGACGCAATGATGTATATGCCTAATATGTGGCAACGGGAAAATCCCGAGAAAATCCCGAACCTTGTTCGTCACAATTCTCTCGGGGGAGGGGGGGAGTTGCGCGTTGTGGTCATAGTCTGTATATGAGTTGCGCGGAAACATCTAAGGCAGGCGTTCTCAACCTGGTGCTTGGGAGCACCACTGTGTTACTTTAATGATATTTGGTGCTCTTGTCACGAGAGTAAAATTTGTGTGCTCGCGATGCACGTAATTTTATTTTTTATTTTCGTAGGTTATTTTACGGTCCTTTTTGAATGCAAACTTTGTTGTAAATGAGCTGGAACAAATGAGCCGTTCAGAGCAGAAGTGGTGTAAGTCAAAATTGGGTAATAAGGTTTAAACTAAAAATTCTGTAAAATACAGCGCAAAGTAGCAATTAATATGACCTTCGTGATATCCACCGTCTACTAATAGTTTGAATAAATTGAATATTTGTAAAATTGCTACTTTGCGCTGTAAATTTATGTATCAGAAATGTTTACAGTTTAACCCTCATTACTCATTTCTGACTTTCACCACTTCTTTTATTGTTTCTGAACTGTATTTCACTCAAATAATGTTCCCATCCACCCAAATTATATTGCTTTAAATAAACTTACAAATAAAGATAATTATTAGCTTTCCAATTTATTTCAATACTGTGATAATCCCTTTCAATTCTTTATGGACTTAATCAGAAAAAAAAAGATAATTCTGCTGCTCGTGAAGAAAACTTCAATTGGTAGATTTCTTCCTTTTTCAGTCCACCTTGGCGCTGAAATATTTGTTTTAAAAGGAGAAATAAAATTCACAATCTTCAGGAAGCGGAAGATACAAAAAGCATCACTGGTTCCAAATACTACGGGGTGTTTCTCCTGAGGTCCTTTTTTTAATGCAAATGTGTAGCTTTGTTCGGTACGAATAAGGTATAAAAATCTATGCAAAAGAAAAGAAAAGGAAAGAAAAGAAAAGAAAAGAAAAAAGAAAAGAAAAAAAGAAAAGAAAAAAAGAAAAGAAAAGAAAGAAAAGAAAAGAAAAGGAAAGGAAAGGAAAAGAGAAAGGAAAGAAAAGGAAAAAAGGAAAAGGAAAAGGAAAAAGGAAAAAAGGAAAAGGAAAGGAAAAAGGAAAAAGAAAAGGAAAAAGAAAAGGAAAGGAAAGGAAAAGGAAAAAGGAAAGGAAAAGGAAAAAGGAAAAAGGAAAGGAAAGGAAAAGGAAAAGGAAAAAGGAAAGGAAAGGAAAAAGAAAAGGAAAGAAAAGGAAAAAAAGGAAAGGAAAAGGAAAAAGGAAAGGAAAGGAAAAGGAAAGGAAAGGAAAGAAAGGAAAGGAAAGGAAAAAAGGGAAAGGAAAGGAAAAGGAAAGGAAAGGAAAGGAAAAGAAAAGGAAAGGAAAAGGAAAGGAAAAGAAAAGGAAAAGGAAAGGAAAAGGAAAGGAAAGGGGAAAGGAAAAAGGAAAGGAAAAGGAAAGGAAAGGAAAGGAAAAAGGAAAGGAAAGAAAAAAAAGGAAAGGAAAAGAAAGGAAATGAAAGGAAAAGGAAAGGAAAGCAAAGGAAAAGGAAAGGAAAAGAAAATAAAAGAAAAGAAGAGGAAAGGAAAAGGAAAGGAAAGGAAAGGAAAAGGAAAGGAAAGGAAAAGAAAAGAGAAGAAAAGAGAAGAGAAGAAAAAAGAAAAGAAAAGAAAAGAACTTTCTCACTTATTAAATACCTCCATAAGAAAACGAGATCAAGATTAATTTATTGATTCATATGTAAGTAGCTTATCCTTGGACACCACGGAAGTTTTGAATAACACTGAAGTTCAAGGATCTCATTACCACGGTAATTGTTTTAAAAATGCAAAATTTAGGTATTTGTTAAGTAATTTAATCATGTATTCATATATTAAACCTGTTCGACTTCACGTTGCTCGCTCATTTAGTATTACATGTGTGCAGTGCTCACTATCTTAAAAAGGTTGAGAACCCCTAATCTAACATGAGTTGCGCATAAATAGAACGAAAATGTGCTTATGAACTGTGCGAAGTGGTTACGGACAAGCACGCACTGAAAATGCAAACTCCAGCAATTTAATGTTTAGAGGCTAACTTAGAACTTCTAGGCTTAGGACTAGCAGTTTCATAAACAAAATAAAAATGTTCAAGAAACTGACGGTTTAAAAATTTTATATTATGCAGGAGAGCGCATGTTTTTTAAACTGACATTATAACGGTAATATTATCTATCTACTTCGCTCTACTAGATGACGCAATAGTAAGCACATTTCTATCACTATTAATCTCCTGGTTGGAGAACAGTATGAATTAATGTCTTACTGTTTATGCAGAGTTTATAATGTGACCAACGAGTAACTCGTTGAATACAAAGATGTTTTATAGTTTAACCTAGACTCACTACGAGCGCTATTCCTCGACCCAAAATTGAACACTTTCGCGCATCGCCATCTCCATCAAGAGATATGTGACTGTTGCATGTTTAATGTACGCTCCTCGATTTCAAATAACATAGAATGTTATTTAATGATATTTATGCTCGACCATGCCGAAATGTAGTAATTATACACCTGGTAGCAGTCCTTTAATGCATGTCATTAAAGTAACCTGGACTCATCAAAGTACAAGTGTTCAGCCAATGACAAGTAACTTAAGGAGTTCAGCCAAACAAGTCAGCTTTGTACCGTTATAAAACCGCAAGTATCGATTATTCTCGGATATGCAATCGAAAGAGAATTAGCGAAAAGTCACGGATTGCTGGAAATTTACTGTCGCAGAAGGTTATGTTGTTACTATAATAATTAGAGTTAATTGTAAATAATATTCAAATAAATTCAATTTGTCATCTCATTTTTAATTCTAAATCAATTTTCACAGTTATACCAGTTTATTTCATCTTATTCTGTGCCAAGGTCAATGAAATTCGGCCTCGGAAAAAATCAATACTTTCGCGTCTGCGCACATCTCACAATTCAGGTGTTCCCATATAAACATAATTTTGATTTTAATTAGAAATATGTCGAGGATAAAGTCGTATGAAACTTATGCTATAAACTGTACAAAAAGACTCTCGGTTATTCAGGTGAAATTAGGTGAAACTCACTTGCGCTCGTTTCATTTAAACAATCATACTTCCCCTATTAATAATTAATTCGTCTTAATTAAAATACCATTGTAGGCTCAGTTCATAATGTACTTTAATATTATTTAATGTATTAGGAGTAAGTGTGTATTAATTTAATCAATAGAGCCTGTCTATAAAGTCTTTACATAGTTTATTGTAATCGTTGTTTTGTGTTATATGTAAATTGTGGTGTACTTTTTTGCTGTATATAAACGTACAAATAGTGTTTATATTGCGATAGTTTATTTTAATCGGACTTCAATTTGTTAAAGTGTCCCGCTCTTATGTGCATACAACTGTACAAAAGTGTTTATAATTAATTTTAATTGTACTTCAGTGGAATACGAGAAATCATGTTATATTCTCGTGCTTTAATGGCCTACAACTGGACAAAAAGTGTTTATATAATTTATTTTCTTTCTACAACAGTATCACGATGACAGTCGACGAAGCTCAATATGTAGAAAATGCAAACATGGATAGTTGCCCACCACTAGGATCGCTACTATCGCCTCATCATCGCAGAAACCAAGCACCAGTCTCTCTCCGGTCAGACGACAAAATATGTTACAAAGTCGTTGTCGTGTTCTTTTGGAAAAATTAACACCTTCCTTCCATTATTGAAATATTAAATGCATAAAGTTAATTTATTATTTTAATGAAGTATATTAAATTCAATAAACTCGAAGATACCTGCAATGAAATAAGTTAATATAATTTTTGTTTATGCAAAACAACTGAAATTTACTATAATTTGATCATCACTCATTCAAGATTATAGCGATAATTAACTATGAAACCAATAAATATTAATTTGAGCATTTCCGACGAAGAGCAATAATAATGGAAATATCCATTAATGGAGTAACTACGACAGACCGGATACAAAAGTTGATCCCAGTGATAGGCTTACGTAGTTAACAAATGGTGGGATGAGGTTGAAAAATAATCACAAAATTGGAAATAAAACTGTTCAATAAATTTTATTGTAACAGACTTATTCTACGTCACTAGTAATGCAACAAATAAAAATAACAGCAAAATTATGAAAGTTCAGCTATAATTAAAAACATATTTTGAAAAAAAAAAAGTAGGCCTAAGCAATAATAATTCAACAGAATTGAAAATAAAACGTGATCAATAAATTTCATTAAAACAAACTGAAATTTTTCTACATCTTTAGTAAAAACTGACACATTGTTGTAATAACAAAATTAATAGCTACAATTAAAAATATATCCTCTGAAAAAAAAGTAGACCTAACCTTTATTTCTCTGGAAATTTAGTAGCCTAAGTGACAGAACTTTAACTCGAGTATCTAATGTCCTTTCCTTGTGTTAAGCAGAAACATTTCATTGTGAAATTTAAGGCTATAATGTATTTTATCAGAACAGTCACAAAGAACTTCAAAATTAAAGTTTTGTTTCTGAAGGCATCGCATTCTTTGCGAAAAAGATGGAACTTTCTGAATCTTTCAGAAATCGGAAAAGGATAACTTGGCCTTTTCTCTTACTGTTGCTGCAATTTATAGCACTACAAACGTCTCCTCCTTGTCCCATATTATTATTCCAATTATTATATTTTAGCCATTAACATTTTCATTACAACCAATAACAACATTTCACAAGCATCAATGTAAATACGAACGAGCTAGCATTCGATAGAAATACAAAAAGTCGACCATGGACAGTTAATGTTTAATTGTAACCGCTGGAGTGAAATCATTTATCACGAGATTTGCAAAAAACAATAGTGACTTTATATAGACTTTGGTACTACTGTGTAAAACTCCGTAAGTGGAATCATATTACATTGTTGTGCTGCATATAACTGTACGAATCGACGTAAGAAGGATTCGGGAATATCTTTTCACAAGTAAGTTGGTTACATACTGTACATTGTATTAGGATATTGTAAAATGACTGAAAACCATTTGTACATTTTTATTGTGATAATAAAAGGGAGTGTTTTGTAGGAATAAGCGCAAACTTGGAATTTATTTTTATAATTCCACTGCAAAATCCTGAGCTTCTCAGTAAATGGTTATATACTGTTAAACGCGACAAATTGATACCACAGGCTTTGCTCTTTTCATTTCGCAGAATCGTGTTTCTGCATTTCTGCAATTGAATATGACTATGTCGCAGTTTCGTTACGTAGACAGTAGAGGGCTCTAGTGTCGGTGCAGACATTCAGATGTCACTGAAGGAGGCAGACAGTACTATCGGAAGCTTTTCGAAGATGCACTTCGGTCAGAAGCACTAGATTCTGAATGTGATGAATCCGAGCTGGAATACAGACTGATGATACAAAAATAAGATTTCTTAGGTCTTTACTGGGAGTAACCTTGAGAGAGAGAAAAACGTCTTTCAGATATCCGAGCTCAAATGCAAGTGGAATAATTACTAGGGCTGGATAAAATGTAATGGCAACATTTCGATATTTCTGACATGGCTTTATTCACAGGGGTACAACATTTACGTACCTTCTATATAGTCGCCCCCTTATTTATTACCTTTTGCCAAATGTTTGGAAGGCGTCGTACACCATCAGCGCGTCCATCTTTGTTGATGTTCCGTATTGACCGCCCTATAGCACGGATAAGTTCATCTCTGATATTGTACCGGGTCCCTCGCAGTGGTTCTTTCACTTTGGTGAAAAGATCGTAATCGCATGGACTCATATCGGGTGAGTACGGTGGATGTTCCAGAATCTCCTTTGACAGCGGCGCAAGAGGTCCTTGACAGCAGCAGCGGTGTGACTCCTTGCATTATCATGAAGAATGATGGAGTTCTGTACCACCAAGTGTCGTCGTTTTATCCTGAAGACTGGACGAAGGTGGTGCTGCAGGAACCTGCAGTAGTAGTCCGCGTTTGCCGTCTGCCTTGGAGGTACAGCGTGGTGCAGTATTACCCCATCAATGTCATACGCCACAATGAACATCACCTTCACAGCACTTTGTGTAGGGCGCACTTTCTTCGGACGAGAAGAACCTGGATGCTTCCATTCATTTGATTGACGTTTCAAGTTTGGTTGGTTCGTATGAGCGAGCCCAGGTTTCGTCCATAGCGACGATTCGTCCAAGAAAGTCGTCATCTTTCCTTTGGTACCGGTCCAACAAGGCCTGTGCGACTGCATAGCGGTGCCATTGTTAAACCTCGGAAATTTCATGGGGCATCCAACGCCCTGTAATTTTGCGGTAGCCCAGAATGTCTTGCAGAATGTGGAGCACAGTTTTGTGACATACTCTGACTTCCGCTGCTAACTCACATAATATAGAGTTAAGAAGGAATATTCACATAAATTCCATAGTAATACAACTATACTGTACTAAATGGATGAAACACATCATTCATAAAGAAAGTGATATCCCAAAAAAGAGATTGAGTATGACATGATAAGTTGGAACTGATATTGATGGTTCCTTTAGCCTTATAAAAGTAATCAATAAACTAATCAAAACAATATTACAGTACAAAGCAAAGTTATCTAGGTGCTCTATATGTTTTAAATGTAACTAATATGACATAACAAAACTCTTATCGCATTATGCTTTTAAGGTGATACTTGTGAGCAACTTCCTACCATCAGAATATTAAATTATTTTCTCGAAATCTGCTGAAGCTATAGAGCTGACATTTTTACAACATATGGGCACGTATCTTTTGCTTATTATGTAACAGTAGTTGCTTTGTTAATTAATTTCCTTACAAACAATTTCCATGCGAATATTTTCAAAATTTTCAATACACTATCTTCAGTAATACGTATTTACGGTATATTAGATTTAAGAAAACATTCTGTAAGGCTACTAAATAAATAGGCCTAAATCTGAAAATTTCACTTTTCTATAAAAATAGTTAAGAAAATATTTATTTTGAATAAAAAAAAATCAAACTTCTGAAAATGAGCATTAAAATTAAAACTTACATTCTTATAATGCACTTATACTTGTCAGACAAATATAAGAATTAACATGTATGTATGTATGTATGTATGTATGTATGTATGTATGTATGTATGTATGTATGTATGTATGTATGTATGTATGTATGTATGTATGTATGTATGTATGTATGTATGTATGTATGTATGTATTATTCACACTGCAATGTGTATATACCGGGTGGCAGTGGTAACTAATTACACTCAATAATGACAATAATAATCTTATTAATTAAAACTACAATTACAATAATAAAAATACTAATAATTAATACTAATAATAATAATAATAAATAATAATAATAATAATAATAATAATAATAATAATAATAATAATACTACTACTACTACTAATAATAATAATAATAATAATAAATAATAATAATAATAATAATAATAATAACAGGGAATATCCTAAATTAAATGAAGCACGATCACTTAAAATAACATTTAAAATAAATCTAATTTCTATCTTAAACCTAAGTTCGAACTAAAACCCACGAGTATGATATGATCATATCTGCACAAGTACCTTTGAACATGTCGCTGTCAACTCACTCACTGCACTGGAACTACGACACATTTCACTGATTCTATCCTGATTTCACTAACACTTCAAAAACATTTCACTGTTCAA
>JAJSOF020000001.1:181396306-181406913 GCA_025594305.2 Periplaneta americana | reverse complement strand
TGTTTCATTCACTTAATATTGTATAGTTTTATTACTCTGAAATTTATGTGAATATTCCTTCTTAACTCTTTATTATGTTATTAACTGCAATATTAAGAAACTGGTGTTAGTACTTTGTTTTACAGACAATCTAGATAATATCAAACAGCAAATAGCCATATAAAATAACGACATAAAATTTCACGTTCTGTTTGAAGTTTGTACACCACTGTTTTCTTAATACAACAGGCTGCTTATTCATATACATAATCCTTGCTCCTTCCATACCTAGCGCTTGATGCCCGCGCACGACGTCAAGGTCAGAAAAATGCGCTTGCTTTGACATCACTGTTGTACGAGGACGACCTATATCCCATTTTCGAATTCGATTCTAATAATATTCTTGCCGAGGAGGGCGTACAGGAAGCTTTCTTTTATATAAGCCTATGATCACGTCGTTTTATTTGATACCATTGCATCTCTAATATTGGGTAATTATTCCACTTGCATTTGAGCTCGGATATCTGAAAGACTTTTTCTCTCTCTCAAGGTTACTCCCAGTAAAGACCTAAGAAATCTTATTTTATATCATCAGTCTGCATTCCAGCTCGGATTCATCACATTCAGAATCTAGTGCTTCTGACCGAAGTGCATCTTCGAAAAGATTCCGATAGTACTGTCTGCTTCCTTCAGTGACGTCTGAATGTCTGCACCGACACTAGAGCCCCCTACTGTCCACGTAACGAAACTGCGACATACTCATATTCAACTATAAAACTACAGGGACATCATTTTATTTTTATTAACATTTATAATATTAACCTGGCTATACGTTTAGAGAACCGGAAACGCAGTTTGCTACCTCCTTCCATGACTGTAGTTCGATGATACTGGCGTAAAACACAAACAAATTACTTTACTAGGTATAGGAGGGAAGAAAAGTAGTTCATCCATTTATGTAAACTAGGAAATATCGCGATTTTGAGTTCGATAATTTTCATTAGGTTTGTGTTTAATCAAAATACAGTACTGTATTAAGAATAAGTGTTTTTACTCACGAACTGAGTTATCCATGCGAACGTATTCATTATGCAGTGCATATTATACTGTCTACAGCACATTAGCGTACAATATAGAGAAAGAAGTTAAATTTAAAAATAATCATAATATGAATATTTAAACACATTTTTGAAAATGGTGGCCGTTCATTTCGATACAGGCTTCAGTTCTTTTGTGCATATTATCGTACTATAGACTATTACATCTAATTCCAATTTACAGTTTCGTCCTTTGTACTAGTAACTTATGTTGAAGTAATTCTGTACCTACTCTATAAAAGAGTACCTTACGTACTGTAAATTCAATTTTCACTTCTGCCCGACTCGCACAGATAAAATTACTCAGACATGCTATCTACTGTCCGTCCAAGTGGTTATGCCGTAGGATCGTAGAAAGGGGAGAAATCACGTGACAGTTAATTACTTAACGAGACCCTTTTATTTAAATTATTTTAAACAGTTGTATAAGTTAATATTACGTAAACGTTCAATTCCTAACAGAAATTAATGTTTTCAGAAAAGGCTAAAACAGCCCAGATTTTACATAGGGGTGAACAGAAGCAGGTGGGGGAAATCGGGATACGACGTAGACAAACGGACGACGGTACCTGTGCGAAAATATGATTCAATATTGAAACTCTTTCGTCACTGGAAAACGCCAACATATTTCTGGAACGTACTATACTCACTAACTCAGTGCTGTTTACTATATGCGGTCTTGATTCTGTGTGGAGGACGGTTGAACTTCATTAGTAGAAGGGGTGGGAGTGAAGTACATTCAAAAACTCAGGTACAATAAAAATTGAAGTAAAAATAAAATGATGTCCCTGTATAAAACGTCTTTGTATTCAACGAGTTACTCGTTGGTCACATTATAAACTATGCATAAACAGTAAGACATTAATTCATACTGTTCTCCAACCAGGAGATTAACCGTCAAAGAAATGTGCTTACTATTGCGTCATCTACTAGAGCGAAGTAGATAGATAATATTACCGTTATAATGTCAGTTTAAAAAACATGCGCTCTCTTGCATAATATGCAATATTTAAACCGTCAGTTTCTTGAACATTTTTATTTTGTTTATGAAACTACTAGTCCTAAGCCTAGAAGTTCTAAGTTAGCCTCTATAGGGTAAACATTGGTAATTTCGTGATAACTTCATGAAAATTAATGTAAAATGCAAATCTATAAATATATCCTTATTCCGACTTTTTCATCTAAAAGACGATACTTTGCTGTACAAATTTTGGTGACATAAAAGATTGGACACGTTCTTGAACAAGTGCCAAAAACCACTTTTACAACTTAAGCTAAAGGGTTGGTTATTTCGTGATAACCTTGATAATTTCGTGAGAGGTAGAAGAATTGTGGAAAAGTTCATTAAAGTCAAATGAAATTCTCATTTATTGTTACAAGACTTCAAACATAGTAATTCCGTCTAATATTCATAGCAAGAAAACATAGAAATACATATCAAAACATAATAAGAATGAACTAAAAGTAAAAATTGCAATTGAAAAGGGATCTTCTTTGCCTTGAAAGGGTGAACACTTTTATTACGGACTTTACTATAGCCTATATTACTAGGGTAACTCCAAAAGTTTCAAATCGAAATGAAATCAAATCAAAGTAATGCGTAACATTTGTTTAAAAATTATATTTTTATCCTACATCTTTACTATTTTCGCAGAATGTAGATACATCCCTTAGGAACAAAATGTCACTTTTCCACATAATCCCCTTCCCTTTCAACTGCCTTGCGTAACCTAGGAACGAGGGCCTACAGACCAGCAAAGTAAAAGTCTGGACCAACACGTCTGAGCCACACTTTAGCAGCGTGCACAAGGGAGTCATCTTCTTACCCCGTTCCATGAAGGGATCCTTCAGTTTATCAAAGAGATGGTAATCGCACGGTACCAGTTCAGGACTGTAAGGCGGATGTTTCAATGTTGTCTATCCGAATTTTCTGAACTGGTCTGTGGTGTTGTGACTGACATATGGCTGTGCGTTGTCGTGTAATAGCAGAACATCCTGCTTCTCCCGATGTCATCGAACACGACTGAGTCGTGCTTGAAGTTTCTTGAGAGTTGCCACATACGCGTCAGAATTAATGGTGGTTCCGTGTGGCATGATGTCCATAAGCAAGAGTCCTTCTGAATCGAAAAACACAGTAGCCATAACTTTTCCTGCCGAAGGTGCACTTTTGAATTTCTATTTCTTTGGCGAATTTACATGATGCAACTCCATGGTGGAGCCATGTTTCATCTTCTGTCACAATTCTTGCAAGTAAGTCATCTAGCACTGATCATTGGCACTTAGCGTGACAACAAATCAAACAGAAGCTACACTGAAGCCATTGCGTCCCCCTTTTCTTTTTTGTTATCACATCTTATCTTCAGATTTCTAAAATTCGTATTGTAATATAATTTTTAAAATAATATATAATGTAACGCTTAATACTCAACAAAATTTCGCCTCAAACAACTAAGATTTGTATCAGTAAAGCTAAACCTATAAGGTGGCTACATCTGTATCTAAAATTCCAAAAACATTTCCTAAATTTTCATTAAGATATAATAAATATTTGTACCAAATATCATATGCTTACCTTTAGTAATAAGCCTGTAATGTAATTACAAACATCCACAACGTTTTTACGCCTGAGAAGTCGGCTCTAACTTGCTCTCTCCAAACATAAAAGCTCACTGAAGCAGCTACAATAGTCACACAAAGCGTAGCTGTATGTTTCTGGAAACCGGACACCATATGCAATCCCTTGGAGGAAATTTTAATCTCGTAACATCATTGGTTAGTTCACGAAAGAGCAAAGAAAAAGTATCACGAAATAACCACTGTCACGAAATTACCAATGTTTACCCTACATTAAATTGCTGGAGTTTGCATTTTCAGTGCGCGCTTACCCGTAACCACTTCGCACAGTTCATAAGCACATTTTCGTTCTATTTATGCGCAACTCATGTTGTGTTATCTTAGATCAGGGGTTCTCAACCTTTTTAAGATAGTGAGCGCTACTCACATGTAATACTAACTGAGCGTGCAACGTGAAGTCGAACAGGTTTAATATATGAATACATGAATAAATTACTTAACAAATACCTAAATTTTGCATTTTTAAAACAAAGACCGTGTTAATGAGATCCTTGAACTTCAGTGTTATTCAAAACTTCAGTGGTGTCCAAGGATAAACGGCTTAGATATGAATCAATAAATTAATCTTGATCTCGCTTTCTAATGGAGGTATTTAATAAGTGAGAAAGTTCTTTTCTTTTCTTTTCTTTTTTCTTCTCTTCTCTTCTCTTTTCCTTTCCTTTTCTTTTACTTTCCTTTCCCTTTTTTCCTTTCCTTTCTTTTCCTTTCCTTTTCCTTTCTTTTCCTTTCCTTTCCCTTTCCTTTGCTTTCCTTTCCTTTCTTTTCCTTTCCTTTCCTTTCCCTTTCCTTTTCCTTTCCTTTCCTTTCTTTTCCTTTCCTTTTTCTTTCCTTTGCTTTGCTTTCCTTTTCCCTTTCCTTTCCTTTCCTTTTCCCTTTCCTTTCCTTTTTCCTTTCCCCATTTCCCTTTTTTCCTTTTTTTCCTTTTCCTTTTCCTTTTCCCTTTTCCCTTTTTCCTTTTTCCTTTTTCCTTTCTCCTTTCTCCTTTTTCCTTTCTCCTTTCTCCTTTCTCCTTTTCCCTTTTCCCTTTTCACTTTTCCCTTTTCTTTTCTTTCCTTTTGTTTTCTTTTCTTTTCTTTTCTTTTCTTTTCCTTTCTTTCCTTTTCTTTTCTTTTCTTTTGCATAGATATGTCGTACCGAACAAAGCTTCACATTTGCGAGAGAAACACCCCGTAGTATTTGGAACCTTTTTGTATCTTCCGCTTCCTGAAGATGGTGAATTTTATTTCTCCTTTTAAAACAAATATTTCAGCGCCAAGGAGGACTAGAGACTAACAATTGAAGCTCTTCACGAGCAGCAAAATTATCTTGATTTTTCCGATTAAGTCCACACAGAATTGAAAGGGATTATACAGTATGAAATATGAGAAAGCCTGTAAGGTTGCTAAAGCAATATAATGGGTGGATGGGAACATTATTTGAGCCGTTCAGAACAGAAGTGGTGTAAGTCAGAAATGGGTAATGAGGGTTAAAGTAAACATTCTGTAAAATACAGCGCAAAGTAGCAATTAATATTCAATTTATTTAAACTATTAGTAGACAGTGGATATCACGAAACACATAATAATTGCTACTTTGCGCTATATTTTACAGAATTTTTTACTTTAAACCTTATTATCCAATTTTGACTTACACCACTTCTGCTCTGAACGGCTCATTTGTTCCAGCTCGTACAACAAAGTTTGCATTCAAAAAAGGACCTCAGGAACGTTCGTGCTCGCGAGCACTTTTTACTCTCATGACAAGAGCACCTAATATCATTAAAAGAGCACAGTGGTGCTCGCGAGCACCAGGTTGAGAACGTCTGCCTTAGATGTTTCCGCGCAACTCATATACAGACTATGACCACAACGCGCAACTCCGCCCCCCCCCCCCGAGAGAATTGTGACGAACAAGGTTCGTGTTTTTCTCGGGATTTTTCCGTTGCCACACATTAGGCATATACATCACAGTCTAATAGATACAGTCACGCAACTCATACGTATAAAATATGCCAACATTTGACAGCTGGCGCGACAGTAGCCCTCTAGCGGCAGGCAAGTTAAAAGTGTGCACACGACATATGATAACACATCAGAAAATGGGTTTTGCGTAATTTATTTTATATTTTTATGCTATACAATAAGTGTATATGGTTTTTATTAATTCTACTTTAGAATCCTGGAAGAATTTCACACGCAGTTAATCTACAGGTTTCAGAAGCTGGGAATAAACGTAATTCTTTCTGCTCCTTACAACTGAATCATGGCCCTGATCACGTATCATGGTTTGAAATAACATAATTGTTCGTGCGTGGTCGGTGAATTCAATTCATTCCTAAATATATTTATGAATCATTGGAACTTTGTATTTTCTGTGAGAAGAGTAAAAATTAGTAGCTTCAAAATTGAAGGGCATACCTCGTAGGGTACATCGCGTGGTGAACTCCTCTCCCTATTTCCTGAGAAATTAACTATTTTCAATACCGCAAATTGGGGTAAACTCGGCCGCTGAGGTAAACTTGAAAATAAAGAAAAGGGGATGATTTAAACATTAATATGAAGTTCATTATTTTTCCATTTCTTAAGAACCGGTATTTTCTTTATTATTTTGAGTCACACATTGTGCTGATGTTATGGTTTAAATTTTTATGGCAAGTTTACCGCATTTTACATTACATTTCCAGTTTTCACACATAAGCTTAATTTTAACTTATCCTACCTATATAATACGTAATTTACATGCACTTACTTTTAATATGACGTAGGTGAGAACAAATAAATGAACACACAATTTTGTTGAAAAAATTGTAACTTCAATTAACTCAGAAAATATAGGCCTGATTTTATTTTCAGAGCAGAAGTGGTGTAAGTCAAAAATGGGTAATGAGTGATTAAAGTAAACATTCTGTAAAATACAGCGCAAAGTGGCAGTTAATATTGAATGTATTTAAACTATTAATTGTCAGTGAATAGCACGAAGGATATATTGATTGCTACTTTGCGCTCTATTTTACAGAATTTTTACTTTAAACCTCATTACCTGATTTTGACTTACGCCACTTTTGCACTGAACGGCTCAAATAATCACTGGGAATGTAAAATCAACACCAATAACAGTCATGCAAATTATTACAGAAAAAATTCATTTTCATATTAAATTAAAAAAGCCTCTTTTATTTTTTGAGAACTTAATACGTCTGCCACATGAATCTACACCAACACATCAGAAATTTATCGACACAGTCTGGATTTATTCAAGAAGTGCATATTTTGCAAAGGGATTACTATACTCTATTTTGCAAAAGGATTACTATACTCCATGAATTCTTGCAAAATTAACACCATGATACCTACTTGAGTGCTATATAACATTGAACTTTTGAAAAATATAAAGAAAAAAACACGAATACACAAATTATGGAATTACTTGCATTAAAATGTAGATACATTATCCAAAATGGGAATGGTTACACATTTACACATATGATCTCCGCAAAAAGTAATATACTGTAACAGGTATTTACTTTGTTTTTATTTAAACTGTCCTTCCTGACGTACAAATAGGTAACTGATAAGTAATAAATGTTTTATAGAACACAATACGTAGGCTACCTACAACGTGGATTATTGGTTATGACTGAGTTATGCTTTTCTCTTGGTCTTTAGGGAATCTGAAGAACGACAAATTCGGAGATTTAAGCTTGTTGTTACTGCAATTTTCGTCATTGCACACATTGCCTTCATTCCGACGCATGATTAAAACGTTATTATAACATCTCGCAACCCTTTAAATCACGTCCTGGCTGTATCAACCCTATGACCAGTGCCTTGCCTGCCGCTTGGGCGCTAGTGTCGCGGATGTTGGCAAAAAAAGTGTTGACGTTGCGAGACTGTATGTATTAGACTGTGATATACATCATTGCGTCATCACTCCATAGCATCACAGTCTAATACTTAGACTGTGGTATAACTGTTACACAGCTACGTCATAGTTTCGTCATTACTTCGTTACGAAAGGTAATATAATATCTGAGGTTCTCAATTGCATCCGGTAGAGCGCTCTAGTGTGGCGTGTTAAGTATCGATAGTACAACTGGCTGTAATCGATTACCACACTACATTTTGGTCAAAGAGTACAAGCTACAGCAATATTATTCTAATAATTCTATGATCTTTTGTTTGTTCTTCTGTGGTTACAAGGCATCCATCATCATAAAATGACAGTCGATACGAACAGCTGTTAGAGGGGCGGCCATTTTTTCGCTATATACAACGCTTAAACAAGGGGTTTCGTGTATATAACTACTGCAAAGCAATTCCCATTGTATAGTTACAGCCTGTTTATACGTCCATAGCTTATTCACGGTTTATTAGTAACGTTTTCTGTCTCAACTCTGCATAAGTCTCGTATAAAAACTATACACGGTTTATTAGTAAGACTGAAAGAATATAGTCGCGAATTTACTAGCGAAATTTCGATTGTCTTATTTCGGTACGGCCAGGTCACTAGTAGCGAGCATAGTCGGCGCTGCTGTGCTGTCCGCCTTATCCAGTTGTTCCGAGAGATGAAATGAAGGAGAAGTGAAGAGTTGGAATGAAAGAGGGAAACAGAGTACCCCGAGAAAACCCATATGCAACGTCTATTTTACCATCATACATTCCACGCAGACCGAACCCTTCATGAAAGGCCAATGCACTAGCACTGTAGCCACACATGCGGCACGAATGGGTGTTACACGTCCAGCTTCCATGCACGTCCACACTTACTGCAACTTCAGCGCTCTGGATCATTTGATTTTTCCTTGGAATAAACGACAAGTGGTGCAACTCAGCGCCCCTCGGTCCGTAACGCTCGGGTTGCGGGCTCACGCTACGCGCCGATGTTGCAAAGTATCGTTCGCTGTCCAGATAGGATCGCAGCGCATGTTCTGTTGCAAGTCTGGACGCACCTTTACAACTGTCATATTGAAAACAATACACTTCGTGTTGCAAGGTCGACTTCGAACTTCAAAATAAAATTGAGGCCATGTTGATAGCCGATATGCTTGGGACTTCAAAACACATTCATAGTTTCAGGCCTTGCTTACACAATAGAACCGAGTGTACAAGCACATTTAGACACCTAAGAAGGTTTGAAAATATTGAAATAAATTCTAAAATACTCACTTTAAATTATCTTTTGCTGTCAATTATTATTTTCAGTTATCACAAATACTGTAAATTATTTCATTTTTAAATTCTGGAGAATATTGAGTATAAAATTTTTAATTCAAATGTAATTTATCGTCAGGATGCGAATTAGCGGTGGGGGATGGGGGGATTTCCCCCCCGTTTGGAAAGTTATCCCCCTTTCATAAATTCATATTAACATCCCTGCCAGGGATAACTTCTATCCCCATCACAAAATATAATTAGTTTAATACGAGAATATTTTATAAAGTATAAAGTAAGCAAAGAAAATAATAATAATAATAATAATAATAATAATAATAATAATAATAATAATGGTTTATTTAACCTGGCAGAGTTAAGGCCATACGGCCTTCTCTAACACTCAACCAGGAGTAAAATTACGTTACAAAAAACATTACAAATTTACAAAGTACACTACAATTTTACACACAAAACTGAATAAGATAATAATATAATGTAAACAACAAGTAAGCAGAAATCAGACATAATATACAGTATAACATACAGAAAGAAAGGAAAAAGCATAATAAATTAATTTGAACAGCAAGTCAAAATAAATGAGACATACAAAGTATAAAAAATAAGAAAATTAATAATAATAATAATAATAATAATAATAATAATAATAATAATAATAATAATAATAATAAAAGTAGTAATGAAATAGTGCAGTACAAAGCATACAATGAATACAATATTTTTAGGTACACACAGTAAGGAAAATTATGATTATATATAGCTCAAGTTATCACATTATAGATATACCATTATCGGGAAATATGAAAACAAAAAGATAAAATAAGTTAAATATCACTACTGGGTGTTCAGTTCAAAGTGTGTCATGACTCGCTGTATGCCGTCATGTGGCTAGCCGATGATCCTAGAGAATTCAATCTTCCTACACTTCCGCAGAGGTGTATAAACTATGAGACAGAGAAGTTGCCTAGCAAGTACGGCGTTCATTCTGAAAAGTACGTACCGATACGTACGGTAACGCCGGTAGTGGCAGGAATGTGAACTGGTTGGAAATACGTACTGTCGGGATATGGGGAGAGGGTTAAGACGATTACTTACGTATTTGTTGACATTAACTTCGACGGTCAACATGGACACGGAGCATTTGATTTGTGTTGTGGAATGTTACTGTACGCAACCGATGATAACAAATACCCTGCGTACGACTTGCCGGCGCAAAACACAGTTCGAAAGAGGTTATGGTAGCACACAGACCGTACAGACCGCCATCTGTTGCTACGACGTTCAAGTCATACCGTACACGTTCTCAAGTTCAGATTGAAGAACGCCTTAAATAATAGGCAACTTCTCTAACATATAAGCTAAAACTCGCTTCAAATCGGTGACCCAACAACAGTGACGTCATGACACACTTTGAAATGAACACCCAGTAGAACATAGCACTAGAACAATGTGTGTATTAAGACAAGAGGAGTGATGCAAGTGATGCAATACGTAAATACGTTTAGTTTGAGAAATTCCGGTATGGTTGGATGCTTGTAATGTTCAGCACGCCGCACCGTGAACTTAATCCAGGCTGTTGTATGCATGATGATGAATTACTGATGGCGAAATGAGTCTGAGGTCCAACGCCAACGAGGTATTCTCTATCTCAGGATTCTATCCCATCTTCATCAGAAATCTAAATTCGCACCCTGTTTATTAATATATATTTACAAATTAAGAAATTTCACTTCTGCCGCTCATTGAA
>JAJSOF020000001.1:181371213-181396206 GCA_025594305.2 Periplaneta americana | reverse complement strand
AATCCATGTTTAAACATAGTTCACTGAACTATAAAACGCAGCAATTGTGTGTCTATTATTAGTGTAAAATACGATATCAAAACGCTATTTTTGCCACTCAATGCACCTAAAGTACGCAATGTTTCTTAATTGCGAGAACAGCAACTAGGTATCGAAACGGATTAATCAACACTGCGATAGAACTAGCGGAACTATTATCTTGCGAGTAGAGTTGCCTTACGGCAATCAGATGGGTTATTTTGTAGACTTACTAAATTTCCGCGGGTTACCTCTATGTTTACAATGTTACCATTTGAGTCAATATATAAATACAATTATCGGATAATAGGAAATGCAGACTAATTTGTTTAAATTATGTGCTAGGCTATTATCTCTCAAATCGAGATTTTTATCACTCCCCAATTCGCTTCTTCGGGATTCAACCAAGAAATTGGGAAAATCCCGCCTAAATTGGGATACCCGGCAACTCTGGCTGTCAAGATGATTTTCATAGGAACTCTGAATGTGAATATTCATAACCACGGTTAATAAAAGAATTAACGTCTACTTTTTAATTTAATCTGTAGGTTAAACTGCTGTATAAAATCAAAAGAATAATAATAATAATAGTAATAATAATAATAATAACAATAATAATAATAGTAGTAGTAGTAGTAGTAATAGTAGTATTAGCAGTAAGTAGTAGTAGCAGTAGCAGTAAGTAATATAAGAAACTGTTTCATTAATCCGTAATTAAGACAAGAGTTTACATTCAATCAGTCGTATTAAGAAATTAACTTTTTATAATTTATACAGTTTCTGTATAATTAAATTCGGCGGATAATTATTCATGTATGCACTGAAACAACAGATGTTTGCAGAAAATGAAGGATATGGAGTGGATGAAGGACAATAACAATGTAACGTAGTTTGAAATGTAACAACTATCTTCGAAATGAGTTGAACACACTGAATGATTCAATGTAGGGTAGAATTTCTCTCTGCGGATTGCACCTATCCACTTTCAGTTAAGGAATCTTTACTCAGAGGAAACCTGAAGCACAAACAGTCGCATAAGTAGAATAGTTCGTCGTCTGTAACATAATACGGAACAAAAATCGTCGTAGAAATTAAAGATTAACTAATAAGTGAAATGTAACATTCCTTCCTTCTTTATCTTTACATCCGTGTGCATTGCTGCAAATAAAACAGCACACGAACGAACCATACTTATTCAGCTCAACCAAACAAATGGCCGCCCGTCGGCTGTTCAATTTGGGAGCATAACACTAGCGCCAGTGAGCGGTCTAGCGGTTATTTAGTAAGTCTATGCTGAGCGCCTCTAGGTCCGTAACGCTCAGGTTGCGGGCTCACGCTACCAGTGGCGTATACTGGTTTAAGGGTCTGGGCTACCACTGACCCTATTATTACTAAAATATATTTTAAAAACCCTATAATAAAATTCCTTACCTATTTATATGTGAATTCCAGACTCCTTGATTGGGACGAAAATACTTTGATGACTTCCTCATTGAAATTACAGTTGGGCCGCTTGAAGTTTCTGTAGAAATGACTTTTCAATTGACATCAGTGCCAAGCCGGATAAACGTTCTTGTGTATGAGTTGATCTACAGTAGGATTTTATTCTCTTCAACGCAGAAAATGTTCTGTCTACCGATGCTGACGTAGCTGGTATTGTCACAATTAATGTTGCCAATTTAAGGACTTCAGGAATAACTTGGTTCAGCTGGTTTTCATATATGGCAGATAATATTTCATGGATAGGTTTGTTCGAAAAATCAAAGGCCTCTGCTGAATATATTACACTTAATTCATTTTTCAAACGTACTTGATCAAAGTGACTGTTATAGGACTGAAATAATTTGTTTAGTGCCTCATTCGGGAAGTTTTCTCTATAAGCAGAACATTTTTGAGAATCTAGAAGATGTGTGAACTGAAGCTTTCCATAATCAGAAAATCTGTCAGTAATTTCCATGTGCATACGATCTAGTATGCTGTAGTACAGTTGCCTGTATTTCAATTCATCATCTCCTTTTCTTCGCTTTAATGGTGGTTCCATTGTATTGTCTGAAGAATTTTCATTTTCCATATTACTCCATATGGACGGAAACCCACTACGTCTGAACTCGGATATAGTATGTTTTAACTTTGATACCTCTTGCAAGCAGTATGCTATGTCTAGACTTTTGTCTGAAGAATATTGTAGAGCACATCTGTATGTGCGAACACTCTAACATAGACTTCAAGAAGAAATATATTCTGAAACTGTGTGAAAAAATACAAATATCCTTGAGCCTGCACAATTACATCATCATCCCAGTTTTCTTCAGAGTCATTACAAATGATATTTTCAAAGAAAGCAGTCAGTTGTTCTCTGTATTACTTTACTGTATTTACAAGCCGAGATGTAAAATTCCATCTAGTTGGTGCTACTTTTGGGAGTTTCTTTTTCATAAGTTCCTTGAGTTTTCTGATCTTTTAGGGGATGATGAGAAAAATGCAGCTAAACCCGACAGTGTTTTGAAAAAATGCGGCATTCTGGAATGGATAAAGTAGTTTGTTGCAAAACTAAATTGAGAACATGGCTGTAACAATGGACAAATAGTGCTTGAGGATACTTTTCTTGAACTTTTGTTTTTAAGCTATTAATATTTCCCGCCATAACTGAAGCACCATCGTATGTCTGTGCAATTAACTTATTGCCGACATTGTATTCTGCTATAACACCTTCCACATGCTGAAACAAAGCAGCAGCAGTTTTGCCCGAACTGACATTTGTGAATCCTATAAACCATTCTTGAACATTGGCAGTACTGTCGACGTATCTTAAAACAGTGGACAATTGACTCTGATTAGAGCAGTCACTTGTTTCATCAACAACAATGGCCACAAAAGGTGCTTCTTCTATTTCAGATTTTATGTTCTTTATCATAACCCCACTTATAGCAAATATTAAGTCATTCTGAATTGCGGGAGAAGTACCACGGAATACTGTTGAACTCTCAAGATGATTGGCCAGTAAATGGTTAAATTCACTTAAGGAACTTAAATATTCAATACAATTTCCTCTATTGTCTGATTCCACACTCTCATTATGACCCCGAAAAGCCAATTCTTGTTTTCCTAGAAAGCAGACTGCGTTAATAAGACGCGGTAAAATCTCCCGATTTTTTTCACAAGAGCATTGTGTTGGTTGATGTGTAGAACTTTTTGCTTATCTAGCTGTAAATCAATTCTTGTCTTCCCAAAGTTTGCAAAGTTCATGCTACTATAAATATGAACTTTTGATTTGTCGTGTTTAGGACTGCCGTTCGAAGGGAGTTCATATTAGAAAACCCCTCTTTTGACCACACATTAGTTTCGCGGCTAAATAACAAACATGGCCAGCAAAATAGTTTAGACAGTTTAGAAGTACCACACAACCAATTCCACTCACCATATGATGTTGAAGTGAAATGGCGTGTGTACTCACGCTGTTTTTCTTTTACGTCCACGGACAAATTTAACTCAGGAGTTGGTCTTTCCATTTTCACAATTTCAACTTTCTCGTTGTTATGTACGACGGTTAAAAGGCACTTTTAATAAACCTTCTATTACACAGTCATTTTCAACACAAACCTCTCCAGAAACTTGTTCTGCCATATTTTCACAATATCACTTAATTGGGAAATTAAAAACTTAATAATTCACAACTAATATAACTCTTAGACACTCGAACAAATCACAAATTTAAAATACTGCACTGCAAGAACACACATTAATGAGCTAGCGTACTAAGCATATTGTTGCTTCGCGCCTTCCAAGAAACCGATCACGAGAGCGGCAACTCACCGACCTACAGTGCACGATGGAAACAGTAGGGAGCGGGGAGACGGGGAGTTGTGCGACGTGAGCGGAACGGTCACTGAGCTACCCTTCGTAGCAGCGGTTTCTCCAGCGATGCCGCCTTGACAACATGTTTCTTTCGAGCAGAGAGCGCATATAAATCTAACAATTACTTTAATTTTAATTACTGTGGTAAAACTAATACGGTAATACAAAATTATTACATTATGTTATATTATAAACTTTTTCTTTTGTAATTTCCTTGGGCTACCGCCGGTAGCCCCGGTAGTCCGCAAAATACGCCCCTGCACGCTACGCGCCGATGTTGCGAAGTATCGTGCGCTGTCCAATAGGATTGCAGCGCGGTTGCGCTACGAAGTTCTGTTGCAAGTCTGGACGCACCTTTACAACTGTCATATTGAAAACAATACACTTCGTGTTGCGAGGTCGACTTCGAACTTCAAAATAAAATTGAGGCCATGTTGATAGCCGGTATGCTTGAGACTTCAACACACATTCATAGTTTCAGGCCTTGCTTACACAATAGAACCGAATGTACAGTATATGCAACCACATTTAGGCCCGATTGTATAAACCATTTAATCTTAGATCAGAGGTTAAATTGATCCTTGTTTCAGCTGAACTTGGAATTTTGTGTTGTATAAAGTCTAATCTGAGATTAATTTGTCTCAAACTAAAGTCAACTTTGACTGAAGAAATTTCTCCGATTAAGTTAGATGATCCAAGTTCAGTTATTTCTTTTCTGTTTGAAATATACGAGTGACAGATTGTGCAAATAAAATATCCATTATTATTAATATTAATAGATATGTTGGGTACATTTATATATATTTCTTTCAATTTCTTGCCTTAATACACAAACATTCTTATATTTTATAAGGCCCTATCGTGTTCAGCAGTACCAAATAACATAACCTATAATTAGGCTATACTATGTTTATAACAACCATTAATTATTAATGGATATAAATGTTCAGTTAATTGTATTACTAAACGAAAATTGTCGTTTTATAAAGCTTTATTATGTTTAGCAGTATCAAACACCATAACATAACAACTTGGAGAACAGTCAACCTTCTTCTTATTGTCCGCCATTATTTATATTGCACAAAAAAACCAGTGTCTCCAACAGAGTGTAATACGGAAAGTCGCCAAAAAGTAGTTGTAAAGTCGCTAGATTTCTCATTATCAACAAAGAAAGATTAAATTTTGTCACTATGGGGTGCTAAAAAGGTAACTAAATCCTATTTAAGCAATGTAAGAGTTAAAAAATTGTTGTTGAAAAAGAGTTAAAGTCGCTAGATTGGCAACACTGAACAAACCTCTATAACATGGTCCGCACATCACGTATTTCACTTGTTTATGCGATGTTGCCAAATCCTTTTCACGTGAACTTAGATTGCATTTGAACCAAGGTAATTTGATCGCAGAAAAGTTTTATACAATAGAAGAAGTGTCTGAACTCGGTTCACTTTTCGATCTTCGATCAAAGTTGATCTTTAGTCAGGGAGTTTTATACAATTGGGCCTTAGACACCTAAAGAAGGTTTGAAAATATTGAAATAAATTCTAAAATACTCACTTTAAATTATCTTTTGCTGTCAATTATTGTTATTTTCAATTATCACAAATACTGTAAATTATTTCATTTTTAAATTCTGGAGAATATTGAGTATAAAATTTTAAATTCAAATGTAATTTATCGTCAGGATGCGAATTAGCGGTGGGGGATGGGGGATCCCCCGTTGGAAAGTTATCCCCCTCTCATAAATTCATATTAACATCCCTGCCTGGGATAACTTCTATCCCCATCACAAAATATAATTAGTTTAATACGAGAATATTATATAAAGTATAAAGTAAGCAAAGAAAATAATAATAATAATAATGGTTTATTTAACCTGACAGAGTTAAGGCCATACGGACTTCTCTAACACTCAACCAGGAGTAAAATTGCGTTACAAAAAAACACTACAAATTTACAAAGTACACTACAGTTTTACACACAAAATTGAATAAGATAATAATATAATGTAAACAACAAGTACCGTATTGGCCCGAGTGTAAGCCGCACCCGAGTATAAGCCGCACCCTTAATTTTAGGGAAAGGAGAGAAAAAAAAAAGAAAAATTGAGTGCAGAATGAGAAAAAAAGGAAAATTGAGTGCAGTGAAATTTACCTGTCACATTATCCAGTTACAAAACTGTTTACATTATGTAAACACTTTTTCTTCAATTACGGTATTACGTGGGTAAATCACCAAAAATACCGGTACAACTAATCACCGTCTTCTCCAATGTCACTGCTGACTTCACTACTACCGGTACCGGTATTTGTTTCATCACTGTCACTTTGTTCATCACTCTCCGTCCAAAGTACGTCGTCCTTACTGCCATCCAGAGCATTAGACACGCAGCATTTCTTGAAGCCTTTGATGATTGAATCTGGTGATATCGTGTGCCATGATGAGAGAATCCACTCACACATAAGGCTGACAGATGGCTTCTTGATCTTCCCAGATGGAGTGAATGCATGACCCCCTTCTAGAAGCCAATCCGAATACTGTTTTCGGAGATGGTCTTTAAAAGGCTTGTTCACGACGACATCAAGCACCTGCAATTTTGATGTCATACCTCCAGGTATGACGATTAGGTCTGTCTTCAATGCAGTAATTTTCTTCTTTACTTCGGGTGTGAGGTGACCTTTAAAGGCATCCAATACTAACATAGCCCTCTTACAGAGCAGCGCACCTGGTCTGCGATTCCAAACCGTAGCTAGTCAGTCCATCATTAGTTCGGTTGTCATCCATCGTTTCTCTTGGCAACGAATCACTAATCCCTTAGGTAAATTCTCCTTGGGCATAGTTTTACGCTTCAGAATAACGTACGGAGGCAGTTTTCCTCCATCTGCCGTAACCGCCAGCATCACAATGATTCTTTGTTTTTCATTTCCAGTTGTTCTCAATGATATGTTTTTTCGCCCCTTTATTGTCAACTGTCATATTGCTCGGCATGTCCCTAAATACGGGCGTCTCGTCAGCATTGCCGATCTGGTGTAATGGGTAAGAGTGGCGCTGATGCAATTCAATGACGTGCCTCTGGAAGTTGATGAGTTTCTCAGTAAAATCCTCTGGCAGTCTCTGTGCTAATGAAGTGCTTCGTCGGAGAACAAGGCCACTTCTACGCATAAACCTGCGGCACCAAGCTATACTCCCATGGAATTCTGTCTGTGGAATGTTTAGGGTCTTCGCTATTTCCAACGATTTTATCTGGATTACTTGTCGAGAGATAGGCATCCCTTCTTTCCTTTTGTCTTGTACAAAGGAAAGGACCCTACGTTCTAGTTCAGGGTATTTCCCAGCCTTGGGTCCTCTGAAAGATTTTCTGGTTGTATTGGCATTTTCAGTTTATCCTCCGAGGCGATCCAGCGCCGCACATTAGACTCATCCACACTAAACTTTTTGCCGGCTTCTCTATTAGACGTACTCTAGCATGACGAATAACTGCAAGTTTGAAACTAGCGTCATAACTGCGCCGAATTCCCAAGCTTGTTGAAGCTTTTCTTTCTACGTTTCCGCTCATGGCTTAACCCGTAGCTACGTACAAACTGTTTTAATCTGTCCTATCATACAAAAGAGTACGATCACTGTAATATGAAGACTGGTACATTGTTGCGTCATATACCATACGACTGCTGACAATTTCAAACACGAGCGCGTGGCATTGTTGCTCCATTTCAAAATGATAAAATTACCGGTAGCAACATGCGCCACATTTCAAGTTTAAATTTATCGGCCGCGCAAATAAGCCGCACCCCAACTTTTCGAGTTTGAAATTTGAATAAAAAGTGCGGCTTATATTCGGGCCAATACGGTAAGTAGAAATCAGACATAATATACAGTATAACATACAGAAAAAAGGAAAAAGCATAATAAATTAATTTGAACAGCAAGTCAAAATAAATGAGACATACAAAGTATAAAAAATAAGACAATTAATAATAATAATAATAATAATAATAATAATAACAATAACAATAACAATAATAAAAGTAGTAATGAAATAGTGCAGTACAAAGCATACAATGAATACAATATTTTTAGGTACACACAGTAAGGAAAATTATGATTATATATAGCTCAACTTATCACATTAGAGATATACCATTATCGGGAAATATGAAAACAAAAGATAAAATAAGTTAAATATCACTACTGGGTGTTCAGTTCAAAGTGTGTCATGGCTCGCTGTATGCCGTCATGTGGCTAGCCGATGAGCCTAGAGAATTCAATCTTCCTACACTTCCGCAGATGTGTATAACCTATGAGGCAGAGAAGTTGCCTAGCAAGTACGGCGTTCATTCTGAAGAGTACGTACCGATACGTACAGTAACGCCGGTAGTGGCAGGAATGTGAACTGTTTGGAAATACGTACTGTCGGGATATTGGGGAGAGGTTAAGACGATTACTTACGTATTTGTTGACATTAACTTCGACGGTCAACATGGACACGGAGCATTTGATTTGTGTTGTGGAATGTTACCGTACGCAACCGATGATAACAAATACCCTGCGTACGACTTGGCTGCGCACAACACAGTTCGAAAGAGGTTATGGTAGCACACAGACCGTACAGACCGCCATCTGTTGCTACGACGTTCAAGTCATACCGTACACGTTCTCAAGTTCAGATTGAAGAACGCCTTAAATAATAGGCAACTTCTCTAACATATAAGCTGAAACTCGCTTCAAATCGGTGACCCAAAAACAGTGACGTCATTACACACTTTGAAATGAAACCCAGCATAACATATCACTAGAACACTGTTGCTGGGTTGCAAGAAAAGCATTTATAGGTTCGTTAAACGCTATTGGTCCTATAACTCTTCATTTAGCGTAAGTAAGCGTTGCAAGAACGACCTTTAAAGCTATTGGTTCGTTAAAGCACTCTGTAAACTATAGGTCGAAAATCGGAGCTGTAAACTGTTAACGAATCGTTATTGTACGTATATTGCTTGTTTTCTAAAGTATTAAGTAATTTCGTGGATATGTTAACATCAGAAACAGGTACGTAAAATGTAATATAGGCTACATATATCGCAATGAACTCGAGATTCATGTGTGTATAGGAAAGGTGTGTAAATAAAACAATTTCATTATTTTTATTATAGAATCGTCTGAATCATCTGATGTAGAGGTTATGTTGGATGTGGTACAACATCTACAACGTTTACCAAGACCAAGAATACTCAGAGACAGATCTAATCCTCTACAAGAGTATGATAATATTGATTTTAAGATTAGATTTAGATTGTCGAAAGACACATTCATGGCTCTCTTACATGAAATAGGGCATCACATTGAAAAACAAACTGCACGCAGTAAGGCAGTATCAGCAAGTAACCAGCTGTTGATTGCCTTGCGCTATTATGCAACAGGAGCATTTCAGACTGTGATAGGGGACCACATACACGTTAATAAATCTACAGTTTGTAGAATAATAAGATGTGTAACTGTATGCATTGCAAGAATGAGAGAGCAATATATTAGTATGCCTCAGGGAAATTCTTTACAAACAGTAAAGCAGGATTTCTTTTCAATTAGCAATTTTCCAAACGTTATTGGTGCTATAGACTGTAGCCATATGAAAATTCAAAGCCCTGGTGGACACTTGAATGAGATGTACCGAAACAGGAAGGGTTATTTCTCCATCAATGTCCAGGCTGTCTGTACAAAGAATCTGAGGATTCTTGATGTCGTTGCACGTTGGCCTGGGTCAGTACATGACAGTACTATATTTGATGCCTGTCTTCTACGTGCAAAGTTTGAAAACAATGAATATCCCAATTGTTTTCTTCTAGGAGACAATGGATATCCTTGTAGGGCTTATCTGTTGACTCCACTTCTTCATCCTGCTACAGAAGCTGAAGAAAACTACCAGAGGTCGCATATAGCAACAAGAAACACAGTAGAGATTATTTGGAGTTTGGAAGAGGAGATTTCCTGTCCTGGCACTAGGAATGAGGACGAAAATATCTACAACATTGGCGACCATTGTGGCGACAGCAGTTCTGCACAATATAGCTAATGAACATAATGAAAACTTACCCGAAGAAGATGTTGATGTTGAGGTGGTAGATGTGCCTGTGGAGCCTGTTCGTAACAATGGAAATGCAACAAGAACAGCATTAATAAACACAGTGTTCTCCAGGCAGTAATAATGGTTTTCATGCCTTTATTTATATAGGCCTATGTACATTCTTACATTACAATATTAACTATCACCTACTTACGTGAAAAGTTGTAAAAATCATTGCAAGAAATACTGATATAATAATACTGAATAACATGTATATAATTATTGATTCAACATAGTCAAGTAATAATTAACACATACATAATAGCTGTTACTTACTACCTAGAATTAAAAAAAAAAAAAAAACATATAATCGAAATATTGTAAATTAAGTTTCAGTGAATTTTAGACCTAATTATTGTTTACAAACAACACTGTGGTGTTATGTCATAAGCTGATATGTACAATTTCAGCAAAAATATTTTGTTGTCTAAATATGTTGCAAATGTTGTTTTTAACGTTACTGCAAAACATGGTATGTCTACTCCCATTAGTAAATAAAAATTAATAAAAAATATTCCTTCTAATGTGTTCTTGATTTTTCCTCAAAGAATCATCATTAAAACTGCTCTCTTGTGAAACAATGAAAATGTACATATCAGCTTATGTCATAACACCACAGAATAATATGATTAACAGGGAAAGGATTTATATGTAAATACATATTTACTTATAAAGCTAATATAATTTATATTTTTGCATTATCTTTATGTTTCACAATGTGTAGGGTTGAAAAATCCTACTTTTATTTTCCATATTTTCCATATTTTAGAGTTTAGTACATATTTTCGTTAATTTCCATATATTTTCCATATTTCATATAAAACAGTCCATATTATATTAGGTTTAACAATAAAACAAAACAAAATTCCATTAACTTTTAAAAATACATTTCAACAATAGAGATTTTAACACATGTTCAGTAATCCCTTTAACATCAGAGTTATTTGAAAATTAGCAGTCCTATCAACAATGGGAAAGTAAGTTACAAAACTGTATTAATTTAATTTAAAATTTTTAACAGACTTCAGTTGTGCAGCTCAACAGTTAAATGCCAGTCAGAGTACACATAGGTTCAGTTTTGTAAATCATACTATAAAGACGGTAAATATGCCAAAAGTACGTCATTCAGTCAATTTAAAATCAAAACTAACAAGTTACATTTCAGAATTTAAAGAAGATGGTTTATCAACTGACAATAAAATATTATTTTGTAATTTGTGTCAGTGTGCAGTATCATCTACACAAAAGTTCCTGGTGCAACAACACATTACAACTAGTAAACATCAGGCCAACAAACAACTAAATTCCAAGCAGAGACAATTGTTTTTAACACAACCAACAACATCGAATGTAAGATCTGAGTTTAACATCGACCTGTGCCGTTCTCTCATCTCTGCTGATATTCCTCTCTACAAACTAAAGAATAAGGTCTTCAGGGAATTCCTTGAAAAATATACTCAACATACAATCCCGGATGAGTCAACACTTAGGAAGACGTATGCTCCATCCATCTACGATGAGACAATACAGAAGATAAGAGATGAAATTAAAGATAGTTCAATTTGGGTTTCCATTGATGAGACTCCCGACAAAGAAGGTAGACTTGTTGGTAATGTAGTTATCGGTTTGTTAAGTGAACAATATTCTGAACGAATTCTTTTACATTGTGATGTTCTAGAAAAGTGCAATAACAAAACTATAGTTAAACTGTTCAACGAAGCTATGGGTATCCTGTGGCCAAAGGGTATTATGTACGATAATGTGTTATTCTTTATTAGCGATGCTGCCCCTTATATGGTCAAAGCTGGACAAGCATTATCTGTTGTATATCCTAAATTGACTCATTTTACTTGTGTGGCGCATGCATTTCATCGTGTGGCAGAAGTGGTCAGAGACAATTTCCCTAAAGTAGATTTGTTGATTTCATCAGTGAAAAAGTATTTCTCAAAGCTCCCAGTAGAGTTAACGTGTTGAAAGAAATGTACCCTGAAATTCCATTGCCACCAAAGCCAATTTTAACTAGATGGGGTACATGGCTAGAAGCAGTTGAATATTATGCCGAACATATAGACTCTATTAACAATGTTCTCCTTGCATTGGACTCTGAAGATGCAGTCTCAATTGATACTGCGAAAACAGTTACCTGTGACATAAGTGTGAAGAATGACTTAGCTCACATTCAGCATACATTTTCATGCATCATAAAAACGCTCAAAAGTCTCCAAAATAGGCACCTTTCACTATCTGAAAGTTTTGAAATTATAAATAGTACTGTGGAACAACTGAATCGTGGTAGAGGTAAAGTTGCAGATGCAGTAAGAGCTAAGGTGGACACTGTACTTTCAAAAAACCCTGGATATGAAGAACTACAAAGGTTGTTGCTGTGATGAGTGGTGAATCAACAGTGAAGATTAACTTGGACTTATCCCCAGCAGACATTGTGAAATTGAATTATGTACCAGTTACTTCTTGTGACGTCGAACGCTCTTTTAGTCAGTATAAATCTATCCTCAGAGACAATAGAAGAAGATTCACTTTTCAGCACTTGAAAGAAATGTTTGTAACCTATTGTTATGGTAACAGACAATAAAAATTTTGTTTTGTTGAAACTACATTGGAAGATAAGGTACGTCCATTATATTTTTTGTTTAGTTTGATTAAAATGTACCAATATTTAACGTACATAGTCATTTTTTATAATTTTAAGTCCATATTTAATTCCATATTTTGGTAAAAATCCATATTTAATTCCATATTTTGGTAAAAATAACTACATATATATTTACATATTTCATATATTTTTAGTCCATATAAATCCGTTCCCTGATGATTAATAATACTGTAAGACGACACAGAGTTTTCAAAAGAAGTAATTATATGTATAAGGCAAACAAAATGAGAAATGAACGTGAAATTGAGCACAGTGAACTTTTTAAAATTGTCTTTTTGCTTGATCTAATTTTGCCTTCGCAATTTCTAATTCCACTTTTAGAATTTCTCTTCTCAATTGGGATTCCTCTTCTTCCGCTTCATACTTTCTTCTTCTTGCTTCTAATTCTTCTTCTTTAATTTGTAATTCTGTTTCCTGAATTTTCTGTTTTATTTCACACACATTGGACATCTCCAGCACTTTTTTCTTGTTTTTACTATTTGTGACGTTGCCATAGCTTGCACACTTTCATACATATCATTCAGGTTTCTTTTTCGTTTTACAGAAGTCGTGGGTGTTGGGGTTGTTTCTACTATCATTTCCTGAGGTTCATATATATGTAGGCCTATGCTTGCTTCACTTTCCTCTACCGGCACAGTAGTCTCTGACACTGATGTAAGTGCCTCCAAGGGCAAGGAAATCGTATCTGAAAAAAAGGGAAATGTAAGGTACATGTACTAGGGTGAAAAAAATCATTATTTTTTAATTAAAATCAAAATCAGTGATTTTTATTTAAATAACATTTTTAATTTCAATCAGATTTTTTTTTTTCAGAATTTGTTTACTTAAATACTAAGTTATTTTTAATAGGATCTTTTTACTAACCAAGGTATTTTTAATAACAAATGATACCAATAACCAAATAAGAGTTAGATTTTTCCAATTTTAAGTTAAAAAACATAGGCCTACTTGAAACAAATGAAACCAGACACTTCACAACTGAATGCTCTACCTATAATACCAAACAGACCCCTAGTTAATTGCATGTCTGCACCAGAGAGTGTAAAAAATAATGATTTTATTAAAAAATAAAAAACAATGATTTTTTAATTTCAATCAGATTTATTTTATTGAAATAGATTTTTGTCAAATTAAAATTCTTATTATATAAATCATTTGAAATTATTGTTTGCTTCAGTGTTCATGAAGTAGGCTATCTAGGATGAATAATGAAGAAGCAATCTACAAGTACATGCTGTGTTTTAACAATAATTTTAATTGGGATATGGTACATTACAACATATTTTTGAACCAGTTCTTCTGTTTTATAGGTAAATGCAACAGAAGGAACTGTTTATAGCATAACAGAATTTTACAATTTATTTATCTAAAATCCTCATTCTGATTTTCACTTGTCCAAAAAACAAAGGGACTAAGCTGATTTGGCTTAATTTTCAGAGGTCTCAGGGTGATCCGTAACTAACGATCTCTTTTATTTTGATACTGAAGGTGCAACTACTGGATCTGTCTCTAAATTTTGATCTTCATTGTCAGATATTGGAGTAGACCTCACCAATTTTTTTCCCTTTATTTATATTTTATACTGTTACATTTTTAATATGTAACTTCACTGCAACAACAATCTCTACATTTCTAAACCATATCATTTGCATTTAGCTATCATGACTTTTCCACTTGAAGTGGGAAAAATTATAAAAAAATAATTCTCTCCAAACTGGATCAAGTTTTAGGCCTGGGTTACTTATTTTAAGTTAAACAGCAACCTTCTTGCTACACTTTTACAAGTAGAACAACTTAATAAACTCAATAAAGTGACTCTTCTCTAGCATAGCAAGTATCTACTAGATGTTGACTCAAAAATGACATAAAACAAACTGGAAAAAAAAAAAACAATTTAAAATTGAACAAAATGGACTACAAGAATAAGAAAAATGATTTTAATTATTTACCCATTGGGTGTGTTATTGTTAACATATTGGATGTGTCTGTAAATTATTATTTCAAAAATTAATAATGAACGTAATTAAAAAAAATGATTGACTGATTTTTGTCATAAAAATAATTTGATTTAAATTAATGATTTATATAATAAAAATCTAACGATTTAAATCATTCCACCCTGACATATACTAACAGGTAGAACGAAGCAGGCTTTTAAAGCGAGTCTGATATAGCTTACAGAAGATACAGAAGGTCTATTATATTAATTTCATAATCTCATAACCTCTAACGTAATTAATTCATCAATCACTAGGTGTCCCCTCTGCTTTTACAGTTTCAATGCAGAGAAAAATCTATGATTTCCAACTGGTATAGGCCTAATTTGTATAGCACTTGGATCAGTTATAATCAACTGTTACTACAGTATATGTACAACAAGCAAAGAGTTAGTTGTGTCACACAATTAGAATGGAGTGGTTCAGTTGTCTCTTCATCGACAAAGTTATGATCATATACTATATTTATATTTCAAGAGTCTGGATTAAAAAAAAATAAAACTAATATTCAGGGCTATCGTTAGCTTTTTATAATGCAAACAACAGTTAAGTGATGTAATAGTTCTTGAACTAGAACAGAAAATAACATAGAAAATTTACTGAGCTCTCATAAGTATGTTTAGGTTCTGTACATAATACTATGGTGCATAAAATTTGAGTTGTGACGATGTTGATATTAAATAAGATCTGTTAAACAAAAATATAGGATATTTTCAGCATTATTTTTGTAATCAATATAAAACTTCGAAGTACTTATTGTATTATCCCATAGGCCTATAACTCCTATAGCAAAATGTGTGCATGCAACAGTGCGATATTTATCTTACCATGGTAATTTGTATCACTGTCAAATTCATTTGTCAGTGGTGTAATTTGTTCGGAAATAAGTCCGATGACCCTCTCACTAACTGTTCCAACCGTCGCAGTAGAAGCAACACTACCACCGCCAGTTTTATATATTTCAACCTGAAAATATCATAAGTAAGGTTAGGTTAGACGCATGGTCAATGATTTCGCGTTTATATTATTTTATTTGTTTCATCACAACTTACCTTTTCTGTACTTTTCTCTTTTCTTGCTCTCCTCTTCAGACAATCATATAAATTCCTCAATTGTTCAGAATTCCGTATACCGGAATCTTGTTGGGCATTAAATTTGTGGCAGATTTCGCCCCAGCACTCGTGTTTTAAAGTGTTCGTTACTGCATCTGTCGTTTTGTTTTCAATGACGTCTTTATACTCGGTAATGATGTCTAATAACAACATTTTTTCTCTTTCTGAAAAATTTTGCCTCTGTTTCTTCTTTTTTTCCATTTTATGTTGCTTATCGCTTGCAAAAAAATACTACCGGTAACCGTACTTCCTACCAAAAACACAATATTACCATCGCGACATGAACGTTTCATACGAGAATTATTTGCGTCGGCTACGATGGCTCTGTCGTTTTACATCTTTTCCGTTTATAGACGGAATACCTAACAGATCGTTAAATATCACGTTTGCAACGATCTATAGTTTAAAGACTGGAATAGTTTAAGGGTCCGTTACTTAACGAGAGAATAGCAATTTATAGAACAGATTTCTTGCAACCCAGCATGTGTGTATTAAGACAAGAGGAGTGATGCAAGTGATGCAATACGTAAATACGTTTAGTTTGAGAAATTCCGGTATGGTTGGATGCTTGTAATGTTCAGCACGCCGCACCGTGAACTTAATCCAGGCTGTTGTATGCATGATGATGAATTACTGATGGCGAAATGAGTCTGAGGTCCAACGCCAACGAGGTATTCTCTATCTCAGGATTCTATCCCCCTTCATCAGAAATCTAAATTCGCACCCTGTTTATTAATATATATTTACAAATTAAGAAATTTCACTTCTGCCGCTCATTGAAGTTAGACATACTCTTTCTTTTTTACAATATTGCCACTATAGCTTTGTATACGAGGAACTTAAAAATAAACATACTTGTTATTCTTTTCACAGTTTCGAGCATTGTAAATAGTTCTGCTTTGGGCTAAATATCGTGTTATTTCATGTTTAATGATTAGACGCCGGTTTAATGTGAAGAAAAGTTTGCTAAGGTAAGACATTTGGTTTGGAAAAATATGAAAATATAAAGTAAATATTTCAATGATAAAATGTTTTCGTTTGTAAACTATTTTGGAGTAAGTTCACCATCATTATTTACAAAATAAACTTTTAGAAATTAATAGATTTGCCTATATTTAGTATGCCACCAATAAAATAAATCTGCATAATTAAGCAATTTGCCAACATCATGAAATCCTTAGCTAAATGCAAGAACTAGATAACTCAGTTTATAATGCTGAAGAGCACAAAAAATATAATCCTTACATTGGCGGGACTCAATACTGGTTATAGTATAATACAAGTAACTTCCTATATTCTCTGGCCAACTATTAGACCTTCTGTCTGCCTTACTTACTTATGACTTTTAAGGAACCTGCAGGTTCATTGCCGCCCTCACATAAGCCCGTCATCTGTCCCTATCCTCAGCAAGATTAATCCAGTCCATACTATAATATCCCACCTCCCTCAAATCCATCCAGGGGAATATTTTGTCTTTAGTTGTTTTATCATATGCATAATTTCTGCTGCGGTAGTGGGAATAAATTTGAGACCTAAAAATTCGGTGTCAAATGCATGTTAGGTAATCAATTGCAGCATCTTCTGCACAGTCTTCAATGTTCAAGTTCTGAATAATTTATCTGACATGAGCCGCCTCTGTCATACAATGAGTCCTCTGTGGGACCTCATCGACAAGAGCCTGAGTCTCAGCGCGGTCGGCCGTGCAGCGCGTTACAAATATATATACTCTCCAATAGATGGCAGACTTAATACCATATGCCATGGTCTTCAACTTAACAAAATAATTCCTAAAGCAATGTTAATCTTCCTTACTGCATTTTTTGCATTTGTTTTGGTGCGGTGTTGATTTATGATTTAAAATATTATATTTATAATATTTGTAGATAATTAATTATTAAGTACCCCTTAAGTTTAGCTTTGGTGTTATGATTTGTATTAATTTATTCAAGTAGAAATTAGGGATTAATTTTCCTATTTGCATTTTATTTCTGCATATTGACTTAAATTTAAAGACCATAAGTTTTATTTTCGGAAATGTTCAAAATATTTACAGAATATTAATGCAGAAAATAATAAAATACAATATTGTACTTCGAGTGTCATATTGTCAGGTTGGTAATGCAGTTGCACAAAATGCCTCCACGTCTGAAGATAGCGAGTAATGTTATTGATGTGAGTTTTAAATTATGTGGTGTTTTGAGTAACTGGAGTTCAGATAAATAGATTGGATAACAATAATTAATCAGCTCTACTGTATAGTTACAGTACTAGTATTTTATTCACTTTCTGTATATAATTATGTATTATAATAATATGGATAACCAACCATGCTTCTGAAACATACGCATTTTACCGTACTGTATTTCAATATGCGTGAACCAATATAAGCTAATAGCATAAGTTTTCTGGGATTGGTGAAATAATTTGTTACAATATTTGGCCAATCTTAGATATCTTCTCACATCACATACGGGACTGACGTCGGATTTGCGTTTCGTTATGGGTCATATGTTAAATGAGGGGATAAGCGCTAAGTGACATGAGGTGGAGGTATGTAACAGGGTTAGTTAAGACAAAGTGATGTTAAGGACGAGGAACGTGAAAAATATCTGTTTCATTTTTCTTCCAGTTTTGAGATGTATTTGAAGTGTCCAGGGGAAAAACACGTTTAGTCACATTTTGCAAATTTTTTAGGAGAGCGTTTACAGACTTGCAGGACTAACAGTTTGGGATCTTAAAGATCTAAACTTTAACTGCCAGATTGAATCAAAATATAGCAATTACTAAATTTGGAATAGGCCTAAACGTGTTTTTCCCTTTGACCCGTGATTTGTTTTTAGGCCTTGATAATACAATTGAATTTACAAGAGACTATGCGTTCAGTATATTATGTGCTTAATATCTTCAATTGGGTGGGGGGGGGTATATTTTTTTGGTATTTTTCCAGAAAAGCTACCCCAAAGGAGGCTATACTTTTTTTATTTTCTTCAATGGCTTGTGTTACAAATATAAGTTAGGCCTAGTCATGAAGAATGGTTTCTTGCTCGTATAGTCATAATATGCAATCTTAACATGCGTACACCATATTGGCAGCACAAGCTCTCTCCAAGTTTGGCTCCGCCTATCTACTACCTTCGAGAATGACATTGCCATTGATGTCCAGTACACTATTAGTTAGGCCTACTAAGTCATAATTTAAAGTATGTGTGAAGGTTTTTAATTGTTGCACTAACTTTTTATTCCAGAGACTGAAGACTGTTAAATCTGAATGCACGGGCTATTTATATGGCTTGATGCATGATGGTGCCTTGTTGGTTGTGGGGCTGAGCATAGAATTAGATGAAGAATGTTACAGTCTGCCAGCCGATGAACAAGAGAGGTGTCACAGTCAATCGAAACTTCATTTCCCGACAGAAGTCGATTTATGTGGTTTTGTAACTTTCAGTGATAAATATGTTACACCTGAGTTTCTGGAAAGTTTGCAACAGGTACGAAAGTATGACCATTGTTAAATTTATTCGTATATTTTCTATTTGTTCACTTTAGCAGCACCAGCTTTGTTCAGATGTGCTATTCTAATGTACTTCACCCACTCTAACTTTGTCACTTCCTTGTCTACATGTCATTTAGCTATCCACTCGTCTAACCCACCTCATGTCACTTAGCTATCCACTCATCTTACCCACCTCATGTCACTTAGCTAGCTATCCACTCATCTAACCCACCTCATGTCACTTAGCTATCCACTCATCTCACCCACCTCATGTCACTTAGCTATCCACTCATCTAACCCAGCTCATGTCACTTAGCTATCCACTCATCTTACCCACCTCATGTCACTTAGCTATCCACTCATCTTACCCACCTCATGTCACTTAGCTATCCACTCATCTAACCCAGCTCATGTCACTCATCTTATCCACCTCATGTCACTTAGCTATCCACTCATCTAACCCACCTCATGTCACTTAGCTATCCACTCATCTTACCCACCTCATGTCACTTAGCTATCCACTCATCTTACCCACCTCATGTCACTTAGCTATCCACTCATCTAACCCAGCTCATGTCACTCATCTTATCTTATCCACCTCATGTCACTTAGCTATCCACTCATCTAACCCACCTCATGTCATCTTATTGGCTATCCACTCATCTCACCCACCTCATGTCACTTAGCTATCCACTCATCTTACCCATCTTACCCAGCTCATGTCACTTAGCTATCCACTCATCTATCCACTCATCTCACCCACCTCATGTCACTTAGCTATCCACTCATCTAACCCAGCTCATGTCACTTAGCTATCCACTCATCTTACCCATCTCATGTCACTTAGCTATCCACTCATCTTACCCACCTCATGTCACTTAGCTATCCACTCATCTAACCCAGCTCATGTCACTCATCTTATCCACCTCATGTCACTTAGCTATCCACTCATCTAATCCAGCTCATGTAGCTACTCATCTTACCCACCTCATCTTCACTTAGCTATCCACTCATCTAACCAGCTCATGTCACTCATCTTACCCACCTCATGTCACTTAGCTATCCAATCTTACCCACCTCATGTCACTTAGCTATCCACTCATCTAACCCAGCTCATGTCACTTAGCTATCCACTCACCCTAACTTTGCCAAATCCCACGGCCTCAAGGTTGGCAAAAAAGTTTTAGGCCTACCCAAAAATATATATATATATATATATTTTTTTTTTTTTAAACTGCTTTTCATATCCTACAGCCATTCCAGTTGTCATGGATGTTACATTTTTACTATTTTCCAATTCTATATATTGAGAATGAAGTGACTTTGTTAACTTTTATTATTATGAATCAATTTAGAAGATCAGTATTATTTTACAGAAAAAAGTTGTTTGAACGAAATGTTGTTTTTGTTGTTTTCTAATGCCAGGCGTTTGACAATAAAGTCATTTGACCTCTTGCACTCCAATATTTTTCAAAGATATTATCATGGCCAGACACTGAAGCACAGATTTTGAGGTGTTCCGAATCCATTTCTTGGTTTGAGTAGCACAATGGGCAGTTAGGAGCCTGATATATTCCAATGCTATGCAGGTGTTTGGCCAAACAATCATGGCCTGTTGCCAATCTGAATGCAGCTACAGACGATTTTCGTGGTAATTAACTGTGGATTATGATGCAGAGAGTTCCATTTTTCCCCTTGAGATTGTGTTATCAAATTTTGTTTGTTGAAGTCTAAGTATGTAGATTTAATAAATCTTGTCACAGAGTAATACATAGATTTAGTAACAGGTCTGTAAGTAGCAGTGCTGCCCTTTGCTAAAGCATCCACATTCTCGTTTCCCAGGATTCCACAATGGGATGGTATCCATTGGAATGCAATTCTTTTATTGAGTGATATTAATTGAGATAGCATTTTAGTTATTTCTGTTGTTTGAGAGGAAGGTGTGTGTTTAGAGACTATTGATAGAATAGCTGCTTTGGAGTCTGACAATATAACTGCATTCTTAAATTTATTGATATGGCATAGAAGATTCCTGAGACTTTCACTTATTGCAATGATTTCACCATCGAAACTTGTTGTTCCATACCCAAGAGATCTATAAAGTGAGAAGAGACAGCACGTAACACCTGCACCGGCACCTTGTTCTCTGGAGATCAAGGATCCATCAGTGTATAAATGAAGCCAGTTTTGTGGAGGGTACCTAACAATAATTGTCTCTAAAGACAATTGTTTTAGTACTTCAGTGTTTACTTCTGATTTCAGTATTTCTTCTATTAAATTTTGATTATATTCTTTATTTAATAGAGTTAAAGGGTTTGGTTTAATCTGTAAGTTTTCTTTTAAATTTGGGATATTGATTTTCTGTTTTAATTCTTGAATGTTATGTTTTATTTAACGACGCTCGCAACAATGGATATGAAACTTTTTTGAGTTTTCAATCTACAGAGAGGACTGTATGAATGCCAATTTTTTCCTGGTAATCTGATAAGTTTTTCATATTGAATCAGTGCTTTTTCTTCTATTGTCATTTTGATGCTGTTAATATTAGTGAGGAATCTCATAGAATCTATTGGAGTTGTTTTGATTCCACCAGTAATGAGTCTGAGAGCTTAGTTTTGAATATATTCTATTTCGTTTATGAAAGGTGAAGTAATTAAAATTTCTCCGCAGTATGTCAGCACTGGCTGTATAAACATTTTGTATGTGGTGTTCAAAGTATTCCTAGAGCGTCTCCATTTCTTTCCTGCTAGTCTTTTTAAAAGGGAGAATCTTTTACGAGCTTTTTCAGAAATGTATTTCAAATGGTTTCTCCATGTTAACTTACTATCGAAAATAACTCCAAGATATTTGGATTCGTAAGTCCTAGGAAGGTGTTGGCCATTGTATTGGATATTGAATTCTCTTTCTTTTTACCAAGTGAAAATATTTGGTAGTTACTTTTGCTTAAATTGAGTGTCATCAAATTTGATGTATTCCATTCATGTAGTTGATTTAGAGCTTTAAGAGCAGAATTTTGAATTTTGTCTCTATGTCTGCAAGATCCGGAAGTCCACAAAACTTTATCATCTGCAAGTAGTGCTGTTTTCATGTTTGATTCCTCTAATAGAGGGTGTAAGTCATTTATATAAATATTGAATAAAGTTGTGCTGAGGACAACGCCCTGAGGTAGACCTTGATATGTTTGTCTGTAACTAGAAAGTGAGTTATTGAATTTAGTGGCAATGAATCTTTGACTAAGGAATTCTGATATCCATCTGAACATATTGCTGGAGATACCTAATTTCTGGAGTTTCAGTAATAATTTATTTCTCCAAACAGAGTCATATGCTAACTGAAAGTCAATAAATATTGCCAAGGTATCTTCTTTCTTGTTAAAACTGTCTTTTATTTCTTGGCCGAGGCGTATGACTTGTTCATTGGTAGAGTGTAGTTGTCGAAAGCCGGCTTGTCTTGGTGATAAAAGATTTTAGGATTCTAAATACCAAGCTAATCTGTTGGAGATCATGGACTAAAATGAATAAAATGTAGGCCTATTATTATTATTGCAGAAAATAAAGATAAAGTTCCGTCACGTTACAAGATTTGTGGACTCATTCACACCTTATTAACAAAAAGTATAAAACTCAGGTCTCTGCCTCAAGCAAAAGGAGATTCATTCTCATAGTGTCCATGTGAGAGCTATGCAATTCTCATAGCATCCAATTAGTTCACAAGCCATAATCGGTAAATATTTCATAGCTGTTTCTTCCATGTCACAGATGTTACACGCATTTTGTCATGGATGTTACAGATGAGTTAATGTCCTTCATTTTTCTAGTTTCAAAACAACTGTGACATTTCTAAATCAAAATAGTCACTGTAAAGGCTCATTCACAATGAAAATTAAACATAACGTAAACATTAACATAAGCACATAAACATATGCCACAAACTTAAGTAGCCAAGGCCCATTCACAATGAAAATTAAACATAACGTAAACATAACACGTGTGTGGAAACAAACATACCGAATCAACAAAACTACAGAATCTATTACATAAAAATGGAGAATTGCACAATGACTGACGATGTATCTATTCAATTTATGTTTCTAATAACTACAATGGCATCAGTATATGGCTTTCAATACTTTAAATCAAAGAAACGGAGATGTAAAATAATCAACTTTTCGTCATATGATTCCATGTTTCGCGCCTAGCTATCATCACGGCCAATAGATCAAAATATTGCCTGTAGGCAAAGCCCATGAGATGTTAAACAAAAAGTGAAAACACGCTTCCGCTTGTTAATATTCCGCCCGCATAAACATAAGCTTGAAAGAAATTTCAGTAGCATCTTATGGAGGGTTGTTACGTTATTTATCCTATGAGTTCAAGGAGTTCCGCCAAATGTTAATGTAATGTTGTGTACTGTTTCCAAATCGCATAAACATAAGTTCTTGAAAGTTTGGAGTTTGCAAACTTTCATGTTAACGTCTTATGATTAAGATTAAGTTTATGCTTATGTAATTCATTGTGAATGCTTTATTAAATAACATGGACACAAGGTTTTATGCTTACGTTATGTTTATGTTTAATTTTCATTGTGAATGGGCCTTTAAGATTGCTAATTGTTATTAACCCACCCAATCTACTTAAAATAAATGTCAGAGTACAGAGTAAAATGATCCTTCATCCTGGAGCTCTGGAATTAACAATGCAGGCTCTCAAAATATTTCAACAATTGCTCCTTTTGAAACATACATTAATGGCTGATCTCTTTATCATTAAGTACTGCAAACTTTAGGGGAACAAGGACTACACATTATCTGGCTAAGACCACTTAGATTCGTTGCCCATAAAACTTATAAAATATTTTCCTTTTGATAATAAAACATTAGCATATTTAAAATTAGAGCCTTATCTATCTCTTACAATGATAATGAATAAATAAGTTATATCTGAAAAAGATTTTTTTTCATTCAAATTCCCAGTTTGCCTGAATTGTCTCATTACCGTTTTAAACAGTGCGAGTCGACCTGGTTGGCGAGTTGATATAGCACTGGCCTTCTATGTTCAAGGTTGCGGGTTCGATCCTGGGCCAGGTCGATGGCATTTAAGTGTGCTTAAATGCGACAGGCTCATGTCAGCAGATTTACTGGCATGTAAAAGAACTCCTGCGGGACAAAATTCCAGCACATCCGGCGACGCTGATATAACCTCGGCAGTTGTGAGCGTCGTTAAATAAAACATAACATTTAACATTTTTAAACAGTGCGATGAAATAGTGAATTTTTTAAAGTTGTTGTCATATGCAGAGTTCTTGGCAATAAAGCCATAAACTCGCTTGCTCTGCAAGTAGTTTATTTATTTACACCATTGAGCATATAGGTGCTAAAGATTACAGGATTTGTCAACATAAAATTGTTACATTGTCGCACACAGTGGATTTAGAGGAAAGGGCTAGACCTATCCTGATCCATTTCTTTCTGAACACTGCACAATGGACGAAGTGGTGAAAAAAAATTTTTCCAATTTTGTTCAAGTACAGTAAAACCCATATAAGATGCTGTTCAAGGGACTGTGTGTAAACCACATATTAACCAGGAGCACGTATTATGCTGGTTTTCTAATTTTGACCTACATACAGTATCTATTAGCATGTTTCTTTATTGAAGTACATGATTCATGAAAGGTAATACAGTATTACTCCATTATGTAATTACTGTACTGTACGTCAAAGACATTTGCTGTACTTAA